>CM076575.1:2033468505-2033973765 GCA_034641835.2 Pinus albicaulis | reverse complement strand
ATTATTAACCAAATTCTAGAACTACCTTTTAGGAATATTTTATTATATTTATTGGAGGGAAAAGGGTTTTTGACTTGGGTCAAATCCTTTATTTATAAATAATAAATAAATAAATAATTTATTTATTATTTTAAGGAAATGGTGGAAATATAATTAAATAAATAATGATTTATTTAATTATTTATAAATGATTTAGTCAAATTTAACTAGGAATATTATTTAAATAAGAATTAAATAACTTATTCCTAGGAAATAATCAAATAAATAAGGATTTATTTAATTGATTTCCTTGTTTTGGGTTAAATATGACCAGGAATAATAATTAAATTTATGTTTAACTAATTATTCCTTGAGGAAATATAAACAAATATAGATTTGTTTATTATTTCCTTTTGGGGTTTCCTGTTTAGACCATAAAAAACTTAATAAAGGTGTTTTACTAAGTTATTTCACATAGTGAAAGCAATTTTACTTGGGGTAAAATTGGTTTTACATGGTGTACTTGGGTCCATATAATGACAATAGGTTAGATGACCAAAAAAATGGTGTAACAGTAACAAATGAATTCATTTTCTCTTTTTTCCCCACCATTTTTGGCAAGTACCTCTTTATTTTTGACAAGCTTGAGGAGGATAACATTTGCTTGTTTATAAGCTCATCCTTCGTATGAGTCCAACTTAGTTTAAAATCAAACCCTAAGAAGGAGTGGTCCATTCCTGTTTGTAATCAACAGGTCCATTACTGTTAAATTTTAACGAGTCCAGTATAGGAGAAACTTGGTGTTTTTCATTTTTAGGGAGTTAGAAGAAAAAACTTAAGAAAACTCCATGGGTGTTCTTTTTCGTGATTTTAGTCTCTCGGGCCCGAAAAGGGATAAAATAATGTGGGAGAGAACTCTATTGACCATGATTAGTCAACGTATACCTTTTTCTTAAATAGCCCATTTCAGTCCAGAAAAGGGGTAAACTTATACTGAAAGGACGACTGTTCATTTCTTTTAACGAGTTCAAATAGTCAAGTACTTGGCAATATTTTCATATTTAGAGAGTCTAAAAAGGGATAAAAAGAGGACTACATGGTTTCACTTTTTCGTAAATTTTAAAGAGCCCAAAAAAGTGATAAAAGTATACTCTTCGTCAAAAATGACCATTTTACCTGAAAAATCCGGTATTCTGCACAAAAACTCAAAAAATTAAACGTACCTTCTTTTAATAAAATAAAAATATTTTGAAAAACCATATTTTTAAAGTGAAAAATAAACAAAAATAAATTTCATTTATTCAAAAAAACTTATAAAAAGGAGTTTTCCAAATTCATTTTTGCCATTGAGTTCAAAGTGAAAATTTGAGAGCTTTTGGCAAAAAACGCTCCAGAGGAGATTTCGGACAAACTGACCATTGAAATCGAAAACCGTCTACTCCAAGTAATCCACATTCTCTTTTCCTTGCTTTTCATCCATTCATTTTCTTAATTTAGGGTTTAAAATTCATTTTTGGGGAAGAAATATGTTGAAAATTCCGCTCACAGGGGTCCGCAAGTAAGACACACAGCACCTGCGGACCCCGACATTTTCTCATAAAGAAAAATGTCATGGTTCTACACTTTTAGTATAGAGCCCGTGCGGAGCTATGCACTGTCTCTGAAAAAAAAGTGCGGGGGCATTGTGAAGAATTTAAAAATGTATTTTCTCTCCAAATTACCCAAAATTTTCTTTTTAAAATGATTCTAATCTTTCATTTTTCTCATTGTAGGATATTTACAATGCTTATCTGGCAGGAACGTGAAAACGAGGAGGTGGATGAAGCTGCAATGATTCATCCACCTACATTACAAGTATTGAGAGCATGTGGGTTACTTAAATTCTGGGCTATCAATGTCATGAGAGCTCAAGTAGATCTTCTCACTTGGTTGGTAAACAAGTGGGATGTACAGGAATAGTGCTTTGTGATTGGAGGCAACCAGCTTAAAATCGAGCTATAGGACATATAGTTTCTGACTCGTTTGTCTAAAAGAGGCGAACCGCTTTCTCTATTTGGGGCTAGACTAGGTGGCCAGTCTTTTGCTAGCCTGCAACTAGAGTTCTGCAATGATGAAGCCAATCCTAAATACAAACAGATTGATATTAAAACCATCATCTGTCCTGAGTTGAAATTAGTTGCATTTACCGTCACCAAGTTATGTGGAAGTGCAGCTTTGCATGTTGCTACTAGATCTCAAATGCGGATTGCTGTGGACTATTTCTGAGGCACCATATTCAACTGGTGCGAGGCAGTGTTGGCGAATATCAAAGGCCAACTAACTAGGGAAAAGAATGGGAAGTTGAATAACTTCAGATAAGGATCGATCGTGGTTACTTTTTCTCTAGAGAGGATTCCTCTACTGGCCCTGCAACATATTCCAGTTGATCCTGGTAGAGTCCGAGAGCCTCAGATGGTCCGATGGGTAGCTTTGATGGCTCGTCATAGTGAGGATGGAGATATTGTTCGATTTCCCTCAGCTTATTTCCATTGGTTAGAACACCAACTCTTCATGATAGAGGACTTCCCTTATGCTGGGATGGATTACCGTGGTGATCATGATATGCCACTTCCTCCAGGAGTGCAGTGGGATGAGTCAGGTAAAAAATCAATTTGACATGCTCTAATTTCCAATTTTCTTTTATTTATTTATTTTTTAAATCGTCCAAAAATAATAATAAAAATTTCAAATGTAGATGTGGGTCCACGTCGACTAGTCACTCTCCGCCCCTTCGAGAGGAGGCAAAGGGATGCTGCTACAGCAACACCACTACCACAAGATCAGACAGCAAAGATCCTTACTGATTTGGAACACCATCTGGAGCGACTGACTATGGACATCCCAGAGGCTACCATAGACGACATTCCACTTCGTTTGTAGAGATATGTCATTGGTGTTCCTAGACCGTTCAAGAGATTCCTGAGAAGGGTGGCACGGGCTGTAGTATATTATCATGATCATTACCACGGATAGTGGATTATCAGATGTATAGACTAATATCATTTTTTGTATCACTTTTTTCCCGATCATAAGGCGTTTTGAACCTATGATTGAGGACTATGTACTATTTTTTGAAACACTACTCTATGCTATGATATACTTCTATTTTTAGTTACCTATCCAACATGTTATCGAATGTTGAATTACTGCTTTCAATATCGCAAATGTCTGTTTATAACACTAGAAGCTATTTTTTCTACTAATGTGTTTAAATTTCTTGGAATGTGTTGATACTCAATACAATCAAATTCTCATTCCAAGAGACAAAATTTCAAAAATATTCTTAACAACATTAGGTTTATAATTTCATACACTCGATTTAATTGTAATACAATGAGCTTAGAATCTAACCTAACGATCAAACTCTGAATTCTAAATGAAATGGATTCAAAAAATAACTCAATAATTGTGCTATATTCTGCAATATTGTTCGTCATTTGACCGAGGCTTACCCCATGAATAGATACTAACTTGTCAGTGGGTGAATAAATAACCCAGGCTGCAGAAGAAATATTCTGTGTACTGCGACAAGCGCCATCAGCAAAACCAATGTATGTTTGAAAAGACATCGACATCTGCAATATCAAGAGTAATCCAAATAAGTAGGAATAGTAGTAAAAGAACACTTAAGCTAGGCAGATGTTTCTAATCTACAACACACCAGCTAGAAAATAACTAATATACAGGAAAAAATCTCCACACAAGAATCAAGCGTAATATCTCTTCAGGTAAAGCCCATTTCTATGTTTTCCTAAAGAGACCCCGTCAAAATCAATCAATTCATAGGCCCCTTTTGCAAGCTGTTGCTTGACAATATAAGGGTCATGCCACATGGGTTCAAATTTCTCAGCTCCTAGCTTATTGTTAGCTTGGTCATATATCAAAACTAGGTCTTCTTCTGAAAAAATACAAGGTGTAACGCTTCTATCATACTGAGCTTTCATTCGTTTCGCATAGTCTCGGTGGCTAATGCAGCGGTGCATCGATTCTCATCTAATTGAGCTAAGTACAAAAATCGTTTCTCCTCCTCAGAAGTGGTTGGTAGTAACTCTATGGCTAGTTGGAGTGACGGTATCTCGCATTCAATCAGTAATACCACTTCTAAACTGTAAACCAGTTGAAAAGGGGTAAAACATGTCGATGTTTTTGATAAGGTCCGATATGCCCAAAGTGCTGAAAAGAGCATGGTATGCCAATTCGATTTATGAATTCCAATGATTCATTTGATCATGGTGACTAAAAATTTATTAATCGCTTCAACCAAACCATTAGCTTGCGGATAATATGGTGTAGAACTGTCATGGTGCAGGCCAAGTTGGTCAGTTAGCTCAGTCATCATGATCTTTCAAAAATGGCTCCCATGGTTAGTAATTATCACTTGGGGTACACCGAAACAAGCAATCAAATGATTGAACACGAAAGTAGCTGCAGTTTTTCCATCTACCGCATATGTAAGAATCGCCTCAGCCCACTTGGTAAAACAATCTACTGCTAGAATAATATACCCATGCCCCCCCGACCAAGTGAGGGTTACATGTAATGAAGTCAATGCCTCACTTCACAAAAGTACCGACAGCAATTATAGGGTGAAGAGGAGCAGGTGGTGCACACATCTTGCGATCAAAAATTTGATAATTATGGCATTTTCGGACTGCATAAATACAATCTTTGAATAAGGACGGCCAAAAATAACCAACGTGCAATATCTTTTGGGTTGTGGCATACCTAGACATATGACGGCCACATGCTCTAGAGTGACAGTCATTTAAAACCTTTTTGGCTTCTTCATGGGTGAGACAAAGTTGAAAGACAAATTCAGCACCATGACGGTATAGTGTGTTGCCAAAAATATGATATTATTGAGACTAGAAATGGATTTTACGTCGTTGTGACCGCGAAATTTCAGGCCGAAAAGATTGGGTCTGAAGATAAACAATGATATCTCCATACCAAGGATCAATTGTACTAATAATAAACAATGATTCATCCGCGATCGTTTGTTCTGCCACAGTTTCTGTATCAGTACATGGGAAATCATACATAAGTTCAGTAAATATCAATGATTTCTTTGATTTGGACTTTTCAAATTCAAAGTCAAACTCCTGTAGGATAAAAATCCATTTGGAGTATTTGCCCCCTAGAAATTTTTTGGTCAAGATATACATCATAGGGTTACAATAAAAAATCACTGTTGTTTTGCGTAAAAGTATGTAATGAAAAAAACGTTGGACAACTTGAACGGCTACCAAGGCAAATTTCTCCACATGTGAATATTTGATTTCAGTCAGATGAAAATTGCGACTAAGATAGCAAATCACATGTTCACCACGGAATTCATCTTCCTGAACTAGAACCATTCCTATCATGGAATCGGCAGCGGCGAGGTACAAAAAGTAATCCTGATTGTAATTGGGAGGATGCAGTAACGGTGCATGGGTCAAAGCTTTTTTAAGAGCATCAAAATATTGATTAGCGATATCGCCCCAAAAGAAAGGAATATTATTTTTCAACAACTTGGTGAAACCTTTCATTAACTCGGCGTATTTAGGAATGAATCGACGTAAAAATATTACTTTCCCTTGAAAACTTTGGAGTTGGCGAAGAGTAGAAGGAGGAGGTAAATTTATGATAGCCTCAACCTTCTATGGATCAACACGAATGCCTGCCTTTGAGACAATAAATCCCAACAATTGTCCAGATTGTACACAAAAAACACATTTGTGAGGATTCAGATGAATCTTATAATGCCTACATCGTATAAAAATGGCTCGTAAATGAATGATATGATCTGCTCTGCGCGAGGAATGAGTAGGAAAATCATCGAGATAGGGTTGTACAATGTGTTTAATGTCATGAAATGCATAATACATTTCCCTTTGAAAAGTGGCGTCATCATTCTTAAGTCCAAAAGGTAATTTGCGATAAGAAAAATTCCCCCATTGACAAATGAAATATATTTTGGGTTGATCTGCAGGGAGTATGTCGATTTGATTGTAGCCAGAAAATCCATCCATGAACGAAAACATTTCATTTCCATCACAATCGTCAATAATTTGATCGATATAAGGGGTTGGATAATTGTCTTTTGGACAAGCTTGAATTATATCCCTATAATCAATAAATAATCATATTGTTCCTTGTTTTTTTATTGCCGGGAACGATATTGGATACCCAATCCGTTAACGAAATCGGATAAATAAAACCTGCACGAAGTAATTTTTCAACTTCTGCTTTGATAGCGGCAACTTTTCGTGGATGTATCTCACATAATCTCTGTCTAACAGGTTTAGCATCTGGGTATGTCTTAATTTCATGAACAACAATCTACAAATCGATTCCTAGCATTTATTCATATGACCAGGCGAAAATGTCACGGAATTCCTGAAATAGGGCTTTATATGCTTGGATTTCATCAGTCGTACAAGAAGCACCTATATGAATGTTTTCAACAATTCGGGGTTTTACTGAAATGTCAATGGGAACCATTGTAGAAATGTTTTCTAAATTCAATTTAGAATCGGAATATGAGAGAGGATTCTGGGATTATTTGACGTAATTAGTAGTAAAAATGGAGGAAAAATCATTCTCAAAATGATCGAGATCAGGTAAAAACGAAGACCTATAATGCAAATCTTCCCATGGTAATTCATCGATAGACAAAAATTCAGGAATATCTTCATCAATATTAAATATGTGTTGATCAAGATCCAGAATTGATGTCGAAGCTGAGCTGATATTGAAAGTGAATCCTCATTGATCACATTCACTGGATCAGATTCATTTGAAGGAGTATCAGAAAATGACTGTACTGCCTAATATGTTAACTGAAAAGGACTCAAAGGCGTCGCGTCATCGAAACAGTCTAGTTCTGATTCTGAAGGTACTATCCAAGGATCATCAAAGGAAATAGTACTTGATGTAATCATATTGATGTTAGCAATAGGAGGTTGTACATTGGGAGCAGGCGGAGAAAAAGATCCCAGTAAAGCTGAATATTTAATCAAACCTACTCCGACATCCTTATAAGGGATAGTCGATTTTCCGATATGCTGGATGCTATCAGTAGAGGCTGGGTCGGATGAATAATATGAGAGCTAGTCTATTTTAATGATCTTTCCTTTATGAGGAAACATGATGAGACAAAATATCGACGATATAATAGCAGTCATGGCGTAAGACCAACTGCGACCTAGGAGAAGGTTGTAATCCATAGGGGCATCAACCACTTCCACATCCAGATTAACAGTTTTTCCTTCGACCTCTATTGGTATATCCTATAAAATACCATACGGTTGGAAACCTCTACCATCAAAAGCTTTGAGGATAGTCGGTGATTGGTTAATTTTCGGAGAACCAAGTGATTTCCAACATTTCAACAACATAATACACATAGAAGCCCCTTCATCAAAAATAGTACGAAAGATATGTTTGTTCTTGACTATTACGAGAATTTGAAAATCCATTTGATGGGGTAGGCGGGGTGTAAAATTCTCTAAATCGAATATCATGAGGTTAGAATCCTGGAGGTCTATGGCTCCTAAGGCTGACAATAGTAATTTTCTTTGGGCTAGGCATGATTGCAGCACTTCCAAAGCTGACATTGCTGAAGGGGAAATTGCTAAATCTTCAACAATATTGTAATTATGAGCAGCTCTCGCATGTGGATTGAAAGCTGATTTACGAAGTACACCTTTAGTAGGCGGTTTGATTACTAATTCAGGAGTTTGTTTCTTGATCTATAGCGGATCAGAAACCAAGGGAGATGTAGTTGATGCTGAATTAGAACTTTCTGCTTCTTTACCAGGATTTTTACTACCGTAATCTTGCGATTGCGTCGTAACCATAAATATGTCTTCTAACGCTTTTGAAGAAGATCCAATCATGTTGCTATCTTGAGCAGGAAAGGGATCCTTCAAGATAGCAAGTATAGGCGAACCCTTAACGAATTTCGATACCTCAGCTCTATGCGAGCATTCTTTTGTAAAATGATCCTCATCACAAATTAGACAAGGATATCGAGGTTTTCGTTTTTCATCATTTGGTTCAATTTTATCATTTTTACCTTTTGAATATTTTTTTTTTTTATTCTTACCTTTCTTCTTACCACCGGTTTTAGGTTTGGTTGTAGATGATTCTACAACATGAATATCAGCGGAAGTTTCAACGGTAGAATATCCTTTCGGTGAATCGGGTAAAGTGATAATAGGAGAAGTCATCTTGGAAGATTTCGTCTTAATCTTACCAGTGATAACAGAACCAATTACACCATCAGCGGCATGAGAGATGGAAGGAGTTGTAGTTAATTGACCAGGTCTTGGTAAATCGGGGATTTTATCATACAGAGTACCTGACTGTGTATATACAAGGTAAAGGTACTAATCTTGAGCAATGACTTGCTCTTCTGTAACAATGCCTCCTTTGGCCACATCTTCAATAATTTTGGGAAATAACGATTTAATAAACCATTCAGCCAAAATTTGATCTGGAATAATGACCTTCACCAAACGCCTCCTACGTCTCCATTCATGAATGTGATCG
Source organism: Pinus albicaulis (assembly GCA_034641835.2). Taxonomy (NCBI): domain Eukaryota; kingdom Viridiplantae; phylum Streptophyta; class Pinopsida; order Pinales; family Pinaceae; genus Pinus; species Pinus albicaulis. Next base: position 2,033,965,209 of record CM076575.1, on the reverse strand, counting down.
GATATGTACGTAGACGTAGATTATTTTAATGAAGTCAGCAATTCCGTGCCATTGTCGTATCTGACAGGCAACTGAAAATGGGTTAAGAAAGCAATAGCTAATGCATTAAAATTATTAAATGAGCCGTGTGGTAACTCAATGTACCATTTAGCATCTAGACCAATGAGAGTTCTTTGAAAAAGATGCAATCAAATTGAATCATCGATTAGTGAATTAGATGCACACCAGAGGTGGTAAGTCATAATGTGATTAGATGGGTCCTCTCCTGAATTACCCTCAAAATTTGGAATATCACTGGGCAACTTGTTAGGCATCGGTGACCAATACAGAAGATAAAAGATAGGATCATTCGTAAGGCGCAATAGATCAGGTAAATCTAAAGTTGCTATAAATGGTAACTGATGACTAGGGTCTTGATAACCTTGTGTGATCAAACAAGTTCTAGGAGGAGAATATCCAGGATATCCTGAAATTGGATGCGCATTGGGAATCATGAAACCTCCTAGATAACCAGGATTAACCCAACCATACTGGGGTTGTTGAGGTATTTTATATGTATACCCAAGGTATGGCTGATACTGATATACTGGATTTTGTGTAGCCTGTCCAAATTGATACTATCCCTAGTACGGTTGATAAGTCAATTGTGGTTGACTAGCGACAACCGTACTTGTACCAGATTGTCCTGTAGGCATCTAGGTCATAGTCTGAGTTGTAGGTCATGACTGTGGCACAGACACTTGAGGAATTTGCACTAATGCAAGGATAGAAGAAACAGGAGCTATAGATACTCCATAAATAGGTGTGGTAGGTTGAACATAAGTTGTAGCAGCAACAGAAGTTTGAGGTGAAGTTTTAGGTGTACTAGGCCCAAGCTGTTGAATAGACCCAGGTGCAGAGACTTGAATGGTAGGCTAGACAGGTTTCTGGGTTGGACCAGAACCTATGGGTTGTCTAGGTTGATTAGGTAACTGCACATTGGGTTGCATAATCTGTTGAATTTGAGATGAATCCCACACCATATTCATTCTGAGGTATTGACCCATAGAAGGTTGTACATATGAAGGACCATAACTAGGTTTAACATAAGTTTGATAATTAACTGGTAAAGTTCCAGTTCCTTGTAATAATGGTTGACCAGAAGGAGGTTGGAAACCTTGAGTTGGGTATTGACCTTGAGGCATGTACTAAATTTGGGGTTGATATTGACCCTGAGGAATAAACTGACTCTGGGGTTGACCTTGGGGTATGTACTGTCCTTGAGGTTGATATTGACCTCGAGGTATGTATTGTCCTTGAGGTTGATATTGACCTCGAGGTATGTATTGTCCTTGAGGTTTTTCTCCAGGCAAGTAATATTGTCCTATAGTTTGACCTGGTAAAAAATTACCCTGAGGTTGCCCTCCGGGCAGTAATTGACTTCCTTGAGGTTGCCCCCCAGGTGGTAACTAACTTCCGTGAGGTTGCCCCCCAGATGGTAACTAACTTCCTTGAGGTTGAGGATTTGGAATATTGCCAGACATCATAAAAATCTATTCTGTGTTCAACGTTTAAGTGTTTGTTCCATTTTTACAAGATGATAAAACTTGTTCAATTGGTTGAGGAGCTGCCCCCGGGAAAGTACCAAAGAGCGACTGGTATCCCAAAGGAACAGACAGACCACCGTATAAATTTTTTTCCAGGGATTGAGAAAACATAGATGACTCACCCAACATAGCTGATGAAGGATGATGACCTCTCGATGTAGGGTGAAAAGGAATTTGGGGTGGTGAATAAGTAAGACCTGCGTTTTGTAAAAAATATGTCAATGATAAATACCAAGCGTCGGTTCTAAAAGGACTGTAGAATATTGATTCACGCTTCCTAAGATTCAAAGTTTCTTGGGTTTCGGGAAGAACTACATCTTCGTCTGGACCAAAAAGTTCTTCAATATATATGAGGTCAGAAGGAAGGTTTTCAGTAATGCGATGTCTTACCCTAGGTGAATCAGGATCACTAGAAGTCGGAGTAATAAATCCTGAAGATGGTTCTAACACAACAGGTTCAGTTTCGAGCTCAGAAATTTCAGGTTCTTCAGCTAATTCACTAGTAGGAGAAATAATACCAGTATATTTGAAAATTGAAATTGGCTCTTGAATATATTCTGTTGTTTGTGATTGATAATCGGGATGAATAACTACCGATGATTCTCCTGGTTCTGTTGATCTAATTCTATTAACACTAGGCGATACCAAAGCTCAGAGTCCTTCAAGTTGGCTTGGTGTATACTCAGGGGGTTTCCCCTAGAATCTACACAATTGTCTTGGTAATTCAGCCACGATTAAAAATTATTAATCACATGCAAGCAAAGAAAATTTCAATAAAAACTCCTAGAGTCACTAAGGAAACAAACAAATGAATCAAACACCTAAAAATCTAAGAGATAAAACCACACACAAATAGTAACTTCCCACACTAAAAACACTAGTTGGTGATGAAATCCAACATCATATTATTTTAATGCAGAAAGGGCGGTTGGAACAATTACCCCGACAACCTACTTAATGAAACAGACCGGTGCAAGTTTCTCCACTTTAAACCATATCGAGTGAAGATAACCCTCTGGAGAGTCCAAGTGTGTCTATTCGATGTCTGCTCTAGGTATAGTGGGATATTTCCTCCACTGTCACCTTAGGAAAAAACTGTAAAGATTATGGCCACTAAGGTTACCAACAGGAACTAATATACCTGGGAGAACAATCTACGATCCGACATATGCGCAAGGGCAGAGTAACAAAGCTCAATCCCCTTGAAGTCTCCTTGAAATAATCCAAGGTATACCAACAAGTGACCCTAGGCTCCTCGACAATGGTCTATCCGAGTTTTACCATTGTTAATACGCGCACATATTCTATCGTTCCCAATGAGATAGAATTGATTATCCCACTAGTTCAAATATGACCTCGTGCTTGAATCCTTTAAGAGGAGCTTCCCAGAGCATACAAGTGACTATTGGATTTTTCCTACCACAAGTTCGACTACTTGTTTCTTTTAATTGTCTTGGAGAGTTGATTACTCCCTACCCCAAGACACTAGCCTAAGCTATGTTGGTGAAAAGAGCCCTAGAAATATAAAAATTACTAGATTGATTTTATTTTAAGCATTGATTTTAATAGGATGTTTCTTAGGACAATAGGTGTGAAAGTGAAACTGATGATATGTAGTGACCCAACTAAAAACACACTAAAAATGCGTCTATTATGAGAAACAATTCATTTCCTTTCAATGAATTCTATCTAAAAGAAAGAGTTGAGAAATGCAATCTTTTAAAACACTTCTTTCTTTCAAACAATAATAAATGAAAAGAAATATAATTTCATGAGAACTCAAAATGATAAATTTCTCAATAGAAATCCCTTTATCATTCAAGATCTAAAATACAAACAAAATTTTCTCCAAAGAAGACTACAATTTCAAGAAATAACACTCAAAACTAAAAAACACTAATTTTGAGATCTAAAAACTTTGAAGACTAAAACTAAATTAAAACTTTAAATATTTTGAGGATGTTTTGCTTAGCTTGTTATCTAACTAAGAAATTATTTTCTTGGATCAACAAGAACTCAAAAACATCCAAATATGGTTTTTTAAGTGAAATTCCAAAATTATCAACAAAAGTTTTTTAAAGATTTGCAAATGAGAAAATGGGATCTAAATCTCATAAAAAAATTTCTGCCATGAAGTCAAACTCAGCAAGAAAGCAAGGAAATACCAGTGATCTAAAGGTGTACCAAAGCTTCTAATATTTGAGTGGGATAAAGACAAAGCAAAAATCACTATAACATGCAGATATTTTAGAAAATCATTCAAAACTTTAAAATGTTGAAGCAAACTCTCAACCAAAGCTTTTTGACAGAAAATACAAGTCTGGGTATACACTGAGAATTTAACAAAATAATCCAGAAAAGAGAATTTTAAGGTTTTCTAAAAAATTTCATAGGGTCTATAGGCTTTAGTGTAAACAAGTGCAGTCCTACACTGTTTATACAAGAAAAGAGTGGAGATGCCCGCACTGTTTTTAAAATAAAAGTGCGGATACTAGAAAACTAAAAGAAAAATAAAATAAAAAATAAAAAAATCCAAAACATTTCTCAGTGATTCTACAGGGATAAACTACCCAAGCCAGTATAAATCAATCAAAATCAGAAAAAATAAATACACAAGTCAAAAATAAAAGAAATCAAAGTTCAAAATCCATTCCCCGGCAGAGTCGCCATTTTGTTGGACATATAAGTCGTTCTTGCAGACAATACATACCTCCCAAGTGTCCTACGGATAGCTAGCAACAAACAGCCAAACAAAAACTATTTTCTCTAGATAATATTCGATTCAGAATTAGCTACAACAGAGGTTTTGAAGACCTACCTGTAGTCCAGCACTATTCGTAATGATCTTCTTTCGAATTGCTTAAAAGAGTCATCTTCAAATATCTACAATCACAAACATGGAAAAAATCAATAGCACCTACATAATATAAAATAATTCACGAGATATATATTGTCAAGATGATCAAGGAATTCAAGAAATAAGCTAATTAATTAAATAAATCATTGATAAACATGATAAACAAGCTACTTGATTAAATAACTCATTGAGAAAACGGTATTCATTCGTATTATCTTTGATGAAGAAAGAGCCTTACAATTGTGTCTGCCTTGACGTCATACAGGCCATCCTGGGGTCCTGAATAGGCGTTTCCTTTACTCTTACAAGTTTTGCACTCTCTCAGCTAAAATGCACATGGGTGTGTAATCATTCTTACATAATGATTAGTTAAGAGAGTCTGAGTCTCTACAACATTTCTCCTCAAAATTTCTCAAAGTCTAACTCCCTTTGAAGCTACACTATGGCTTCAATTTATAGGAAAAGAGAGGAGGTTATAGCTCCACATACGAAGGGATAGAATACTCTTTTGATGGGATTGAGCTCCATAAATCAAGGGGTAGACTCCCATAATGGAGGAATGAACATACATGATAGGAGCAAACCTTCGACAGGATAATTGATTCTAGAAGTTTCCAAATTTGACTGTTGGGATTCCAAATGTTACTTTATGCCTTTGTTTTACCTTTTACAGGGGTCCACACCCTTAATGAAGAAAAAGTGCATTTAGCTCCACATGATTTAGAACAAAAAGGTGCGGCACCATAGGAAATGTTAAGAGAAAGTGAGGTACAAGTGTTTTTTAAGACTTTTATGAGCTTTTCTCTCAATTTCAAGGCTTGATTTTAGGAACTTTGATATTGTAGACTTCTAAGGGAGTACTAAAACTTCATGGTGACAAATTTCAATGTAACACCCTTTAAAATATTGACTTGGTGTTCTCTTGCTCCTTGGATCATGACAAATTTACCTTTGACAATCTTAGAGAGGGTTGCACACAGTGGTATTTTCAAGGCTGTGTTTTTCAATATAATTTTCAACTTGTCTTTCTCACACTTTCTTATTAACAACTTTACAGTGTTTGTATGTAGGTTTGCTAAACATGGTGAATTTTGACTTCTGTAATCTTGAGGCTTGATATATTTTCCTTTCACACGTTTGACACTAAAAACACAAGGCAACATCATCACAACACTCCTTTGACATGTATTATGGAATTCAAACAATCCTTTAACTTCTTTGGCCACTTATGATCTGTAAGTGCTTTGAAAACAGTGATTTCACCTCTCTTGATGGCACTTGAGGCATGATAGGCTGAGCTTGGAAACTTTTAGGATGCTTCCATACATTAGCTCAAAAAAATTCTTTTACCTACACCATGGAGCTCAAACCTTCCTTTGTTTTTTTGACAAGACAAAACTCCCTTTGGACAAGTTTGGGATCCTTGTTTGGTACACTGCTCGCCCAATTAGGCTTTGAAACCCTGATTCTTCTTGAACACAAATTCTTCCTATCTCCTTGCTGTGAATGTCTTCATTAAGGAGCAGGCCTCTTACCTTACCAATTCTCTGTTGATAGTCACTTTAACACTCCTACAGAAATGTCAAAATGCAGAGTTACCTTTTACAAAACTTGAACTTGACAAGGTGGTCTTCTTAGGAGACTTTTCTTATCTTTCTTGGAAAACCATGTGTTGATCTTGTTTTTCATTTGAACCAGCTTCTAGCATAAGAAAATCAAATCTTAAAAAACCGATGATGGCCCTTGTTGGAACAGGGTCTCCCACAAGCTGCGAAATTGGTCCATTTTGAATATTTTTTATTAGATTTAATCTAGCGCAGGGGTTTTGGGGAGGGTCAAAGCCCCGAAAGCGTTGTAATGGGTAAAAGGGTAAACCAGGGGTCCAAAAACCATCGTTTGTGGACCATAGGAAAGTCTAGGCTAGATTGATATAAATAGAGGGACATTTTGTATTGTAAAGGATAGGGAATGATGAGCTATTGATGCGAATCATGGTTTAAGCTATCTTTTTGGGTTTTGGGGAAAGGACTTTTGTTGGCTGTGTGCACAGAGATCCAAGTCCAGCTGTGTGCAGACCCTGCTACTGTGTGCATAGGTTAGGAAGGGAATTGTAAGGAAGGATTGATGAATGAATGAATAAGAAATATTGATAGAGAACTGAATCTGTGATTACTCTGGTGCGAATTGTTGGTAATTACTGCACTGTGTATTTTTTTTGTTTAAGATGCGAAGATCTGTGTAAGTGTGTTTTTGGTATTTGGATTAGTTTTGTTCTATTCTGTTCTATTTATGTAATGTTGCGTCACTATCATAAAGGCATATAATTGTAGATCTAATGCATGTGGATGTGAATAGAGACCTAATTAACCCTGCGCAGAGCAAAGTAATCAGGGAATTATAGGGCTTAGCGCAGCTCTGCTTGCCTTACCTATCCTTTCTCAGGGTGCGAAAACCTGGTTCTAGCGCCCACCCATAATACTTTGGGTGAGAATTTGACCTGCGCAAGCAGGTCACTTCCAAAAGGGCCAATATTATAGGGGTTTGTTGGCAAACCTTGCACTCTGAACCTAGGTCAGGACCCCTCGAGCCAACAAATGGTTCTGTTGCCAGGACCTTGTAGAATTTTGAGGAAGTGATCAGGTACTGACAAGAAAATACTGAATGAAACTGAATGAGCGGTAAGTACTATCGAACCGAGGAAGAAAATGATCACTCTGCCCATAGCCCACTGAGAAGAGAAATGACACAAGATTCGCTAGACTTATGGGAGAACAAGCCCTCAACTGAAACATTGGTAGAAGGAGACATGGCAGTATACTTGAAGTTACCTACCTTTAAAGGCGCGGCCGATGAAGACATGGATCAGTTTTGGTTCGTGGCTGACTCAGTATGGACTGCACAGGGGGTGGTGAGCAATACTGTGAAGAGAGCACAGTTGTCCCTGGCCTACGAAGACAGAGCGTTGGACTGGTACATCTGGTACATATCTCAAAACAGGAGCGCATCTCTTCAAGATATTAAGGACGCCCTAAAACAACAGTTCTGGAAGCCAAGATCATACTCGCAGTTGGTAGCGGAAGTAAAAGACTTCAAGCAGGTATGCCTGAGTCAGTGTGGGAGGCCGATCAGTAATTGAAGAAAGAAATTAGGGAAGGAGGGTTCAAGTTTGAAAATAGACAACACACGGAATGGTTCATCGCTATGTTTCTACCTCACTTACGTATACCAATGGGCCACTAGACCTTCAAGTCGCAGGAAAAAGCCTTGGAAGCTTCCATGAAACTCGAAGCCGCACCCAAGGATGACACATTGGGGAGGGTACAGCAAATACAAGAATAGCTCGGAGCCATGAACATGGAGATTAAGATCTTATTGATGGAACGGGGAAAAGGAGCTAGCACAGACCTTTGGTGCATATGTTGTCAGGTGTTTGGCCATACAAAGGACCAGTGTCCTATATTGACGGATTACGTGCAGTTAGGAGGACCTAGTCTGCTACGACCTGGCTCCAGTAGATCTGCGCTATGGTGCAATGATTTTCAGGTAGCCAGACTGCATGATACAGCCCAGTGCCCTCGGCTACGTATGGGTGAACTAAAGCAGCAGTGGTGCAGGTTCTACCGATCGGTGGGGCACGATGAACAGAACTGTCGCACGTATGACTTTATTACGGATCGGGGGAACCTCTATAGGGTACAGTCAGACCCTGCGTTGCCAAGATCCCCTGTGAACTTCGGTGGTTCCCTAGCAAGGGGCAGGGGGGTTGGGGAGGAAGCGCAGGACGGGGCCGGGGGCAGCTGATCTGCTATAACTGCGGAGAGGTAGGACACTTTGCAAGGGACTGCCCAAAACCCACCAGGCAATCCTGCAAATATTGTCGGCAGCTGGACCATGAGATTGAAGACCTGATAGCCAAAATGTAGGAAAAATAGCCCACCCCTACGCAGAATGTGTAAAGAGTTAAAACTGAGCTAAGGGATGCGGATCCGAGTGTAAAAGTCATGACACATAGCAGGAAGGTCACCCAGGGAGCAAAGGAGGAACTTGCCTCTTGGGAAGAATTGAACCTCAAAGAACAAAAGCCACTGGCAGGCCCCGTGCAGCTACCGGTGCACCTCAAGAGAGAGGAAGAGGTTGAGCCTTTTCTAAAGGCATGTCTGAAACTGCTACGTAACCTGCCAGCTGTAGAAAATATTCAAGTATTACTGCATAGCTGTGCAACCCGGCCTGACACAATTCCTGAGACTAGGGGTGTACACCGACTATACAGCTATAAGAAACGCACCAGAAGAGAAATGCGGTTGACTGTGCAGATTGGTGACTACAAGATGGGTTAGGTTATCTTAGATCTTGGATTAGATGCAAATGTATTACCAAAGTAGACATGGCAACGAATAGGAGAGCCTAAATTAGAATGGTCCACCATCTAACTACGGATAGAAAATCAACAAAAAATCATTCCTCTGGGTAGGCTACTAAAAGTCATGGTTGATATTGCAGGGGTAAGGGTCCTAGCTGACTTTGAAGTAATAGAAATTGTGGAAGATGCGGATCCCTACCCTGCGCTCCTAGGATTGGACTGGGCTATAGATATGGGGGGTGTCATCAATATCAAAATGCATAGCATGGTGTTTGAGAACAATGGTACGCACGTAATAGTACCACTAGACCTAGCAGAAGGTGCGCGATATATAGAGCCAACCTACGAGGATGAGGAAATAGATCACATCTAAAAATTGACTGCGCGAGATGAATATTGGGTTAACCCCACGGATGGAGTACTCTACTGGGAAAAGGACAGTGAGTGTTTCTCCGACTCTGATGGGAAACTGGAAAATTGGCAAGGACGATTGCACGAGGTGTCAGTGCTGCGATGTCTTCGGACCACCAGGAATTTCCGTTGCATCTCTACATTATAAGAGCCTTACCCTACCATGATAACGCAGGTAGTACCATGACGTTGGTTGAAACCCAAATTCCCAGGGAACGCAAGCTAGGGGCACTATCGCTAACCTTGTGCGAAGCACCTACGCGTTGGAGGGGTACGCAAGAGAGGTGCCAGGGTAGGATGATCCTATGATTAAGGACCCCAGCTGACAGATGGGTCCCGAGGTCAGTAGACCCATGCGGATACTTGCTAACATATGACACTCAAGGGTGCGATAAGACCCTGCCCGGACAGGCTCCCCTGGTTATCAATGACCTAGATCTGTGTTCGACTATGAAGGTACACAAACCCATGTGCATCTGGGAGAATTGGTGAACACTTCAAATGACAGATGGCATGCAGATGCTTGATGTATCCCTACCATACAAGAACGTCCCGTCCAAGGGAGAGGCACTCCGATCAAGAAGTTTGCTGGCCAAGTTACTAAGCTGGTACCTGAACCGTGTCACAAAACACCTTGTGCCGGCCCTAATTCGGGATCCGCAAATAGCACGCAAGTGTCATCTAAGGTCTGAAGATTCGTGGGAAAGTCCTTAGGTATGGCTAACAATCGTCAGCTTGCCCCACATTGATAGGAAAGGAAACTTTCCGTTATGCAAAAGGGGCGGCACACCATCAATGCAACCATTTATGGTAAGCCGGATTCGAATGAATGATGGTAAGTTTCGCATACGGGCTACTCCACCATTAAATAGCTATGGACAATGTACAGATAGCATGATAACTTCACAACATGCTACTTATTGTCTCTGCACCATGCCCCTGTTATCCGATGATTGGCTTACTTGGATCGTTGACATCTCCTGGGACGCAGGTCTTTCTATTGCTATGGCAGATCCTAACTTTCCGAATGTTTCGGTCCCTGGTTGTTCAGCACCCACAGACATCATATTGAGGGGACATGGGAATGCCAAGTTAGATCAACTGATTGGGCGTTGGCCCCCGGCAAAGGGAATTGCCTGTGAATCCCACACGGAGAGGCAACCTAACTGCGTGACAGAAGGTCCTGACCTTCGTACCTTAGGGGCGACCGCGGCACTCGGCCGAATGGCCTCGAAGGATACAGCAGAAGAAGGTACACTATCCCCCACTAGTAGTGTCACAATCAGGTCAAGACTAATTCTGTGCTAGGAAGAAACGATACGATATAGGGATATGTTGCGACTCCTCAGCAATTCTAGAGTACCGCACAGCAGAAGCCACGTCTATTTTCTACCCCACACTGTCCTAGCTAACGATCATGCCCCAACTGCTACGGACATCCAAATTTATTGGCGCAACTATCCCATGCGGCACTACAAGGATTATACAATGAGGTGTTGCACAAGGTCCGTCACCAAGACTGGACTACGCGATAGCAAGGTGAAATACCTCCAGCAGTATGGGCACAGTGGGTTGCATGGGTCACAGACGCAACAAATGTTATTCAGGAGCAGCTTACTCGGGATGCGCAGTTGGTCTAAGCAGCTACACAACTCTGGATAGCAGTCCAGCACCATTTTATGCTTCAACATATCCATAAGGAATTACAGCAGGCATAAGCTGCTCTTAATCAGGTCAGAGCTTCCTCCCCCTCCAACATCTCCTCGCAGCGTCTAACCGTCATGGACACGATTGAGAACCTTCACTGTACCAAGCATGTCATCCGAAAACGGTTGAAACCTTGGGCCGACGCCACACTCCAGCTCTCTTGGGATGCTCAGTCTACCATTGCGTGCCTCCACCGACTGTTAGAATGGATTACCGCAGCACCAAACGGCCCTGCCTCACTGACACTTGTCAATGTTACACAGCGAGCTGCTGCTCAGAGTCAGGAAGTGCTCCCTCCACTCATCCATGCCCTTGATACCTTGCATGCACAAATCGAGGTCGCACCACCACAGTGACTCAGGATGAGTCACAAGATTGTGTTGGGGGACTGTTGGAACAGGTCTCCCACAAGCTGTGAAACTAGTCCATTTTGAATATTTTTTATTAGATTTAATCTAGCGCAGGGGTTTTGGGGTGGGTCAAAGCCCCGAAAGTGTTGTAATGGGTAAAAGGGTAAATCAGGGGTCTGAAAACCACAATTTGCGGACCATAGGAAAGTCTAGGCTAGATTTCTATAAATAGAGGGACATTTTGTATTATAAAGGATAGGAAATGATGATCTATTGATGCAAATCATGGTTTAAGCTAACTATTAGGGTTTTGGGGAAAGGACTCCTGCTAGTTGTGTGTGCAGAGATCCAAGTCCAGCTATGTGCAGACCCTGCTGCTGTGTGTGCAAGTTGGGAAGGGAATTGTAAGGAAGGATTGATGAATGAATGAATAAGAAATATTGATAGAGAATTGAATCTATGAGTACTATGGTGCGAATTGTTGGTAATTGCTGCAATGTGTATTTTCTGTGTTTAAGCTGCGAAGATCTGTGTAAGTGTGTTTTCGGTATCTGGATTGGTTCTGTTCTATTATGTTTTGTTTATGTAATGTTGTGTTACTATCATAAAGGCATATAATTGTATATCTAATGCACATGGATGTGAATAGAGACCTAATTAACCCTGTGAATAGCAAAGTAATCCGGGAATTACAGGGCTTAGCGCAGCTCTGCTTGCCTTACCTATCCTTTCTCAGGGTGCGGAAACCTGGTTCCAGCACCCACCCATACTACTTCGGGTGAGACTTTGACCTGCGCAAGAAGGTCACTGTCGAAAGGGCCAGTAGTATAGGGGTTTGTGGGCAAACCTTGCGCTCTGAACCTGGGTCAGGACTCCTTGAGCCAACAGCCCTACCACCAATGAAAACCTAATGACCTAGTGGGAGGGTTCTTTGACTTGGCCTTTGACCGAAATCTGGTTTAAGATCTTCAAGTGTAAAAACATAGTTTTTGACAAATTGATGTAATGAAGATCCAAAATCCAATGTACTTGATTTATCTAAAGAGCCTACATAGATATTTTTGAGACCATCAATGCTTGAGAAACCTATTGGACATGGAAAGGAAAAGTTGTTTGGTAACCCTAGATGGGAAGTGGAGTAAGGGGCAAAAGAAAAACAGAGTACTGAGGTTATAGGTGGGAAAATAGGATATAGATTAGTGGCATAAGCCCATGAGGGGTCTTTTGGGAGTGGTAGGTTAACAATGGAATGGAAAAATAGTATAATAGTGAAAATTTTGGTATAAGGATAATGAAGGCAGTGAGATTTATAAAAATCACAATATTCAGGAACCCTATTTTTAGAAATCTAGAACCAACATTTAGTCATCTAGAGATAGTAAAAATTATCGATGACTAATAGTAGCTCCACTTGGGGAGGGCAGCTCCCTTTTAGGAGGTGTCCAGGACCTCAGAGCTCAAATATTTTAGTTTTGAAGACCAGTGCCTTACTTGCACTTTGCAGATTTTTCCTTCATCTCTGATTTTTTTTCTTGAAGCTATGATCTCAAAATCAGAAAGACATCATACCTTGCCTAACATTTTTTCTTCTTTTGGGCACACTTGGATTGGAAAACCCTTGACGTTATTTTTCTTTGAAAGCATAAAACAAAAAATATCTACTTGTACTCTTATCACTTCCAAGATTTCATATTAGGCTAATGAACTCTCTTATTCTATACCTAGTTTATTTATTTGTATAGATTAAGTTGTTTGACAAAATTTTCTTCCCTAATCTACTGACATGGAATTGAAAACATGACTAAACTAGGATTGAGCAATCTGATTTTCCATGGGCTTTGGCATTCAGACAAGCTACACACAGACATTATTTTTGCACAACCAAAAGCTAGAAAACATGAGGGTTGTGATTTAGAATTTGTTAGGCATCCCTCATTTTTTCTTGGTTCATATTTGTGCTTTAGGAGCCTACAATATTTTCCTAATCTAATCTACTAACAAGTCAAGCTTAAATGGTTTGACAAGTATTTTTTTAGTAACCTATCAGCAGAAATTTAGAACATGTTTAGTCATGATTAGGCTAGATGACTGAACAAGATTCTTTCTTTTGAACTAGTAGTGGCATTTAGGCTTGCACACTTTTAGTAACACTCTTTTTTTGGGTATGGGGTTGTACCTATTCTTTTCTTACCCTCTTTTACTTCTTTTTTCTATTTTTGTGTTTTTTTTTCTTCTGATTTTTCATCAATCAATGTTATGTACAATGAATGAAAGCTTCAAACTAGGAATATTGATAAAAATAGTGTTTGAGCATCCTGCCATTGATAGGACCTCCAAATACCTCTACTCCATCCAGCTCTTGTAAAAGGAAAGCATCGTTTCCTCTAACTGAATGAATGATACAAGGATCCTTCCACAAATTTTCAAATTTTCCAGGCTTGCCTTGGTCTTCTTTCCTTGAAAACCACTTCAGCATTTTGTCTCTTTCAAAGACACTTTTCAGGTGAACTTGGTATTCCTCATCCGTTTTAAAATAGACAATGATGTCATCAAGGTAAATCATAATGAAGTAACTTAAGTCCTCGGAAGAAACAATGCCCATAGGTCTTTGAAAAGAAACCCCTGCATCCATTAACCCAAATGGAATTTTGTCATACATGTAGGTGCCCCGAGGTGTTGTGAGAGTCGTCTTGTGTTGATTAGTCAGAAGCACTATCACCTGATTGTAACTAGCAACACTATCAAGTAATGACATCTTGTTAGAACCTACCACCCTTTGCAGTGTATGATTTATCTTTGGTAAAGGGAAGTTGTCCTTCGGCGAGGGTGTTTTTAAGTTTCTAAAGTCTATGCCTAACCTGAACCCCCCTGTTTTCTTTCTTACTGACACAAGGTTTGAAAAAAATTATGAGTACCTGAATGGGGCTATGATACCAGCATCATGCATATTCTTTATCGCTTTTTCAGCTAGAGGTACTAGGATGGGTGTTATTCTTCTCAATTCTTACTTGAATAGTCTTTGGTTTTCCTTGAGAAGAGTTTTATTTTGAATAATGTTTGTGTCATAGGGTTTCAAGCCATCCTCCCCCTTTACAAAAGCATCTTTAAACTCTTTGCACAACCCAATGTATTTCTGTTTTATGTGAGGTGGCAGAGTTTTGGACAGCTTGATCATTTTGGGTTCTCTTATGTTGCCTATGTTCCATTCTTCTATAGTAGTCTCGGTAGATTCCATTTTTAGTTTCCTAGCAACCTCATTAAAGTCAAACAACTCTTCTAAGGGGGTGAGACATCTTGATAATGAGTCATCTTTGTATAGTAAAATCTCAAGGTCCTTTTGATCTGGGTGCCTAGAAAAATTTTCCTCAAGAAAGTGTTCTAATAGATTTACATCATCATTAGGAAATGGCTCTATTGTTGATGTTTCAAGTTCAGATTGGCCATTATGTTGTTTTTTAGGGCTGCTAGAGTTTTGGCTGTCAAGTTCTTCATTCAGTGTTTGGTTTGACTATTGTGGTAGGCCTAGATCTTCCTCATTTTCATTTACTTGTTTACCTTTTTCCTATTCATTATACAAGATCAATGAGTCAAGGTCTGAATGGATAGAGTAAATAGGGGTGTTGTTTGGCCTGTCTTGGTTGCTAACCATATATTTCATGTGTGATTCTAGTTACAGTCTCCTTGTTTGGTTAAAGACCCGGATGGTAGCATAGGACATGTCCATTTGGAGGTTACCTTGAAGTTTGGCTCCCCATGATCTGGATAAAAGCATGCCATACTTCGGGGGAATGTCAGCAACCACTATGTCCATGACTAGACTTTTAGCAGGTATTCGTGTCAAATTGACACACAGATCCTTGATTAGACCCAAACATTTGACTCTACTCGAATCAAAAGAGTACAATTCCTTGTAAGGTTTGGTTATTTCTAGGCCTAACCTCTCCATCACCACCTTGGGCATGAGATTGTGTGAGGCACCAGAGTCTAGCATAGCATTGTGCAAGATTTTGTCATGAACATTCAAGCTAAAATAGAATGGAGGGACAACTCCTTCTTGATATTTTCCCTCTACCTCAGGTCCAAATAACAGCTCTGGTTTGTCATCACTTAGGTTCAAACTGTCGGTGTCATTTCCTATGTTCAAAGCTTTTAACATTTGGGACCTATATACATCCTGAGTTACTAGTTCAGCAAGGGGTATGCTTCTTTTTATTTTGGAAATCTCACCCTCAAAACTGAAAGGTTCTAGTGTTTTCGGTATGTTTACATAAGTTTTATCCGCCATGATTTTTTCTGCACTTTTAGTTTGCTAATTCTGATTCAGAACCTTAGTCAAAAGAGTTTTTTCAAGGCCACTAGTAGAGGTACTAGGGCAACTTGGGTCACCATTTTGTTGGCTAGTTTTGTCTTTGTTTGGATCAAGTTTCTTAGTCATGGTGTTTATGTTCTCTGTTGTCTTCTTAGGAGTGTTTTCAAGGGTCTTTCTAACAACAGTGTCTAGTTTGTTTTTCTTGGAGTCTTCTTGGTTTTTCTTGCTCCTAAGGTCATATTTCCTATGGACCTCCATTATGGAATTCTAAAATCCTAATTTGTAGTCTTCATAATCCTCATAGTTTGTTTCAGTTTGATTTGAGGAGAAGCAACCATGTTCTTCTTCAGTGAGAAAAACATCACCCTCATTATCAGAGTCTATCAAGTTTACATGTTTTTCTTCCGGCTGTTCAATCTCTTTTTCCTCTGTTGGAAATACTGAGGGGGGGGGGGGTGAATCAGTATTCCTTTCAATTAGAGAATTAGTTAATCTTCAATTATTATCAATGTTTGTACAATGATAGCAGCAAACAAGAGGAACACAAATGCACACAAATTTTAGGGTGGAAACCCACTTTGGGACAAAAACCACCTAATTCTTTTCTAATAATTCTTTAATATTCAACTCCAATTGAAAATAAAGCTCCAACTTCCTAGAATCTAGAAAACCATTCTTCTCCATCTCCCACTGGATGGACACTCCAATGCCCGAGATTCTTCAGTAGTCAACTGAACGGATGCCCAAACATCCAATGAGCTACAACTCACACTAGCACCACCCTACCACCCTATAGAAGAATAAAAGAAGAATGGACTCTCGTACCAGGGAAAATGGTCTACTTTAAAATGATATAGAATGATGCACAAGAAGAAGATATACTAGACCATAACCCCAACTTTGACACAACCACCTAATGATGATCCTAGACCTCCCAACACTGCCTCTTAAACCTGTTAGTTATCAGTATTTTTACCTGTTATTGATGACTAGTTTCCTTAGCTGAGTTTTCTAGAAGCTGATCTCCAAACTGTCAAATCTATCATCTAGAAAACACCCCAAATTTTTTTTTTTTCCTCCTACCCCTTCTTGTCAGCCTATGATGAGAAAAAACCCCTGTTGACAAGTCCTATATGGTTTTAGAAAAGTAACCCTATCTATAGCTGTCATATCTATAAATTATTTTCTATCATTTACCCTTGTTTCTCATGCCATTCACTATCCAAAGGTTGACAAAGTGTCTGCAATTTTATCCCTGGTCATCTTGTCATTTGAAAATCTGATCATACCTAAGAAAACACTCAGAATTTGTCAACATTGTCCCTAAGTTAGATAGTGGTGTTTAGGGAGTTCTTCCTTGGCCAAGATATCCTAGGCCAAAAAGCCTCTATCTAGTACCAGTCAACCTTGAATTAGTTCCTATTCTACAAAACAAGCATTGTTCTATCCATATGTCGCACACCACTAAGAGTTCACTTTGTCTCATTCCAGAATAATTTCAACAAATATCCAAATCAGGAAAAGAGAAGGTTTGTCGCTATCTGAAGAAATCTGCTTGGTTCAGGCATAATCTCCGTGAAACACCAAAGGAGCTCTCCAAGGTTCCAAAGCATCTGTTTTTACATCTCTGTATGGGTGTAATTGAATGATGATTGGTATGAAAATGAGGGAAAAAGGGACAAGTTCAAACAGGTCTCTCATGTTGAAAAGGTTTTCCATAAATGAGCAGGTGGAGAGCTGTAAAGTGAAGAGCAGCAAGTGTACATGTTATAAATCTAGAGGCTGTCTAAAGAACAAAGATCACTCATCAAGTCAAAATGAATAATAAGGACTGAGTAATGCTAATTAGCAGTGCTACATAATCTTTCCAAAGGTCATTATCATGTAGGGCATAAGAAGATAGTTGCTTCTTATGTTACCTTCAGCCTTGGATGTGAACAGTAGTCAAAGGAAATTCCAATAAACCTCTGACCACACAGTCAAGGGAAAAGACAGTTCAATGATACCTAGCAGCAAACACTCTCCATGTACAAATCACATTTCTTTTGGTTTTGTGTTCACAGTGGTATTTTACACAAGGATGTATGCATCTCAGACAAAGCCTCATAAAGCAAGAGGACATGATTTTCAAGTGATTTTATCAATAGTGAATGTCAAATTCTACTTTGTTTCCTATTGTCATTTTTCAAAAAAGCATACAGAGCATGACACAGTGTTGAAATTAATGAAATTTCATGTGTATGATGATAACCTCCTTCATGAAAATTAGATGGTTAGAAGAAAAATAACAGACCCTCCTTCAAAAAGAAGAGGGTTAGGAAAACATTGTTGTGGCCTCCTTCATAAGCAAGAAGAGGGCCAACATGTTCTTAAGTAACTTCAGAGATTGTTTTGCACCACCTCCTCCAAATATGAACAGTGGATGCATTAGCAGGGTTTAAAAATTGTGTTTGATAAAGGTCCCTATTTAAAAAAACAAGTTGAGAAATAATGATGAAACAAATGAGAAATGATAAGTTAAAGGCCTCTTTCACATGAAAAACCAAAAAGTGGCATAATGGTGCTAAATGCCTCTGTTCTTATGTTTACAAAAGCCTTCCTTCAAAGGATAAATCAGAAGTTATAGTTTTTAACTAAAGAGAAACCTCATCTAAATGGCCAAGAAGGTATAGCTAACTTGGTTTTACAGTGATTTCTGCAACTGAATACAAAGAGACAGTGTGAATGAGAAAGGGAATAACACAATGTTCCAAGTTTCAAGATAGCCTTCGAGGAGATAAAACACATCACGATCTTGGAGAAAACCTTCAATGTGAATAAGAACAAACACTGTTGTTTTTATATGGTTTTAAGAAGTTGCATTAGTGGTTTTTAAAGGTCACCTCCTTGATGAATAGCAGTAGGTCAAATCTTGGCTTAAAAGGACCTCCTTACTTCAAAAAACAATGGATACATGGTGTTTTCAAAGGCTATAGTGAGAATGTTTTTATTAGACCCTTTCAGATAATGTGCTAGGTCACAGTTTTGGAGAAGACCATTGCAAACTATCCAAGTGCCTTTCCCAATGGATAGACAAAGAGCACTTTCATAATAAAAACCATGTCTCTTGTATGAAATTTCAAAGATACATAGTGATAAGAGAGACAGATATCACAGGCAAAGTCTTAATGAAGAACAAAGGGACTGTTTGAAAGGAGATGATTCAAAATGACACGTAAAAAAAAAACACAGCTACTCCTTAAAATACTATATTCAAAGAGCTGAAGGTTAAAGATACTTTAATATAACCTCCTTCAAGAGAAGATGGTTAGAAAAACACAGTGATGAAAACCTCCTTCGAAGAGGGAAATTGGTTTGGCAAAATTCAACAATGGCCTCCTTCACAAAAAGGCAGAAGGTCATCTCTCCAAATGTTTGCACCATGAAACAACTCATTCAAAGGGTTAAAGGTGTGATGAAGCCATACTTCACTTTCAGTCAAAGGGTTCCTCCATCAAATGATAAAAGACAGAGTTTTAAAGGACACAGGCAATTTACAATTTGAAATGTTTTCAATCGGAGGATAATGACCTTCATCACTTCATAAACAAGTGGAGTTGCATATTAGGTTCTAAGAGGCTTCATTGGTGGTTTTAAGTGGATGATCTCCTTGATTAAAATCAGAGGATTAAATCATGGTTTAGAGAACCTCTTACCTCACAAACTGTGGATTACAATATCATTTTTCAGAAGCATTCTTTTGAATGTGGCAGAAGGTTCAAAAAGATTGTTTAAAAAAAAAAGGTGAAACAGTTGTTAAAAAGGCTGCCTCAAATTACAAATGCACATAGACTTTCTTTAAAAATTTTCTTTCAAAAGACAAAGGAGAAAACCTTGTCCTAAAGGTATAAAAGGCATCGAAAAAGTGCCATTCACCACTATGCAGGCGATTTCACGAAAGAGGGAGTGTTTTTTAAACGCATTTAAGCTTGAATCCATGTGCGACATGCCTGTACAGTAGCACGGCATGCCTGTAAGCATCCATAGAAGGTTTTTATTGTAGGCACGACACGCCTGTAGAGTAGCGCGGCGCGCCTGTACCCGGCGCCCGACCACTCCTAAACAGCCTAGTACCACTATCTAAACGCCAGCACCCGTGTGTTAATTGCCTCTATACAAGCCATCAAGGAATGTAATTAGCCCCTATCACCTGCCTTATACTTTGATCATTTCCATCCTTCACATTTAGCCCTTGAATTTGCCTTTTTCATCCTCTGCACGCTCGTTTTCAACACCGCCCGGGCCACCCCTTAACGGCCCACCACCCGGGCGCCCGGGCCACTATCAACACAGGTCATCAAAAGAACTTCCAAAGTGCCAAAGCAGTGTTCACACAGTGGATTCATCTCCAACAACACCAGGGACAATTTTCAAAAAGGTATTTATTTCTCTTGGCCTAGTTTTGATTTGAGGAAAGGTTTGAAGATCATAGTTCTAAAGGAGAAAAGCAGTAATTCTAAGAGGGACTAAAGGTCTATTTGTTTGAAAATATTTGTTTATCAAACAAAGGAGAAACATTGTGTGCTAAAGAACTGATCTTCATCAAAGACATTGTTTTCCAACCTAGGAAAGAAAGATAGTATTTTCTCAAAAGGTGAAAAAATAATCATTTTCAAAGAGCAGCCTGTTTGTCTAAAAACCACAAAGAAAACAGTGATTAAACAAGGAGATCCATCATTTCAGGTTAAAGGTTTTAACTACATAAGACAGGGAATCACTTTTTGAAAAACTAGTACCTTGTGAAAGTTTAAAGTTTGTTTCTTATGAGTAAGCTAAGGATATACATAGTCTATAAAGGAAAATAGAGTTTGTGTAGAGGGTCTTTAAATCAGTTTAAAGGAGTCTCTCAAAGCAGTAATTTCAAAGAGCACCATGTGTATCAAAACCACAGAGAAGCAGTGATTACAAGGGAAGATAGTGATTGGGAAAAAGAGTTTTTATCAGTTTACAAGAGGTTTGCTCAGCTCTTAAAACAATGATTTCAAAGAAGCAGTGATTGAGTGGAAGGAGTTTTTGTGTCAAAAACAAAAAGGAATTTGTCTTCATAAGCCTCAAATAGATTTTATTAAAAGCCTTTTGCTCACAACACAGTTCATAAGAAGGGAGTTTGCTTTCACTTATAAAAAACTTGTTTGCCAACTAAGGACAAACTCAATCTTGCAAAGAGGAAAAGGTGTTTTGATTAAGGGCCTTTTTCAGTGATCATTTGAACAGTTTGTCTTGGTAAGTTAGTGAAGGGTATCAGAAGCAAAAATGCCTCCAAAGAAGGACAGCAAGAGTGGGTATCACAATAGGCATGAGCCTATTTCAACTCAGGAAGTGAATGAATCTCCTTTAGTGCTCTTCAATTTTCATGAATTAGGGTGCTTGGAATTTTGCAAAAAAGTCCAAGAAGTAAAAAATCACCTTCCTTTGAAACATTTGTTTTCTTGAAGGCTGAAAGGGAAGCATGTCCATCTAGCAGGTCTGGATTTCAAACTCTCTCCTAGGGCTATCTCCAAAGCTACCAAAATCCCCTATATAGGAGAGAAATGGTTCAAACAAACATACCTAGATTTGAATCACTACAAACCCTTTCTAAAACCAGACCATCAAGATGCTTGCCAAAAAAATTTCCCTTTTTCCCACTTGTTGACTAGCTATGCCCCTCTCATGAAAATCATCATGAAGTATTTCACATGTGAGGGCAGGTTTTCCCAGATTTATGCCTATCACATTAGACTTCTTATGCACTTCACAAGAGCTCAATTACTGAACCTACCTTTCTTCCTCTAGAAGCATTGACAAGATGGCCTCTACTGTCCAAAAGAAGCCCTCCGCTCAACAACAAGCTTGTCTATTTCATCATTCCCTTATCAAGATCATCATCCTCCATCAACTTGATAAAAAGGGAGTTTCTTGGGAATCTTTCATCTCCCATCCCGTTTTTCCATTGCCTCTTCATCTCATGCGCCTTCCTCACCATCCACTCATCATATTTCTCCTTCTTCTAGTAAATCCACTCCTAAAATATCAAAATCCCCCTTGATTGAGAGTGAGGAAGAGAAGAAGCAAACCCGTAATGAAGAAGGGCAAAGTGACAAGAGGCAAACTAGTGATGATGAGGGTCAAAGTAAAGAATCTAAGTATGACAGTGGGGAAGAAGGAAATGATGATGAGCATGAAAAAATTGATGCTGAGCATAGCAGTCATGAATAGGAACATGATGGCAGCCAACACAGTAGTGAGCATGAGGGTGATGAGGGAAAAAAAAGTGAAGGAAAGGAACACAACATTCATGAAGAAAGCATGGACATAGATAAGCATAGCAGTCCTCAAGATGACAAACAAAGTGGCAGCCAAAACAGTGATGATGAAGGTCATGACAGTCCTCAAAAAGACACTTATGATGAGAAACAAGACAGCCCTCAAGAAAGTAACGATGATGACAATCAAACACCAAAAAATGAGCATTCCAAAGAGGGCAGCATGGAGCAAAAATACCAAATCAGTGACCATGAGAATAGCAGTGGTGAAGAAAAACAAGGAAATCTTCAAGCAGAAGAAAACAGTGACAAAGATGAAACTGGAGCAGATGATGATGGAGGCAGCAAGGTAAAAGACCAAGTTGAGAAAGTGAAAATAGATAAACCTCCTCCCTCTTCTCCTCCACACATCCAAGAGCATGTGCTAGCTACCTCTCCTAGGCAAGGGGCCATGACTCTTCCTCCAAAAATGGCGAAGCCTAGAAACACTAGATCAGAAAAGAAGAAAACCACTCCAGCAGTGACTAGCAATGTCACAAGAGCGCTAAGAAGTAGAGGAAAACTCCCTAAAAAGAGCATTATTGAATTGCCAAAGAGGAAGAGGACCAAGAAGTCTATCCAAGGCAAGGGGAAAGAAAAAGAGGAGAGTACTCATGAAAAGGAAAGGGAGTTTGATATCATACAGATACACAGTGATGATAGTGATAATAAAGCTAGAATCCTTGAGGCTCTTTTGCAAAACAGAGAAGACCAAATTCATGACCTAAAAGCTGATCTAGAAAGCTCAAAGGACTTCATACATGTTCTACAGATGCAAAACAAACAAATGAGTGGTCAAATGGTAGTTTTTGAGGCCCAGGCTTTCAAATACCAAAGGGAAGCCTCCAAAGCACAAAACAAGCTTGAAGAGCTTATGGGAAAATTTGATGATACTGAAGAAGAATAGCAGCAAATGAGAAAGAGGCCTAGGACTATGGGTCTCAAGAAAGCTTTGGAGAAAAATAAGGAAGAAGAGGCAACCCTTGTCCGATCTTATCCTCTCACTCAATTTCTTGCCCAATAAATAGAGAATGATAAGAATCATGGCTTGAAAGGGCCAATAAGAATTTGGAGGATAAATTAGAGAAATCTAACAGAGACTTGAGCCTACAAAATAAGATGACCAGGCACTACAAAAAGCTAAATCAATTTTCTCGAAAGAAATTGAAGTTTGCACAAGAAAAACTCAAAACTGCCCAAAGAGGGCGCTCGGTAGAAAAATTGGAGAAAGGCACATCAGCACTCAAAATATTGGCCTTAGATTCCTTACATGTTTCTAAGAACACATGAGGGGCTTGCTCGCCAAAATTGAGCAAATTTTGTCAAGATTTTGTTTTTTGACATTTTTGGGCCTAATTGCATAAATTCATGGGCGCCGCCATTTCTGTTTGGAGCATCCTTAGCTATTGAGAGTGGTATCATTGGATGCATTAAATTCAAGGGCATCTACTCAGAAAATTTCAGATCCAAAGGATGTGTTTTGATCCCCCAAAGAGGTGAAAAACAATGATTTTTTGACTTTCTGCCTCACATATCAGCAAGGGCTACTTTTCTGGTTTTTTTCACTCAATTCAGTTTTTGACATACTTCTACTGATCAGTTTGGAAAAAATAAAGTATTTTTAGAAACTAGACATATATTTCTTTCCAACAAGATATCACAGGCCTGATTTCGACATCAGGAAGTCCCTCAAAAGTGGTATGGAAGATAGGTAATTTTCTTCTGCTACGTTCCTGTAGCATTTTGGCAAAAGGACAATTTTCTGAAGTGGCTTATCCAAATGTGCGCTATGAATTTTTTAGCCATTGTCAGTAATGAAAAGTCAATATTTTTTCCTTTTTTATCATTTTATAGATATTTTGAAGATATTTTGTGCCTTGGGCTTTGCAAATCCTCAAGGACAAAATCAGATATTTGTTTTTAGCCTATGAGCTTCTAGTCAGTTTTGTGAAGCTTATCTTCTCATTCTCCTATATACCTCATGGAGAATAATTGTAATATTTTTGGTTGAAGAGTTGATAAAAAAGTTGGACTTTGAAGAGCTTAAGAACTTGACTGAGCTTAGAGCAATATATGTTATGAGTTTTGATGATCAGACTTGTTTTATGGAGTGAATAGCTTGACTTGCTTGCCTAGATGATGGAGAGGGTCTATGTGCAAGATTCCATGGCTTGGTAAATGGTATTTTACTTCTTTTCAGTTATGTTTTCTTATTTTTTCACATATGTATCCATGTTTCTTTCTTGTTGTAGGTCAGTAAATAATAGTTTGAGGTATGCCCATGGAGGCTCATCAAATTTCCTGATTCATTACAGCTTCTATGTTTTCATCATTCTTGGTCATGTCAAAGGATTCTTAACTACCCTTTGGTCCACTAGGAACTTTTTATTTATTTCCTTAATGATTAATATGACATGCTATCTTGTTTGACTCATGGTATGCCCTGCTTACTCATAGTTGTTTAAACCTCATTAATCAAATCTCCTTTGAAGTATTGACTGTCTATTTTAAATCAGAGAGGTCTTGTTTCGATCTTGCCCTCTGCCTATACTTGCAGACTTATTTCAAATTTCTCATCAGTTTGAATGTGTTGCTTAGGAGTTTCCTTTCCACATTTTGAGTTGTTGGTTTGTCTTACATGTGTTCTCAACCACTGAAGGTGATTTTCCCAAAGTTAGAGGGTCTTATACTTCTATGCATCACCTGAATGTTTATTTTATGCATCTATCAGTTTCAGTTTGATTCATAGTAATTAATGTTTAGCCCTACCACATGAATGCTTTCTATTTAAACTATTTATGCTTAAGATCCCTTTGTCTTGCACAAAATTGATGTTCATATCACTTCATAAACCACCTGAAATATCCATTCGCTATAGTAAATCGGCCCTGCAGTACACCCTACCCATTGTCTTGACATCCTTGGCTTGATTTTGACCCCATAGCCCAGTTGATCTCATTTTCTTGTTCTATTTTGATCCACTTGGTCATTTTTTCCTCCAAACAACTAAAAAACAAACAAAAAAACACACTTAAAAACTAGCCTAAAATCTAAACAAACTAAGCGAACAAGCTCACATCCTTCACTTCATTAGAGAGAGCCCTCTCTGAGTCCAGGAAGGCTAGGTCCTAGGGCTCCAGAGATTGGTTTGATGTTACTCCGTCATTTGGTCCATCAATCTGCCAAATCACGGGAACCCTAACATAATGGAAATCATAGTGGGACTTTGAGTCAAAACATCCTTGGTATCCCTTAGGATCTCTCAAAATCTCAGTCAAAATTACAAAACTTAAGTATTGTCTGAAGCGTAGAAACTAGATCCTTCACCATATTAGAAAAATGATGATTCAGTTATAGGAAACTCTTCCAAACCTCAAGGCTACATATAGGAACTCAGAAAACCCCAAAATATCTCTAGATTGTTTTTTCATCAGTTATTGGTGGTGGACCAGTAACACCTATCTCTAAAAAACAACAAAAAACATCCACCTGGTGACTCCACTAGCCTCTAGTAGGCCTAACACTCCACTAAATTCTCAAAGACTCCCATAGGAATTATATCTGGTTGATTCATCCCACCGCTCACTAACATAATGGCGATCACAGTGGAACCTTTCTGAGTTCATATCAATCTGAACATCTTTCAAGACTCATGGAAAGCCCCTCTTGAACTAAGCACACTATACTATTGAGCCACCTCATCGCCACACTAACATAATGGCGATCATGGTGGGACTTTTCTGAGTTAGTGACAAACTAAGTATACCTTAGAACTTCAGAAATCCCTTGGCTCAAGAATATCCAGTGATTATCAGCCACCTCATCACCACACTAACATAATGGCGATTATGGTGAGATTCTCTGAGTTCATAACTGTCTAGCAAACTGTTGTTGACGCATTAGTCCTTAAAATTAAAATCATAAAATCAGCTGATAAAGCCATTAGAGTAAACTCTCTTTGTTTCATCACCTTAGCTAAGTGCTGAAAACAAATTTAGGACACTCTTACAAATCAAATTGCACCTTAAGAACTCAGAAAATAACCTCACAAAAACATTTCTTTTTTAGATTGATTGTTCATATCAGTTTTGGTGGTGGACCATAGACAATATATCCTGAAAAAACCAAAATATTTCCACCTGGTGACTCCACTAGCCTCTAGTAGGCCTTTTTGAAAACTTTTCTAAGCTTCCATAAACTATTATAAGACTGCTTTACAAACAGCCTTGAAAATTCTAAGAAGTCTTAACCATACACTGAGCTAGTTTGACAAAACTTAGAGAAGACAAGTTGTTGAAAACATTCATAACTTTCAGCCTCTCGAAAATTTGAATCTAAAACCTGGCTTCACAAAGAATTCATACCAGATCTCATCCGGACCCGAATCCTCCTACCATAGTTGATGACCCAGAAAATATTTTGTGGCAAAATTCTAAGACTAGTAATTTAACTACCAATAGGAGCCTTCATAGAGCAAGCTCTGTACCTGAAAATCTTACATCCTTGCTAGACCAAACTTTTGACTTGCACCATACAATAAATATTTTTAGAACCAAGTCACAGCCTAGCTTTGACCATTCCGATCTTGAGCCCTTAAACTTACAGCAGAGTTCTAGCAGAGAAGCATCTCCTACTACGCCATCTGATTTTCAGCTCCTCCACCACTTTAGCTCTTTCCATCCCAAGTCTACTCAAAATCAGTTTGCTGGTCCAAGCACCTCTAACACTCCCACTCACAACACGACTGTGCAAATCACTTCATCTCACGTACCAAATCCTCCACTTGTAAATTTACTAGTACCACCCATCATGGTAGCATGGTATGCACCCCTAGTGTTACCTCATCCTTTGGCACCTTTGCCAAATGATTATCAGTCTAGGATCCCACACTTCACCGGGGCTGAATCCACTACTGCCCAACAACATGTAGATAGAATGAGTGATGCTTTTTATTACATGGAATTAGATGAATAAACCATCAAGATGAGAATGTTTACCCAAATCCTAGGAGGCGAAGCTAAAAAATGGTTTAAAGGCTTAGCTCCTCATAGCATACATGATCTCTCGTCATTATACTAAAATTTCATAAACAAATGGGAAATCAAGAAAAACCCACTTCAAGTCCTCTCTGAATATAATGCTCTTAAGAGGAACATAGGAGAATGTGTTCAAGATTATTGTACCAGATTCAACAGTGTCTATAACGCTCTCCCACCTAACATGAAACCTCCACTCGGTTTAGCTCTAGCGAAAGTTCTGGAAGGTTTCAATCCAGATATGACATATCAGCTAAGAGAAAGAGAACCTACAACTCTAGAAGAAATGCAAAAGGGGGCTATTAGTGCGGAAGCAAACCTTGCTGAGAAGAGAGCTAGGCTGAGATCAGAAAAGAAGGTCACATACCGAGATGAAACCTTTCCCTCTACATCCTCTTCTAATGCCAAAATAGACAACCTGGAAAGAAAAATGGAAAGAATGATAGAAATAATGATGGAAATAATAAGTCTCAGTGATAGAACACCTCTTAGGGACAACCAGCCAAACCCACAAACCAAAAACCAAAATCAAAACTTTAGAAGGGACCCGCCTCAAAACAAACCAAGAGACAATGATCAGCAAATCAGGCCTCCTTTCCAAGATAATTATCTTGACGAAGGAGAAAGATACATTGAACATATTGAGGAAAATCATCTAAACCTGATAGGCTCTGATAGTGAGGGTGAGGTTTATCTCACGGAAGAAGAACAAGGTTTCTTCTCCTCATACCAAGATGAAACTAACTATGAATATTTTGAAGACCCTGAAATTGGTTTAAAAAACGCCATAATGGAGGTCCATAGGCAATATGATCTCAGAAGTAATAAAGTTCGAAGAAAAACCAGGAAAAATTAAAAAAGAACAATTCAAATTCTGTTGTCAAGAAAACTCCTGAAGCTATTCTTAAAAAACCAGCAGACAATGTTAATGTTATGGCTAAGAAAGTTGATCTAAACAAAGACAAAACTAGCCAATCAAACATCAACCCAAACTGTGCCAGCACTTCCACCAAAATTCCTGAAAATACCATCTTAAACAAAACTACAAATCAAAATCAACAAATAAAAAATATAGAAAAATTTATGGCTGATAAAACCGAAAAAAATACACCCAAAACTCAAGTACCTTTCAGTTTTGAAGGGGAGATCACCAAAATCAAGATAACAATACCCCTAACTGAATTGGTAACCATGGATGTCTATAAATTTCAATTCTTGAAAGTGTTAAACCTTGGAAATGATACAGATACTTTAAATTTGACGAACGATAAACCTGAGTTATTATTTGGTCCAGAAGTAGAGGGGAAATACCAAGAAGGAGTTGTTTCTCCTTTTTATGTAAGTCTGAATATACATGACAAAATACTGCACAATGCCATGCTAGACTCCGGTGCTTCGCATAATCTTATGCCTAAAGTAGCCATGGAAAGTTTAGGCCTAGAAGTAACCAAACCATACAAATACTTATACTCATTTGATTCGAGTAGGGTCAAGTGCTAGGTTTCATAAAAAAATCTTTGTATTACTTTAGCACAAATACCCACTAAAATTATAGTCATGGATGTGGTGGTAGCAGACATTCCCCCGAAATACGGTATGTTGTTGTCCAGGTCATGGGGAGCCAAATTACGAGGTAGTCTCCAAATGGATATGTCATATGCCACTATCTCAGTCTTCAAACAAACTAAGAAATTATACCGGGAAACTCATATGAAATACATGGTGAGTAATCAAAACAGACCAAACAATACCCCAGTTTATTCCATTCACTCAAATCTTGATTCTTTTATCTTGTACAATGATAGCAATATTAATGAACAAATAAAAGAAAATTATGAAGAATTCAATATTTCCAAAAATTCAGATCTTTCCTCAAAAGAATAAAATCATGATCCACACACTGACAACCTCGAAAAACATCTTAGTGACAAATATGAAGTAGAAACTCTTTGGAACATAAGCTTTGATGGATCATGTAGCAAAACCAGTGCAGGAGCTGGTATCTGGATACACAACACAAGTCAAGGTCATGCTTTCAAATTAGAATTCCAATGTACTAATAATATTGTGGAATATGAAGCTCTGCTGCACCCTAGAAATTTTGGTCCTTTGCAACCCTTGACAACACATGATCTAGCTTTTTCTTGCCTTCTAGGAGCTCGATATTGAATCTGGTGTATCCCTGTTATTTCAGATCCCAAATATCTTATTTTTGATCCTATGGTAGTCATCTAAGTCATCTTTCCAATGCCATAGGTATGACCCAATTTCGATTCTTCAAGGGAGAGTTATACCCAATCTCTCACAATGCTCTGATTATGGATTATTTCCGCAGAGAGAACTTGTACAACGTGCCACATGTCACTGTTTCTTCATTTGGATCTGAAATTGATAGAGAGAAAACTATAGACTGTGAAATATCCACCAAATTTTACAGAATTCCAATCCAATTCTCAAAGAGAGAGTTATGACTAATTTATGAAGGTCACTTCTTTGAGATGAATTTCAGGAGCCTGCAAAAACCCTGACTTCCACAGATCATATCTCCAAAAATGTTGCGCACCTTGATCTAAAATTTTTACAGCAGCTTCCTCAGGATTTCAGCTTCACTTCATAAAAATTTCAGCTTCTAAACCTTATTAGAAAAAAATTTAGAGCTCAAATTCCATGATGACCTGTTTCAGATAGCGAAATCCCTTACATAAGGAGGAAATGAGGATCACAATTTATATAAATGCTCAGGTTGAGAGGGACTTCAAAAAGTGAACGTGGGAGGGATTTTAGGAGCTTAAAAATTATTAATTATGACTTTTCAATGACCCATGCCCCAACCCCATGGGGTTTTAGCCCACTAACTGGGGGTACAAACTTCAAACATGAATATCTCTCAAACCGTGAAGAATTACATGGCATGCTATATATCAATGGAAACATCTCGACAAGTAGAAACCATAAAAATAATTATTGACCCAGAATATATTAATTTGGTAAGTAAAAATTCCCATTCAATATTGGGTTAGCCCCTCGTGCTGCTTGGGTTGACATCAATGACAACCACTGGTCAACAATCTCCCCCTTTGGCATTGATGGCAACATAAGTACTCCCCCTGCGATCATGACACCTCTTCCTACAACATTTTCTCCCCCTTTGACATCAATGGCAAACGGTAACTCCCCCTGAAACAAAACCATCCTGCAGACCTATACACACTTCCACTCCCCCTGACACACAACCATCCTGCAGACTTGTAATCTAATGAGAACTTGGGAGAATTCCAAGCTTCTGGTGAAGATATTCCAATGCTGGCGAATACTTAATATGTGATTCTTTTGGTTTTGCTTGGAATATTTCTACTTGTCCAACTGCTTGCATAACATCTGGTCGAGAGGCTATTACATATAGAAGACTACTAATCATGGATTTGTATAACCTTTGATCCACATCCTTAGATGAGTTGTCTATGCTCAATTTGCAACCTGTTACCTTTGGATTAAGGATGGGTTTGCAATATTCCATTTTAATTTTCTTGAGCATTTCCTTGATGTACTTGGTTTGACATATAAATATTCCTTTCTCTTGCTGAGATATTTGAAGCCCTATGAAGTATGTCAACTCAACAAGTAAAGACATCTCGAAATCACTTTGCACCTTAGTAGAAAACTTCTTACTTAGTCGATCATCATTGCTACCAATTATTGCATGATCCTCTTTAGCTATTAGACATGCTTTAGTTGCTTCATATAGAACATATATGTTGTTTGGAGCTCGAATTTCTGTAGCCACAATTTCACCAAACACGCCTTTCCTGATTTCACATTTTTTGGAGTTGAATAGTATTGTGTGTCCTTGATCACACATTTGTCCAACACTGAGCAGATTGTGATTCATGTTTTCAACCAATAGAACATTCTTGGCTAGAGCATCTTTGCTTCCGAGAGTGACAATACTTGATCCTATAACATTTGAAGATCCTTCATTTCCAAAGGACACGGTTCTTTCCTTCTTCTCTTTCAGAGATACAAATTTATTTCTATCTCTAATCATATGCGTTGAGCAACTGCTATCAACATACCACACATCTTTGTTCTTTTGAGCCTTGAAAGTGAGAGCACAATTATCATTATTCTTCTTCTTCCATGTTCGTTCGTTCTGTGGCTTCAAAGATTCTTCTTGAGGATTTTCAAGTCTGCAGTCTTTGGCTATGTGTCCAAAGTTTCGACATTTGTAACATTCAATATTATTTCTTAAATGTTAAAATCTATTGATGTTTTGCTGAGTCCTGGGAGGTTCATATTTGACAGATCTCCTGGAATTGTATTCGTTCCTAGGGTACGTGCAACATTCTACAGCTTTATGACCAAATTTTCCACATGAATAATAGTAGCCATAAAAAATATGTTGGTACCTGGATGGAAATTTTCATCGAGGAATTGTCTTCCAAGGTTGTTCTTGTGAATCTTGTCCAATGAAGTCTACATGCATGTCAGATCTCATAGGTTCATTGTATTT
Organism: Pinus albicaulis; assembly: GCA_034641835.2. NCBI lineage: Eukaryota > Viridiplantae > Streptophyta > Pinopsida > Pinales > Pinaceae > Pinus > Pinus albicaulis. The sequence goes on along the minus strand of CM076575.1, from coordinate 2,033,933,760 downwards.
TGTTGTAGAAGGTCCTACTTCTTCTTCTTTGTAACCGATGCCAGTTTTTTCATTGTAAGATCGTTGATTGTTGATGAGTTCTTCCAATGCCCTTGAGTTGTTGGCATAGTTTTGGATAGTTTTTCCTTTCTTCACTTCCTCACACAGCGAGACTACTTCAGCTTCTAATTCTTCCCTTTCTTGGTTGCTTTCTTCCAACTTCTTTTGAAGTGACTCTTCAATGCATTTTTGTTCTTCAACTTCAATTTTGAGACCTTGAACTTGTTCTTCAAGAGTATTGGAACAGATCTTCTCCGCCTTGAGATCTTTTATAAGCTTGATTGCTTCCTCATAAAATTATTCTATGGTCCATCCTTCTTCTTCATTGTTTGATACCTCTTGTTTATTGTGCTTGGCCATAAACAATAATCTCTCATTGGCTTCTTCTTCACTGTCATTGTCTTCATCGGATGATGAGCTATCTTCTTTAGAGAGAAAGTTCCTTTTGGATCCTTGCTTGTTGAATTTCTTAAAGCCTTTCTTTCCTTTTGAGTTGCCATTACTTCTGTTTGGACATTTTTCTGCAAAATTCCCAACCTCATTACAGCTGAAACATATCAATGGAATTTACCTTTGAATTGTCCCTTACCAATTTTTAGTTTTCTCGTGAAGTAAGCATATTCTTCATCTGAAATATCTTCTTCATCATCTCCCTTTTCTTCACACTTGCAGGTGTATGTCTTTTCAATTGAAGGTTGTTTATCCTTATTGGTTTTCTTAGATGCAACGAACGCAGTTTCTAGATGCGAAGTACCCTTTTCTTCATCAAGTCTCATTTCATATGCTATGAGAACTCCATGTAATTCTTCCTTGTTGAGTTTGTCCAGATTTGCATTGTATTCTAAGACCGATACCTTTGGGTTGAATCTCCCTGGTAACGTTCTAAGAATATTCCGTATAATAGTCTTCTTGTCAACTAGCTCTCCCAATCCTTCCAGAGTATTGGTTATTTCATCAACGTATTGGAAGTATGCAACAATGTTGCAATCTTCTTTCATTCTGAGTTGCTCAAATTTTGCTCTATAGTTTTGAAGATTTGCTTCTTTGACATTTGAGTCACCTGCATATATATTCTCAAGCTTGTCCCATACATTTTTGGCAGTTTTACAACCCAACACCTTATGATAAGCAGATTCAATAAGTCCACTGATAATAATATTCTTTTCTTTTGCATAATTTACCAAATTCTTCTTACCTTGTTCATTCGTAGTTGATGTAAATCCATTTTGAACAGTGTCCCATACTTCGTAACCTTGCGCCAAGAGATAGACCTCCATTCTTCCTTTCCAGAGTGCATAATTATTTTCATTGAATAGAGGTACACCATTCTTGGTATGCTCCATGACCTCCTTCCAGCTGTTAAACTGCTATTGAAGGAACCAAGCTCCGATACCAATTGTTGGAAATACTGAGAGGGGGTGTGAATCAGTATTCCTTTCAATTAGAGCATTAGTTAATCTTCAATTATTATCAGTGTTTGTACAATGATAGCAGTAAAAAAGAGGAACACAAATGCACATAGTTTTTAAGGTGGAAACCCACTTCGAGACAAAAACCACCTAATGCTTTTCTAATAATTCTTTAATATTCAACTCCAATTGAAAATAAAGCTCCAACTTCCTAGAATCTAGAAAAGCATTCTTCTCCAGCTCCCACTGGATGGACGCTCCAATGCCCAAGATTATTCAATAGTCAACTGAATGGATGCCCCAACACCCAATGAGCTACAACTCACCCTAGCACCACCCTACCACCCTATAGAAGAATAAAAGAAGAATGGACTCCTGTACCAGGGAAAATGGTCCACTTTACAATGACATAGAATGATGTAGAAGAAGAAGATATACTAGACCATAACCCCAACTTTGACACAACCACCTAATGATGATCCTAGACCTCCCAACACTGCCTCTTCAACCCTTGGCAGATAGACACTAGTACAATTTGTACAATAATGTATTTACATTGACTAAGTACAATGATACCTTTACAATGATTGTATGCAGTGCTGCCCACTTGAAGACTTCATATGATGAAATTATTGCTGCTGTTATGCACCTTGGTTGCTGCTCTTGTCATGCTACCCTTTGTTGCACCTTTCTTTGCTTTGCTGCCATAGAAAGTCTGGTCCTTTGCAACCCTTGACAACACATGATCTAGCTTTTTCTTGCCTTCTAGGAGCTCGATATTGAATCTAGTGTATCTTTGTTATTTTAGATCTTCAATATCTAATTTTCAGTCCTGTAGTATTCCTCTTAGTCATCTTTCCAATTCCATAGGTTTGACCCAATTTGGATGCTTCAAGAGAGAGTTATACCCAGTATCTCACAATGCCCTAATTATGGACTATTTCAGCAGAGCACACTTGTATGGCATGCCACATGTCACTGTTTCTACATTTGGCTCTAAAATTGATAGAGAGAAAATTTCAGAATGTACACTATCTGCCAAATTTTATAGAATTCCAATCCGATACTCAAAGAGAGAGTTATGACGAATTTACCAAGTTCACTTCTTTGAGATGAATTTCAAGAGCCTGCAAAAACCCTGACTTCCATAGATCATATCTCCAAAAATATTGTGCACCTTGATCTAAAATTTGTATAGTAGCTTCCTCAAGATTTTGGCTTCACCTCATAAAAATTTCAGCTTTTTAACCTTCATATAAAAAATGTTAGAGCGCAAATTCCATGATGACCTGTTTCAGATAGAGAAATCCCTTACATAAGGAGGAAATGAGGATCACAATTTATATAAATTCTTAGGTTGAGAGGGACTTCAAGAAGTGAACATGGGAGGGATTTTAGGAGCTTAAAAAATATTAATTATTACTTTTCAATGACCCATGCCCCAACCCCATGGGGTTTTAGCCCACTAACTGGGGGTACAAACTTCAAACATGAATATCTCTCAAACCATGAAGAATTACATGGTGTGCCATATATCAACGGAAAAATCTCGACAAGTAGAAACCATCAAAAGCATTATTGACCCAGAATATATTAATTTGGTAGGTCAAAATTCCCATGCAATATTTGGTTAGCCCCTCGTGCTGCTTGGGTTAACATGAATGACAACCTCTGATCAACATCCTCTTCATCTACATAGTTGTCTTGGAAAGGAGGCATGATGTGTTGGTCACTGTCTCTTTGTCTGTTTTGGGGAGGGTCTCTTCTGATGTTTTGGTTCCTATTTTTGTTTTGGGGGTTTTCTTGGTTTTCCCTAGGAGGTGTTCTTTCACTCAAGTTGATCCTTTCCATCATTCTTTCCATTACCCTCACTAAATTGTCAATTTTGGCATCAGATGAGGAGGCTATGGTTTCATATTTGTATGTGACTTTCTTTTCTGACATCATCCTAGCCCTCTTTTCAATCAAGTTGGCCTCTACACTCACAAATCCCCTTTGCATGTCTTCTAAAGTTAGGGGATCTCTCTCTCTCTCTCAATTTATAGTCCATGTCTGGATCAAAACCTTCTGAAATTTTGCTAAGGCTAGGCGTTGTGGGGATTTCATGTTCGGTGGGAGTGCATTGTAAACACTATTGAACCTAGTGTAGTAGTCTTGGACACTTTCCCCGACATTTCTCTTAAGGTTGTTATATTCTGAGAGGATTTGGAGAGGTTTTTTCTTAATTTCCCACTTGTTTATGAATGTCTGGTAAAGGGAAGGGAGATCATATATGTTGTTAGGAGTCAATCTCTTGAACCATTTCTTGGCTTCTCCTCCTAGGATTTGGGCAAACATCCTCATTTTTATGGTCTCCTCTTCAATCTCCTAATAGTCAAATGAATCATTCATCCTATCTACATGATGTTGGGTGGTGGTAGATTCAAATCCGGTAAAGTGAGGTATTTTGGATTGGTAGTCATGTGGCAAAGGTAATAAAGGTTTTGGTAGCACCAGGGGGGCATACCAAGCTACCATGATGATAGGTAATGGAATCCAAGGAGGATTTACAAGGGGAGGGTTTGTGAGAGGAAGTGGGCGATGAAGTGGAGTGGTTTGTACAGTGGATGTGTGAATGGGGGTGGTAGATGTACTAGGAACAAAAAAGTGATTTTGAGCAGACTTGGAATGAAAAGATCCAAAGTGATGGAGAAGCTGGAAATCAAGAGGAGTGGAAGGAGAGGCTTCTCTGCTAGGAATCTTCTCCAAATCTATGGGCTCAAGGTCAGTCTGGTTAATCTCACTTTGTGACTTAGTTCTAAAGAGGTTTCTAGTATGGTGTAAGTCAAACAGGGGATCTTGCAAGGTTGTGAGATGTTTAGGGACAGAAATTTCACTATGAATGGTCCTAACAGTAGTTGAATCTTTAGTTTAGAATTTTTCCACAAAATATTTTCTGGGTCATCAACTATGCTAGGAGGGTTCGGGTCCAGGTGAGATCTAGTGCAGATCCTTTGCGAAGCCAGATTTTAAACTCAATCATGCAGAGAGGTTGAAATTTTAGGAGTGTCTTGAAAACAAACCTATCTGCAATGATACTAAGCTCACACAAAGAGTGACTATGTTTTAGATTGTTATGACTGATCAATGCATTCCCAGGGGAGTCTATGAAAGTTAGTGAAGTTAGTAGGCCTACTGGAGGCTAGTGGAGTCACCAGATGGATGTTTTTTAATATTTTGAGGATATGTACTTGTGTTCCACCACAAACAATTGACAAAAACCAATCTACAGATGTATTTTTGGGTTTTCTGGGTTTCTTTATACAACACTAAGATTTTAATGATTTTTCTCTAGTTGAGACATCATGTTGCTAGTATGGTGAAACAATCAGATAGTTCTCTTGGCTAACACTTGATTTTCTAAGTTTGACAGAGGGTTTCTGAGTTCTTTAAGGATGTCTAAGTTTGTTAATCACTTAGGTCCCACCATGATCGCCATTATGTTAGGTCCTCGTAATTTGGTAGATTAGCAATGACCAAATGAAAAAGGGTAACATCAAACCAATCTTTGGAGTCCTAGGACCTAGCCTTCCTAGACTCGGAAATGGCTCTCTCTATAAACATGTAAAGGATGTGACCTTGATTGTTTTAAGGGTTTTGATATTAGGCTAGTTATCAGGTTTAGGGTTTGTTTGTTTGCTTGGTTGGGTAGGTGGTTTATCAAGCAAAATAAATAGACTGAGAGAGGTTCATACCATTGGACTATGGAGTCTACAAAGGTCTTGAAAATTTTAATAGTAGGAAAAGGGTGTATCACAGGTAAAATATAACAAATTCAAATAGATCTAAAGGCTTATGTGAATGAGGTGAACAACAAATTGTGAACACAGTAGGTGCAGAAGGGCAGTTAAGAATCCTCCAACAAATACATCAACAAGAATGATCTTTATGATTACTAAGCATCAAGAAATAATCAAAGATAGGGCACCAATAACTCTTTTGATCAAACTCTAATATGTAAGCATTAAGACAACGATCCAGTGAACTATAGAAGGCAAACAACTTGTAAATATTCTAGTGATTTCACCTTGAAGCTAAGAAAACATTTAAGATAAACATATAGCAAAGATCAAAGAAGAGGGAACTCCTAACTTCATCAATCAAGCTATTAATACCTCCAAAGAAAATTTTTAATATGCGATATAGGGCATGGCAAATCATAAACCTCATTAGCTAAACTCAATCAGCAACACTTCAAAGTAAAGACCTTAAAAACAATGTTTAAGTAATAGAAAAAAGTGGCACTAATCATAAATCACTTTGAAATTTGCTTCATTGAATCATTTCTAAGATAAACAAGCATAAGTGGGTCTAGAGAGAAACTAAGAATTCTCTAAACTGACCTAGCAGAAGAAAACATAGAAGCAGTGAAGGAAAAATAGAACTGAGGTGCCTCTGAACAAAATTTCTCAGCCTAAAACTTCTATCCTACTGCAATAGAAAGATGAACAAGATGATAATACAAGAAATATTAACTAAATAGGAACACATCACCATTTAACAATGCTCAAGGATCCTGCAAGCAAGCCTTCTCCAATGTCAAACCATCCAAGCCATTCACAAAAATTAGAGCCAATTTGTCTTCAATATCCAAGTCTATGTATTATGCTCAATAATTGTCTAAACGACATGTATAATGAGGCCTCAATGTTTTATTTAACAAGCAAGGAGGACCAAACCATAATTAGGTCATTAGAAGCCTATTAATTAATCATAAATGTCATTTTTGTCCTCTGAGACCATGCAAGGCCCAAGGCACAAATATCCTAATGCATTAAATGAAAATATCTTCTGAACCATTTTTAGCAAAAAAAATGACATTTAGGCTCCCCAAAAACTTCCAAAATATTTCCTAGTTTGTTCTGTTAACTTTTTGTTTGCAAGGGCACAACACTGCGATTTAAGGGTGCATTGCCAGGCCAAAGGCGTAGAGCCTGCACAGGAAAACTGGGTCACATTGCAGCTGAAATGTTAAGGCATTTCCGATGTCAGAATGGGCTTCGTGATGGCTCGTTGGAAATCTTGGTGAGTCTACTTTCCAGAACCACCCTTGGTTTTTTGATTGGACCCCACTAACCTATTCAAAAATAAAATCTCCCAAGGCTACTAAAGTCGTAGCGCCAACCCTAAAAACATGGCAGAAAGGTGCAATTTCAGGTGTTTTTGACCCTTTTCGAGGACCAAATTTTTATAGGTCAATTTGGGCACCATTCCCAATGACCTGGTTAACTGGGAATCATCTCCAGGACTGATGATCAAGGGTCTACCATTCCCTATCATTTCAGTTTCTACATGCCCTAAGACAAGAAACAAGACAAATCAAGCAAGACTTTCATCAAGCAAAGGATTCCATGGTTTGACGCTTATTATATAGCATATGAGAGCTCACCAACGCAGGCTCTAAGGGGCCTAAGTGCGTTGCATATGCAGGTAGCCCCATGCAAGGATTCTCTACAAATCACTTCCCGACATTCACAGGTGTGTTGGTCACATTGGGAGCAAAATTCTCATTGTTCTAAAATATCCACTTGGCCAGTGTCTTCTAGAAGAGTTCACATGTGTCAAGCTTCGGATACAAGTGTCCATTTGAAATCTACATGAATGGAAAAATTTCTTGCATATTTTTGGAAAGATATTGATTGCAAAACAACCCACAGTTCATCTATAAATTGAACACAGATCTAAGTGTTTGAGAAGGAAGAATTTGAGTAGAGAAATGCTGGAGAATTTTCAATTGAGAATTTGATTTGTGGAGTTTTTTCTAGGGAGATTTATGTTGTGATGAGACTTGGGAAATATGCTAGAAGGTCACTTCAAATCAGTCACTAGGTTGTAGCCTCTCCTTCTATCATCAATAAAGAGTACTTCTTATTTTTCCCTACATGCATCTATGTTAACTTTGATTTTCCATGTTGTAAGATCTTGGTTGATGAATGTAGTTCATGCTTTACTGATTTAGCTAACTAGATTGAATAGATATATATATTATTGCATATTTTGTTGTTCCAGTGTTCTTTCTTGCAGGAAGCATTCAGCTCACAAACTGCTTGAATTTGAAGTTGCAACAGAAGCGACAGAAGGAACCATTTGGAAGCGACTACACAAGTAAGCCTCCAATCCTCAATGTGTATCTATTCTGATTTAGGAGAAATTGTAGTATAGTCTTTTAGCTATTGTTCTAGACTAACACCTGTCTAGGGAAGCGTAGTTTATTCGTAGATTACAATTCTTGCCCAAAAAACTGGCGACTCCACTGGGGATATTTTCTCTTAGTTTTAGGTGTTTTAGTCTCTGATTTGCTTTGTAAATCCACCCAGTAGTTGTTACACATAAAGATTAGACTTTTTCAGACCTTAATTTGCAAAGATAGTGAGCCAAATAGTAGTATTTTTCCTTGCCTACTGTGCCCAACGCACCCTTATTCAGGGCATAGTGCTTTGCAAAGCACTGTCTCCCTTCCAAGCCTATGTTGAAAAGCACTGTCTCCCCTTGGAGACTACGTTAGCTCCTGAAAGGGACCAAATTCCCTTGAATCTGACTTTTTAATTTTCTTCAGTTATGTTTGTTGTTGTGTTCTGAAAAGTTTGGTGCTCAATTGACCAGTGACTCTATATACTTCTTCTTCCTTTGGCTGAAAATTTGTTCAATGTTTGTTTAGAAAAGTTTTTCTTTATCATTGACAAGTTGATTTCAAAGTAATTTTTATGGTTGCATTAAGAATCATTTTCTTTCGAAATAGGAAATTGTTGCAAAATCTTCATTTCCTTGATAGGAGAAATTGTTGTTGAAATCCTCGTTTTTCCTTCAAAAGAGAAATTTTTGCTTGTATTCTTTGTTTCTCGAAAGTAAAAAGCATTTGAGTTATTGATCTAGTGCACCTAGTTTCTTTTCTGCATTCATAAGATTAAGGAAATTGAAAAGAAAAACTTGCATTTGCATGTAGGATTGTGTGCTTTTTGCAAAAGGAACATTAGGAAATCTGCATTTAGTTTGAGATTCATTGATCTGTTTTTCTCATTGATTTGTTTGCTCTCAAATTATTTGATCTCTTCCCTTATTAGCTAGGTTCTTCATTGAAAAAGCTGAAAGTGAAAGTTTTTTTATCATTATTAGCTACTGTTAGCCACCTATAAATTTGTTATAGCAAAAGGTGGCTAAAACTTTTTTGAGCCTTCAAGGAACAAATTTTATTGCTAAAAAGTGTTGGTTCTTGAAGAATCTTGAAGGCCTCATGCCTCTGTCCATAATCTTCACTACTGTGCCTATCCTACATTCAGAAATCCTGCAGATTTCCAAGACAGATTACTGCTGCAAACACCATTTTCCTTTTTTCCCGTCTTCCAAAACTGACCTTATTTTAATCCCTTCATCCTCCATGAAAAACCCTCACTTTCACATTTCTCCCTTTTCCCTTATTCAAAACCCCTTTGACAAGGTTTAAAGACTCCTTCTTTTGCCTTATCGAAACCTTCAAAACCTTTGAAAATCATTGAAAATCCATAAAAATTACATTTTTATGGATTGTAGACTTAAGCCCCCTTGGGCTAAGTCTTTAACCCTTTCCTTCCATACGCCCAGGTGCTAGAACCGAGCGCCAGCCTTCCAAGCACTTATCGTGTTGCCCAATTGCTATTAGCCCCCTTCTTTAAACCCCCGATAATATATTTCTCCATATAACCCACGGCCTCGCAGTCGGGTGCCAAGCCGCATTATAAATTAATATAAACCTTCGGTTATATTAATTTTTCGATTTTTATTTTATTATAAACTTTCTGCTGGTGAAAAAACCCCAGTTAATCTCCACCATCGATCTGATCTGCAGATCGACGACGCGGAGTCTATCACCCCGGTGGTCCCCGCCATCCACTCACCGATTGAAAAATCGGGCGGATTTCATCGCACCACTTCCGAGCGCGCGGCGGTTTCTTCCATTTCGCAGTGATTCCATACATTGGCCGACACGTGTCTTGGGCACTGTTCATGAAACCGTTGTCCATCGCACGTTAAAGTTCGGACGTGGACCTGGCGCGAATGGACGTCCACCGTCCAATCTGAGGCCACCCATTCGACGGCGATCGCTCACCAAAGATGCTCACGCGTTAACGCAAGGTCTGGCGCAGCGGTAACATCATCTCCACTGTCGATCTAATCTGCAGATCGATGACCCAAAATTCAATGCCCTTTTTCTCCGTTTTGACTTTCCACCTGTGCTCCCGACCATTGATCTCTGCGCGATCGACAACTCTGATTTAAATTATTCTTCCGCCTTCCTTTTGTTTTCCCCCGATCAATCTCGACCATTGGATGATGCCATCCAACGACCCTGCTCTTTCCATGTTTTTTCTGAAGCAGCAGACCTATATATGCAGGAATTTATAATGTTTTTTGTATTTTGCATGGTTTTTAATGGTTTTTCCACCATGTCCAAAGAAAATTCAGAAGCAGAGGGTGACGATCCTCCCGCCTCTGATCCATCAAAGGAAATCATTTTTAGGGTTTTAAATTCACGTTTTATCGATGATTCATGAGGCATTGATGCCATTTGATCCTTGTATAGCCCTGCGCACCAAAAAACACAGTTAATCAAGCACCGGTCAGACAGTATCAGTGTCGAAGACAAAAATGTACTAGGACAGAAGATTGAAGACAGATTTGCGGGGATCACGGCTAAGAATGATTATCAAAATCCTAATCCCCAATTAAAACATAGTTTAAAGAAAATCTTAAGTGTTTTATCAACAGAAAGCCTCCACTGCCACATCTAAGGCAAATTGAATCCTCCCAGCTGTCGAAATGCCACCTATGCCTCAAAGTATTCAATCAGAGGTCAAATTTATTGATCAAATGAAGATATTCACCTCAGCGCCACCAATGAGTTACTTCTGCAGGGAAAATTAATGCAAACAATATCTGCGGAGTAATCCTGGCATCACACAGAACCTCCAAGGTCAACAAAAGCTCCCACCGAGCTTAAACCTTTATGTAAATCATTTAATATAGAAGACACCTATTGTAAGTTTCTTCATTGAGCCCCCCAAAGGCCCATAAGCCATTAAATCTGTATTAATTGTAATTGGAGATCTTTTATCAGATCTCACCTCCTCATTCTTCTATATATACTTCTGTAGAAGATGAGAGAGGGGTTGGTTGGTTTAGTTGCAAAAATTTGAAATACATTTGAGCTTAAGTTTCTGATTGTAGATAGTGTTCACTAGCCCTTGAAGCTCTGTTTGTGTTAGACTTGTTAGGCTGGATAGTGAAGATGATTGCTGAACTGAAACATTGGACCTGAGTACTGTAACTGGTTTGACATCAATAACAAGCTGTTTCTTGGGATCCTGGTCTATATCACTGGTGAAGTGCCTCTTTCTTTGTTATTTTTTCCCTTCTATGTATGTCATATTGTTCACTATTCTTTGATAAAGAGCAGCATTTATAGAGTTAGGACCTACTGTATATCAGTAACCTTCTCTGACTGAAAAGCTTTATCTCAATGTTTTCCTCCAATTTGTTTATTCAAGAATGATTTAATACAGTTTAAGCAGTTAGGAATGCTGGAGTTCCCCCATCCTACTGTTTTCTTTAAACATTGTTCTTGAAATTTATTTTCCTTATTTTCTTATTAAAGTTAGACTAGAAAAGTTATGGTTTGCCCTGTTTCTAGCTTCTATTCTCCAAAGGCAGATTCTGAAAGTTTCCCTTGGTGTCGACTGAAAGCAAACTAGGTTTGAAAGTACTTTATCCGATCTTACGTTACACTTTGTCTTCTCTTATGTGTTTTCATACTTTTTGAAGGTAATTATGTGGATTACTAGATTGTTTGTCAATTAAGCTGCTTTATTAGCCCTGTCCTTGGTTAGTTTTAAACAGTTACTTAAGAGGCTTTTCTTGTTTGGACTGACTATAAATCCTTTGTAAAATTATTATCAGTTTCCACCCCTCCAACACCTTATCGTTTCCATTTCATCACTCTAATATCAACAATTTTGTGATATAGATGACTTGCCCCTTGGATCACTCTTGGTGTTGTTGCTCAATTAAAGCCCTGTTATGACTCCATAGCCCAATGGACTAAAAACCAGTGCCATATCTATCTTTTTAGCCTAGCTGTTCTATTCACTTGCAACTTCTCACCTTTGAAACTTTTTGCACTTAGAACTTTCCCCTCAAGTAATTTTCATGCTCAACCATCCAAAAACAAAAAAAACCCTTGGCCTTCATGACTAGCCTAATACCTTTATCCAAAATTCCAAAGACAAATCCATCTTTGCACTTATTGGAGAGATCCCTCTCCGGATTCAGGAGGGCTAGATCCTAGAATCCCAAAGTGGTTGAAACGATGTTGTTTCTGTGATTGGACTTTGCCAAAATTTCTAATTAAATATTACTAAAATTTCTGGTGACTCCACTGGGGAACGAAACCGAGAAACATTTTCATTTGAGGGTAACCATAGGATATCAGGGATTTGGTTCAAAAACATTTTCTATATTAACCAGTTGAGCCACCAGTTACTAACATTTCTAGCGACTCCATTGGGGATCGAACCTAGTTGTAATCTTTGGTTCCCTTTAAAAGTTCATTACAAACCTAGTGAGTAAAAAGCAACCTTTTCAATCACTACCAAATAAGGTTTATCATGATAAAACTTGCTTGAATCAGTGACAAACTAGGAAAACCCTAGGATTCTCATAAGTCTTTATCTAACCTTGAAAAATCAGCTGGCTTAGCCATAAGAGTAGATTGTCTTTGTCTCATAACCGCAGCTAAGTTTTGAAACAGAGTCAGGACATTCTTAGAAACCACACAACAGAAAAATAACTCATAAAACCTAAAAATATTTCAGATTGGTATCCAATCAACATGGTGGTGGACCATAAAACCTTTTACCTCCTTAGGAGCTAAAAACTTCCACTTGGCGACTCCACAATCCTGAACAGTCCTTAAGACTCCACTGGGAAGAACCCTTATCCTTATAAAATCTTTCAAACTCAGTTAGAGGACTGTAGGATTAAAATTTATGTAAACAGTTTAGTTAACCTCTCAAAGCTTGTCATACATGGTTGAACTTTTCCTGTTTATTTGGGTCTGAAAAACACAGCATAGTGGATCCTAGAAAGATTCACACTAGAGCCCATCCTGACCCTGATCCACCTGAGATAGTTGATAATCCAGAAAGTATCCTTAGGAAGTCTCCTAAGATTAAATTATTAACTGTTTTCAAATCACCCTTGAGAGCTAATTCAGTTCCTGAATTTTTTTTAGCTCTACAACAATCACAAGTTGACTTAGTAAATCCATTTAGAACTAGGTCTCTTGGTGATTTAGATCAGTTAGATTCTAAGTCTTCACTTTCATCTCCTCAAACAAGTGAACATCCTGGCAGCAGAGAAACAACACCTCCTGATTTACATTTCCTTCACAACTTAGGTGTCTCTCACCCAAGATGAGCTCAGCAATCTACTCCTAGTCCATCCACTTCTGCTCACCCTGCATCCACTGTTCAAACCACTCCACTTCAGCCCACTTTCCCTTTTGGTAATCCACCAATTGTAAATCCACATAGACCACATATCATGGCAGCATGGTATGCTCCCTTAGTCCTTCCTGTACCATTAGTCAATCTTTCACAGGACTATCAGTCCAAGATTCCATTATATGATGCTAGTAACGCTACAACTACATCGCAACACGTGGATAAGATGAATGACTACTTTGACAGAAATTAAATTGATAATTATTCTGTCAAACTTAGATTATTTGCTCAAATTTTAGGGGGGGGAGTAATAAAATGGTTTAAAGGCTTAACCCCCCATAGTATCAATGATCTCCAAGCCTTCCATCAAAATTTCTTAAATAAATGGGAAGTAAAGAAGAATCCTCTCCAAGTCCTTTCTGATTACAAGAACCTCCACAGAAACACTGGGGAAAGTGTGAAAGCTTATTGTACCAGATTTAATAGTGTATATAATGCACTTTCCCCAGATCTAAAACCTCCACAAGGCTCATATTTAAACAAGTTTCCTGAAGGGTTTGACCCCGAGATGGCCTATCAGCTAAGGGAAAGAGATTTGCAACTCTTGAAGAGATGAAAAAGGGTGCTCTTTCTGTGGAAGTCAACTTGATGGAGAAAAGAGCAAGAATGAAAATTGAGAAGAGAGTATCTTTTAGAGAAGAATCCACACCTTCTACTTCCAGCTCAAATATGGAGAAAATGATGGAGGAGATGATGAAAGAGATGAGCATAATTAAGAGAGCACAAGCAAGCCAAAATCAAACTACTCCTCAAAATAGAAACCAGAACCAAAACCAGAATTTTAGAAGGAATCAACCTCCAGACAGACCTAGGGAAGATGATCAATAGATCACTCCTCCTTTTCATCAAAATTATGTGAGTGAGGTTGAGGAAATAGATGAAATAATAGAGGAAGATGATATCAACATGTTTGGGGTAGAGGATGATGACTTCGAAGTTCACTATGATAAAAAACAAGGTCTTTATACACCTTAGGACAAAAAAAGAGATGATGACAAAATTTATTGTCGAGACATGGAAAATGTCATCATAGAGTCTAAAAGAGAATATGACCTTAGAAGAAAAACCAGTCAGCAAACTCCCAACAATAAAACCTCTGACAAATATTCACAAAACAACACTGCAACCAAGCCTAAAGTTATCAAACAAAAGGATAAAAAAGTGGCTCTAAATTCTGATAATGGTAAAGAGAAATGCACTCAAAACAATGAAAAACAGAGTGCAGACATTAGCAACACTAACATCTCAGCTAGTGCTCCTGTTAAAACCATTTTGTCAAATGTAAATAGGACAAATCAGCAAGCTGATATTGCTGATAAAGTGACAGCTAATAAGGCTGAGACCAGTTCTTTAAAAAGTCAAATTCCTTTCAGCCTGGAGCAGGAAATTTCCAAAATCAAAATCTCTATTCCCCTGACAGAGTTAGCTGCCCAACATGTATATAGGACCCAAATTTTGAAGGCTTTAAACATTGAAGACAATGAGAACACTGTCAATCTTAATGATGAACAACCAGAGCTTATTTTTGGTCCAAAGATTGAAGGTATGTATCAAGAGGGACCCGTTCCTCCCTTTTATGTGAGTTTAAACGTTCATGACAAAATTTTGCACAACGCTATGCATGATTCCGGGGCTTCTCATAATTCAATGCCTAAAGCTGTGATGGAGAGCCTTGGTCTAGAAATCACCAGACCTTATAAAGATCTGTACTCCTTTGAATCAAGTAGAGTAAAATGTTTAGGATTAATCAAGGACCTCTGTGTTAACTTAGCCCAAATTCCAGCCAAATTCTTCGTAATGGATATCGTTGTGGCTGATGTGCCCCCAAAGTATGGAATGCTATTATCAAGATCTTGGGGGGCTAAGTTACAAGGGACTATGCAGATGGACATGACCTATGCGACCATCCTTGTTTTCAATCAAAATAGAATACTTTACAGGGAATCCCATATGAAATACACAATTACGAGTCAAGACAGACCACAAAACTCTCCTCTATATTCTGTAAATATAGGCCTTGATTCTTTTATTATGTTTAATGATGAAACACTTGGTGAACAGTCACTTTAACAAGATTAATGGCTGATAGGGAGGAAGAGGAACATAATGCAGAAGTGTCAAAACAGTTTGCTGCATTTAGAGACAGTAGCAAACCAAACAAAGGTCTTGAGCTACAAGGCAAGTGTCCATTGTTTTTAAACATTCACAATCAAGAAAACAACCCTCAAATAAATGAAAAACTTGGGGAATCAAAACAAATACAACTAAGTGCTGAGATTCCACAACAACCCTTGAGCACATTAGTTAAAGAGGACACTAACCAAGGAGAAACCAAAAATAGTCCTCTGTGGAGTATGTATTTTGATGGGTCATGCACTAAGAACAATGTTGGTGTAGGTGTCTGGATTACTAACACTGAGAAAAACCACATAGAAAGCATTTCCTGCAAACTAAACTTTCAATGTTCCAATAACATAACAGAATATGAATCCCTTCTCTTAGGCTTACATTTATTGAAAAATTTAGGAGCCACAAGAATCAATGTGTATGGGGATTCAGAGTTAGTCATTAGGCAGGTCAATGGGGAGTATAACGCAAATCATCCTAGAATTAGGGCCTACCGAAAAGATGTAATGGACCTTTTGAAAACATTCGAGGAGTCCAAAATGTTTTTTGTCCCAAGAAAAAGAAATATTGCGGCCCACAATTTAGCCTTTGTAGCTATAACATGCTTAACGCCATATAACGCCAAAGACTGCACAACTCAGATAGAATTTAGACCAGATGTGCCTGATAATGAGAAGTATTGGCAAGTGTTTGACACTGACAAACAAATATAAGACTTCATGCAATTCAGAAATGAATTCAAACTACACAGTTCGGACTCAGACTATGAAATAGACTGCAAGGAAGAAAATTTTCTTGGCGAAGAAGAGCTATCTCCTAAGCTTGTCAATTTTAATTTTCTGACAAGAAAAATTTTAAAAAAAAAGGAAAGGACTGCAGAATTAGAAACAGAGGAATTAGAAACTATGCACTCTAAATATGAAATTTTTCCAAGCGGTCTAGCACATTTGGAAGAGTTATTTGATTTTAACGATGTGGCCAAGAAACCAAAACTAGAACTTGTAGAGACTGAAGTGGAAGAGTGCAACATAGGCAGTGAACTTAAAACTATGATGATTAAACTGTCTAAGACTTTGCCAGCTCACATTAAACTCAAATACATAGAGCTATTTAGAGAATTCTCTGATGTTTTTGCGTGGAGTTATGAAGATCTTAATTCCTATGACACTGAAGTAATACAGCATAAAATTCCCCTCAAATAAAACCAAAAACCATTCAAACAAAAACTGCGCAGAATAAACCCTGTTTAGTTACCTTTGGTTCAGAAGGAGATCATGAAAATGTATGATGCTGGTATTATTGTCCCTATTAGGTATTCTGAGTGGGTGTCTAATCTGGTGTCGGTTAGGAAGAAAACTGGAGAGATCGGGCTTTGTATAGACTTTAGAGACTTAAACAAAGCTTCATTAAAAGATAACTACCCTTTACCCAAGATGGATTATATTTTACAAAGGGTGGTAGGGTCTAAAAGAATTTCTTTGCTGGATGGCTATTCAGGGTACAATCAGATCTTAGTTCACCGCGCTGATCAATTAAAGACAGCCTTTACTACACCATGGGGAACTTTCATGTATGTGAAAATGCCCTTTGGTCTAATGAATGCTGGAGCAACTTTTCAAAGAGCCATGGACATAGCATTCTCGGAAGAACTAGGCTTCTTCATCATTATCTATCTTGATGATGTTACTATGTTTTCAAAAACAGAAGAAGAGCATTTAAAACATTTAAGAAGAGTTTTCGAGAAATGCAGAAAATTCGGGATATCTTTAAACCCTAGGAAGACACTTGTTGGTCTCCAAGAAGGTAAAATTCTTGGGCACATCATTTTAGAAGAGGGTATTAACATAGATCCAAAGAGGATTGAGGCCATATTGCGAATCTCTCATCCTTGGAACATCAAGGAGTTGCAATCTTTCATTGGAAAGATTAACTTTTTGAGAAGGTTCATCCCCAACTTGGATGAGCTCCTTAGGAATATCACAAACATGTTGAAGAAGGAGCAAGGGGTAAAATGGACCGTGGAAGCAAAGAAGTCCTTTGAGCTGGTGAAATAAGCATTAACCAAAACACCGGTTTTTATAAGTCCTGATTTTTCAAAATATTTTTATATTTTTTCGTTTGCATCAAAACATACCATAGCTGTTTTCCTTCTACAGAAAAATCCACAAGGACGAGAGCAGCCTATTTCATTCTTTAGTAAGGCATTGAGGGATGCCCCTTTGAATTATAACATTATGGAGAAGCAAGCTTTTGCTTTGGTTAAAGCTTTGAAAGACTTTAGAGTGTATATCCTTCACTCACACATCATTCCCTTTGTCCCAAACTCAGTTGTTAAAGACATTCTAACACAGGACCCAGATGGTAAGAGAGGTAAGTGGATTGTTGTTATCCTTGAATATGATTTAGAGATAAAACCCACTAAACTCATCAAAGGCCAAGGTCTGGCTAGATTATTGGCTGAATCTAATTTTGAAGTTCTTGATATTAATATGATTGATGTTTTGGATGATCAAGAGGAAGTCTCAACTCCCATTGTTGAAAACCATTTCATGAATTCCTCTTGGTATGCTGATATTGTTTATGTTTTGCTTAATTTGAACACACCTACTAGTTTGACAAAGACAAAGGCAAGATTCCTAAAGTTAAAAGTTGTAAACTATTGCATTATAGATGAATGTCTTTATTGGAAAAATGCAAGTGGTGTATTTCTTAAATGTTTTCCTGAGTTTGATGCAGAGAAGGTCAAACACTAGTTCCATGAAGGAGAGTGTGGAGGTCATTTATACTGGAAGACAACATCCAACAAAATTTTGAGGGTTGGTTTCTATTGGCCTACTCTTTTCCATCATGTGCACAAGATGATCATTGCCTGTCATAAATGTCAACTTTTTTAAGGCAAAAGAAAATTTCTACCCCTGCCTCTGCATCCAATCACTGTTGAAGCCCATTTTCAACAGTGGGGACTTGACTTCACAGGAGAAATCCATCCACCATATTCTTCCCAGCATAGGTGGATTCTTACTGCCACAAAATATTTCACTAAGTGGATAGAAGCCATACCTTGTAGGCAGGCCAATGATTCAGTTATCATAAAATTTATGGAGACTAGCATTCTTTCCAGATTTGGTTGTCCTACCAAGATTATCACTGATAATGAAACAACATTTAGATCAAAGAAAATGTTTGAGTTTTGTCATAGATATAAGATACATTGGGGCATTCCACGGCCTATTACCATCAAGGTAATGGACTTGCAGAATCCTCAAACAAGAGTTTAGTGAACATAATCAAGAAACTATTGGAGGATAACAAGAAGTCTTGGCACACAAAGCTTGTTCATGCACTTTGGGCTGACAGATTGACACTGAAGAAATCTATTGACATGTCACCTTTCCAGCTTGTGTATGGTACTGATGAAATTTTTCCAAAAAGCCTTGGTGTACTAGTTATGAAGTTGATTCAAGAGTTGCGGACTGAAGAAAATGACATGATCAGAAGAATAAATCAGACCATTCATCTTTAGCAGACCAGAGAGGAGGTTTATAATAAGACATTGCAGAAGCAGATCAGAATCTAAAATATTTTTGACAAAAGAACAAAGGCCAGCAATTTCAAAATTGGGGACAAAGTTTTAAAGTGGGACTCAAGGAGGGAAGAAAAGGGCAAGCATGGAAAATTTGACAACTTGTGGCTTGGCCCTTACTCTATTCATTCAGCTGCTGGTGACAATGCATTTTTCTTGCAGGAGTTGAATGGAACAGAATTGTTTGGAGGTCCTATCAATGGCAGGATGCTTAAACATTACTTCTCTTGATCCATGATATGTTTTGAAGCCTTTTATCTTTTTTCCATTATAAATATTTCATCCACCATTTCATTCAAAGTTATAAAAAATCAAAAATACAAAAACAGTGAAAGAAAGAAAAGAGGGAAGATTGTGAAAACAAGAAAGGTATAGCCCCATACCAAAAAAGAGAAACAAATATGAAAGTGTGCAAGCTCAAATGCCACTCCTGAATAACACACTTCTAGTTAGTCAAACTGTCTAATCTTGACTAATTAGCTTTAAATTTTCTGCTGATAGGATAGTGAATTCAATTTTCCAAAATATTTAATCTTGGATTATCATTAGATAGTTTAGGATAGAAATTGAAGGTTCAAACAAGATCAAAATCTGAACCTAAGGTTTCAAAAAGAAAATGAATCAAATCTGCTTCAAATTCTCAGTCAAGAGATGTAAAAATCTGGTTCCAATCAGCTCAAAATCCGAACCAGTTGATAAAGACAAAACAGCTCAAACAAATTCAAACTAGAGTTGTAAATAAAAAATAAGGCCATGATGAGAAACTTTCAGATCTTAAACCTTCCATTTTTTATTTAATTTTCTGCAAAATAATATATATGTGCAGCTTGTTTTTATGCCATAGACCAGCATCAAGTTAGACTATTTAATCCTGACTTGTATGCTTTTAAATTTCTGTTGTAGAATTTAGAGAATAAAAATCTGTTAGACTGTTTAATCCTAACAGATTAGTAGATTAGGTAGAGAATCGTATGGGCTCAACTGTTTAATCTGAGTCCATGGAGAAATAAGGAGTAGAAAAAGATTAGTTTTCCTGCTTTCAAAAGAATAAAATGTTGTAAAAGAGTTTTCCAATCCAAGTGCACTCTAATGAAGAAAAAATGTTAGATCTGTAGGATTGAGTAGGTAGAAAGCTTGTTGATGAAGGAACCATTGTTTTTATGGCTACTAATATGTTTTCAAAAGAACACCATCCACAGAAAGAAAGGCAGCCAATGGATGTGGCACAGGTCATCCTCCTAGAGAACATAATGGATGTGGCACAGGTCAGCCTCCCAAAGAACACAATGGATGAGGCACAGGTCAGCCTCCCAGGGAATACAAGTCTGAAGTTCTTGATGCCTTCAAGAAGGCACCATCCCCTAGTGGAGCCACTGTTAGCCACCTATAAATTTGTTATAGCAAAAGGTGGCTAAAATTTTTTTGAGCCTTCAAGGAACAAATTTTATTGTTAAAAAGTATTGGCTCTTGAAGAATATTGAAGGCCTCATGCCTTTGTCCATAATCTTCACTATTGTGCCTATTCTACATTCAGAAATCCTGCAGATTTCCAAGACAGATTACTACTGCAAGCACCATTTTCCTTTTTTCCCTTCTTCCAAAACTGACCTTATTTTAACCCCTTCATCCTCCATGAAAAACCCTCAATTTCACGTTTCTCCCTTTTCCCTTATTCAAAACCCCTTTGATAAGGTTTAAAGACTCCTTTTGCCTTATCAAAACCTTCAACACCTTTGAAAATCATTGAAAATCCATAAAAATTAAATTTTTATGGATTGTAGACTTAAGCCCCCTTGGGCTAAGTCTTTAACCCTTTCCATCCATACGCCCAGACGCCAGAACCGAGCGCAAGCCTTCCAAGTGCTTATCGCATTGCCCAATTTCTATTAGCCCCCTTATTTAAACCCCCGGTCATATATTTCTCCATATAACCCAAGGCCCCGCAGTCGGGCGCCAAGCCGCATTATAAATTAATATAAACCTTCGGTTATATTAATTTTTTGATTTTAATTTTATTATAAACTTTCTGCCGGTGCAAAAACCCAGATAATCTCCACCGTCAATCTGATCTACAAATCGACGGCGCGGAGTCTATCACCCCGGTGGTCCCTACCATCCACTCACCGATTGTAAAACTGGGCGGATTTCATTGCACCACTTCCGAGCGCACGGTGGTTTCTTCCATTTCGCAGCGATTCCATACGCTGGACGACACGTGTCTTGGGCACTGTTCATGAAACCGTCGTCCATTGCGCATCAAATTTCAGACGTGGACCCGGCGCGATATGGACATCCACCGTCCGATCTGAGGCCGCCCATCGGATGGCGATCGCTCACCAAATATGCTCACGCGTTAATGCAGGGTCCGGCGTAGTAGTAACAGCATCTCCACCGTCAATCTGATTTGCAAATCAACAGCCCAAAATTCATCGTCTGTTTTCTCCATTTTGAATTTCCACCTGCACTCCCGATCGTTGATCTTTGCGCGATCGACGACTCTAATTTAAATTATTCTTCCGCCTTCCTTTTGTTTTCCCCCGATCAATCTCGACCGTTGGATGATGCCATCCAACGGCCCTGCTCTTTCCACGTGTTTTCTGAAGCAACAGACCTATATATGTAGGATTTTATAATGTTTTTTGTATTTTGCAGGGTTTTCAATGGTTTTTCCGCCATGTCTGAAGAAAATTCAGAAGCAGAGGGTGACGATCCTCCCGCCTCTGATCCATCAAAGGAAATCATTTTCAGGGTTTTAAATTCACGTTTTATCGATGATTCATGAAGCATTGATGCCATTCGATCCCTGTACAGCCCTGCGCACCAAAAAACACAGTTAATCAAGCACCGGTCAGACAGTATCAGTGTCGAAGACAAAAATGTACCAGGACAGAATATTGAAGACAGATTTGCGGGGATCACGACTAAGAATGATTATCAAAAGCCTAATCCCCAATTAAAACACAGTTTAAAGAAAATCTTAAGTGCTTTATCAACAGAAAGCCTCCACCGCCACATCTGAGGAAAATTGATTCCTCCCAGCTACCGAAATGCTACCTGTGCCTCAAAGTATTCAATCAGAGGCCGAAGTTATTGATAAAATGAAGATATTCACCTCAGCGCTTCCATAGAATTACTTCTGCAAGGAAAATTAATGCAAACAATATCTGCAGAGTAACCCCGACATCACACAAAACCTCGAAGGTCAACAAAAGCTCCCACCGAGCTTAAACCTTTATGTAAATCATTTAATACAGAAGACACCTATTGTAAGTTTCTTCATTAAGCCCCCCAAAGGCCCAGAAGCCATTAAATTTGTATTAATTGTAATTGGAGATATTTTTTCAGATCTCACCTCCTCATTCTTCTATATATACTTCTGCAGAATATGAGAGAGGGGTTGGTTGGGTTAGTTGCAGAACTTTGAAATACATTTGAGCTTAAGTTTCTGATTGTAGATAGTGTTCACTGGCCCTTGAAGCTCTATTTTTGTTAGACTTGTTAGGCTGGATAGTGAAGATGATTGTTGAACTGAAACATTGGACCTAAGTACTGTAACTGGTTTGACATCAATAACAAGCTGTTCCTTGGGATCCTGGTCTATATCACTGGTGAAGTGCCTCTTTATTTGTTATTTTTTTCCTTCTATGTATGTCATATTGTTCACTATTCTTTGATAAAGAACAACATTTATAGAGTTAGGACCTACTATATATCAATAACCTTCTCTGACTGAAAAGCTTTATCTTAATGTTTTCCTCCAATTTGTTTATTCAAGAATGATTTAATATAGTTTAAGCATTTAGGAATGATGGAGTTCCCTCGTTCTACTGTTTGCTTTAAACATTGTTCTTGAAATTTATTTTCCTTATTTGCTTATTAAAGTTAGACTAGAAAAGTTATGGTTTGCCCTATTTCTAGCTTCTATTCTCCAAAGGCAGATTCTGAAAGTTTCCCTTGGTGTCGACTGAAAGCAGACTAGGTTTGAAAGTACTTTATTTGATCTTACGTTACACTTTGTCTTCTCTTATGTGTTTTCATACTTTTTGAAGGTAATTATGTGGATTACTAGATTGTTTTTCAATTAAGCTACTTTAATACAAACTTTCCCAAGAAGTCAATGGTTAACCATGTCCTTGGTTGGTTTTAAACAGTTACTTAAGAGAATTTTCTTGTTTGGACTGACTATAAATCCTTTGTGAAATTATTATCAGTTTCCACCCCTCCAACACCTTATCGTTTCCATTCCATCACTCTAATCTCAATAATATTGTGATATAGATGACTTTCCCCTTGGATCACTCTTGGTGTTGTTGCTCAATTAAAGCCCTGTTATGACTCCATAGCCCAATGGACTAAAAACCAACATCATATCTATCTTTTTAGCCTAGTTGTTCTATTCACTTGCAACTTCTCACCTTGGAAACTTTTTGCACTTAGAACTTTCCCCTCAAGTAATTTTCATGCTCAACCATCCAAAAAACAAACAAAACCCTTGGCCTTCATGACTAGCCTAATACCTTTACCCAAAATTCCAAAGACAAATCCATCTTTGCACTTATTGGAGAGATCCCTCTTCGGATTCAGGAGGGCTAGATCCTAGAATCCCAAAGTGGTTGAAACGATGTTATTTATGTGATTGGACTTTGCCAATCTTGACAATTACAAATTACTAACAGCTGCATTTTAGGAATTTCATATACATCATCGTGGTGAACCTGAAAGGAAAATTGTTAAGAAAGATCAACATAAAATAAATCTCAATTTACTTAACAACGCTTTGGAACATTAACGATAACATTTAGAAGGTCTAGGCTAGAGACATGTTACGGTGTCATAAAACATAGCATTTGTTGTTAACTTTTCTACGTTACATTTCGAGTGTGATACCTCACTCCACATATGTAAGTATATCGTAGCTCGTCCACGTACTTTCGGGTATATCGGGCAGTGTTACAGTACGATAAGTATAAAGGGGTGCTCTCACTGTGTGGTTTCACATCAGACAACGCTAATACATACCTGGGCCTCCACGTACCTTCAAGTATATTTTGGAGGACAACTTTTAGGTGCTATCCATCCATAGTGAACTGATTTGGCCGCCCTGAAACTGTGACACACCGAACACAGCATTCGGGGAGATTACCTGCCCGCACTTCTTGGTTCGCCAGGAGGTATTCTGTAGTTCACAGTTTCTTGGTAAACCCTTTTGCCTAGCATTACCCTCTTTTTTTTTAAATTTTTTTTGGATAAAATAAATCAATAATCGTGGAAGAACACAATCCTATCCCCCTTCATTTGCTTAGATTAGCTTTAAAACTACCTTTACCACCGGAAGTTACTTCTGGTAGGCGAAGGTGATCATGATATGCCGAATCAAGTACAATTTGTACCTATGGTGAAACATCATCCTTTAAACCAGATCTGGCACAGGTTGTTTCTACAAATCCTGATTTGTCTATTGTTTTCGATACAGAGTCCTCACAACTACTCGTGTTCACGATCCATCCAATCTGTGAGACCATACCTCCCGAACCCGACGTTGTTCAACTGGAAGTTGATCCGCATCCCATTATTCTCTAGGGGGTAGCTTTTATTGGTCAAACTGGATATCATCCCCAGGACCAATGAAATAGGGTCTATCATCCCCTTATATTTCAGTTGCTATCTTCCCTAAGTGGTGAAAATATTGATCCTGAAGTCAAACAACCGGAAGTTGTTTCTGTATTGGTCACTCCACAATATATTGTAGCCATTGAGTCTCCCATATCGCGCAGTCAACCACCTTAAATATACTTTGGGCTTGATGGAAAAGTTCTTCCACTTGGTTTGATTTCGATTGAAGAAATATCACAAGACGAGACACCTTTAACTCCAACTCATTTTTAGTAGGAGCTTTACCTGTACAAGTATTTTCCTCAATCACCTTCCTTTGCTTTTGTTGATCTTGTTTTCAATTTTAGTTCCCATAGATTCTATAGGGTATCCACTAGGTCATTTGACCATGGCTGAGATAACATCCGAGACTGAACCATCTATTTCAGCTGTGACAAAAATTTTTGTTGCTTCATATTTGATGTTTTTTCCATTGAATTCACCCATGTCATCATTTGGAATCCTATCTGGTTCCTTCTTTATGAGTAATGAACGGCTTGATCCTTTATTCATATCTTCAGTGCAATATCATGTTGATCCCATCATTTATTCTCCTTGGTGGCCGGTGATACCACATAAATTACCCTTGGAAATTCTAAAATTCAATGAAAACCCTCGAGAAGACCCGTCAACGCATGTTATGACTTATCATTTGTGGTATTCATCAAACTCCTTAAATGATGATTTTGTTAGACTATGTCTTTTCTAGCACACACTTACTACTCCAACTGCACAATGAGGATGGCTCTTTTTTCCTGTGTAAACCTCGTTAAAAAATGAAACAGGTGTTGAAGATAGTTCTTTTGCTATGTCAACCTCGATAAATGAAACAGGTTCCCATGAGGATGGTTCTTTTTTCCTGTGTCAACCTCGCTGAAAAATGAAACAGGTGTTGAGGAAAGTTGTTTTCCTGTGTCAACCTCGATAAATGAAATAGGTTCCCATGAGGATGGTTCTCTTTACTGTGTCAACCTCATTAAAAAATGAAATATATTATGAGGATGGTTCTTCTTCTGTGTCAACCTTGTTAAAAAATGAAACAGAGTCATGAGGATAGCTCTTTTTTCTTATGTCAACCTCGTTTAAAAAATGAAACAAGTACCTTGAGGATACTTCTTTTTTCTTGTGTCAACCTCGTTAAAAAATAAAACAAGTGCCTTTGAGGAAAGTTATTTTACTGTGTCAACCTCGTTAAAAAATGAAACAGTTCATGAGCATAGTTCTTTTCCTGTGTCAAGCTCGTTAAAAAATGAAACAACTCCTCTCCTAATTACAAACAGTCTTCCATCTGATCTCATAAATGAACCTTCATTCCATCCAGCTATTAGCAACCAGTAATCTACTTAGGTGAATGGAATGAAGCTTGGGGGGCACCTACTCTTGCAGGGGGAATTTGACATGTGCTCTTGCAGGGGGCATTCAAAACATTCTTACTAATTGCACGCAATCGACTGCTGAAGTTTGGGGGAAAAATCAGGTTCAGAGCTCCAAAATGCTAATGGTAACTATGAAATGGAAAAAATGAATAGTGGAACTAATTTTAATAGTCATTTAATTATTTATTGCTATTAATATATTTTTATTATCTTTTTATCATGAAACAGGTATTTTTAATCCATTTGATCTTGTTCTGAATAGGTCTTACAACTGATGAACAGATTAGTCGTGCAGATTTATTTTAAGAATGAGT
Source organism: Pinus albicaulis (assembly GCA_034641835.2). Lineage (NCBI taxonomy): Eukaryota > Viridiplantae > Streptophyta > Pinopsida > Pinales > Pinaceae > Pinus > Pinus albicaulis. The sequence continues at coordinate 2,033,907,687 of CM076575.1, read as the reverse complement.
TGACCACAAAGCACACTTTTTCTCCTTATTTTTCGAGCTTTGCTAAAAATGAAAAAGGATTTAAAGCACACTTTTATATCTTTTTTGAGCTTCGATAATAGCAAAAAAGGAACCACTGGAGTCTTCTTTCAACTCTTTTTAGACTTCGATAATGTGAAAATATTTCCGAGCACTTGTTATTTCGAGCTCGTTAATGTAAATGAATTGATATCTACTCCATATAAGTTTAACCCTTTTCCGGACTGAGATGGATTATTTACGAAAAAGGAATACCTTGGTTAAACATGAACAAAGAGGTTCTTTCAAATATTATTTTACACTTTTTCGGATGTCAGAAACAAATTTACGAAAATGTACTTTTATAGTTCTCTTTCGTCCTCTTTTTCAGAATCTCTAAATATGAAAAAGGACTGGGCTATCACTGTCGTTAAGCTTGTTAAAACATAAATAGTGACAGGCTTGTTGATCATGGCAAGAATTGAGTTGCATTCATCACTAGACTCGTTAAATTATTAAATAGTGATACTTTATTCGCCCAAAGGGTTGAATTATAAATCAAGCAAACGTTGTCCTCCTCAAGCTTGTTAAAAAATAAAGAGGTACTGGTCAAAAAATGACTGGGGAAAATTTGGGAAAAGTAAGAAAAGTTTCTTTTTGGTAGCAAGTCACTCTTGAACATGACACTTCTTTCACTCCATGTCCGTGACTGTTTGGGTTGGGTAATCATCTTGACAGTTCATTCACACCTATGGCTCATCATACCTTCACTTCAGTTTTGGGTCAATGCTGCCAACTCATCACAACATCGCCGATATGTTCAAGAGAAGTCATCCAATGATTAAAAGCTCATCCATATGCAATACTCGTAAACATTCATTTTCATGACTGCCATCCCTGAAAATTGCTATATCAAGGCATACCCCTGTCTCCGAAATCAGTAACTCTAGTTTTTCAATAAGGTGACATCCTATCGACGACAAATCAATATCCAAGAAGTTCACTTAGAAACATCAGATTCCTGTACCATGAGGCTTGTTATAGCATCAACAAGATCCTCGCTTCCGGAACTTTGATAGAAAGATTTTTTTTGGTGTTCGACATCAAATCATTTATTCACGCCTTACGAAATGTATTGTAGTACCTTGAGGTCCATTGAAATTAATAGTGGTTCTCTCGTGTTTGTTAACAACTCAAATTATTGGTTGGTAATCAAATGATGTCTTTCCATGTTCGACTACAAATCATATATTCACATGGCTAGACTTGTACCCGAATGATCAAGTGAACGAGATAAGAAGACCCCAGATCTAGTTTCATCCATCTGGGCTGCGATTTCAGGATTGTTGTACACATCATCCATATGGTGACCTTACATAAAAATTGTCATCCAAACATGGGCCTATATCTGTAGGCATGTTTTCATCTGGGCAACATTCCATTGTAGATGACTTTCTGAATTATGTACATGTTATTAGATTGTTTTATGTGCTGAACATGGGAATTCCTACCCTCAGCAATTATGATAAATATAGGATATATCATGATGAAATGTATTGTAATATTGATGCAGGTGACCACTCCGCTTCATTTCCAAGTTGATCATAGTGTAAAGCATCTCAATCAAATGTTCTTATATTTGGATCTCATGCTTTAGGGGGCAATTGTTATAGGTCAATTTGGGCACCATTCCCAATGACTTGGTCAACTGGGAATCATCTCCAGGACTGATGATCAAGGGTCTATCATTCCCTATCATTTTAGTTGCTACATGCCCTAAGACAAGAAACAAGACAAATCAAGCAGGACTTTCATCAAGCAAAGGTTTCCATGGTTTGAAGCTTATTATATAACATATGAGAGCTCACCAACGTAGGCTCTAAGGGGCCTAGGTTCATTGCATATGCAGGTAGCCCCATGCAAGGCTTCTTTGCAAAGCACTTTCTGACATTCACAGATGTGTTGGTCACATTGGGAGCGAAATTCTCATTGTTCCGGAATCTCCACTTGGCTAGTGCCTTCTAGAAGAGTTCACATGTGTCAAGCTTCGGATCCAAGTGTCCATTTGACATCTACATGAATGGAAACATGTATTGCTTATTTTTGGAAGGCTATTGATTGCAAAACAACCTACAGTTCATCTATAAATTGAACACAAATCTAAGTGTTTGAGAAGGAAGAATTTGAGTAGAGAAATGCTGGAGAATTTTAAATTGAGAGTTTTATTTGTGGAGCTGCTGCTGGGGAGATTTATGCTGTGATGATACTTGGGAACTATGCTGGAAAGTCACTTCAAATCAGTCACTAGGTTGTAACCTCTCCTTCTATCATCAATAAAGGGTACTTCTTATTTTTCCCTACATGCATCTATGTTAACTTTGATTTTCCATGTTGTAAGATCTTGGTTGATGAATGTATTTTATGATTTACTGATTTAGCTAACTAGCTTGAATAGATATCTATATTATTGCATCTTCTGTTGTTTCAGTGTTCTTTCTTGCAGGAAGCATTGAGCTCACAAACTGCTTGAATTTGAAGCTACAACAGAAGTGACAGAAGGAACCATTTGGAAGTGACTAAACAAGTAAGCCTCCAATCCTCTCTGTGTATATATTCTGAGTTAGGAGAAATTGTAGTATAGTCTTTCAGCTGTTGTTCTAGACTAACACCTGTCTAGGGAATCGTAGTTTATCCGTAGATTACAATTCTATCCCAACAAACTGGCGACTCCACTGGGGATAATTTCTCTTAGTTTTAGGTGTTTTAGGCTCTGATTTGCTTTGTAAATCCACCCAGTAGCTGTTACACATAAATATTAGACTTTTATAGACCTTAATTTGGAAAGAAAGTGAGCCAAACAGTAGTATTTTTCCTTGCCTATTGCGCCCAACACACCCTTAGTCAGGGCACAATGCTTTGCAGAGCACTGTCTCCCTTCCAAGCCTGCGTTGCAGAGCACTTTCTCCCCTTGGAGACTGCGTTGGCTCCTGAAAGGGACCAAATTTCCTTGATTCTGACTTTGCAATTTGCTTCAGTTATGTTTGCTGCTGTGTTCTAAAAAGTTAGATGCTCAATTGACTAGTGACTCTATATACTTCTTCCTCCTTTGGCTGAAAATTTGTTCAATGTTTGTTTAGAAAAGTTTTTCTTTATCATTGACAATTTGATTTCAAAGTATTTTTTATGGTCGCATTAAGACTCATTTTCTTTTGAATAGGAAATTGTCATAAAATCTTCATTTCCTTGATAGGATAAATTGTTGTTGAAATCCTCGTTTTTCCTTCAAAAGAGAAATTTTTGCTTGTATTCTTCGTTTCTCGAAAGTAAAAATCATTTGAGTTATTGATCTAGTGCACCTAGTTTCTTTTCTGCATTCATAACATTAAGGAAACTGAAAATAAAAACTTTCATCTACATGTAGGATTATGTGTTTTTTGCAAAAGAAAAATTAGGAAATATGCATTTAGTTTGAGATTCATTGATCTGTTTTGCTCATTGATTTGTTTGCTCTCAAATTATTTTCTCTCTTCCCTTATTAGATAGGTTCTTCATTGAAAAAGCTGAAAGTGAAAGTTTGTTTATCATTCTTAGCTGCATTTTAGGAATTTCATATACATCATCGCGGTGAACCTGAAAGGAAAATTGTTAAGCAAGATCAACATAAAATAAATCTTAATTTACTTAAAAAACGCTTTGGAACATTAACGATAACATTTATAAGGTCTAGGCTAGAGAAGTGTTCCGACATCGTAAACATAGCAGTTGTCGTTAAATTTTCTGCGATACATTCCGAGTGTGATACCTCACTCCATGTACGTAAGTATATCGTAGCTCATCCACGTACTTTTGAGTATATCGGGCGGTGTTACAGTACGATAAGTATAAAGGGGTGCTTTCACTGTGCGGTTTCGCATCAGATAGCGCTAATATGGACTTGGGCCTCGACGTACCTTTGGGTATATTTGGGAGGACAACGTTTAGATGCTATCCATCCATAGTGAACCAAGTCGGCCGCCTTGAAATTGTGATACACTGAACACAGCGTTCAGGGAGATTACCTGCCCGTACTTCTTGTTTCACAAGGAGGTATTCTGCAGTTCACAGTTTCTTGGTAAACCCTTTTGCCTAGCATTACCCTCTTTTTGTTTTTTTTTTTTTGTTAAAATAAATTAGTAATCATGGAAGAACACAATACTATCCCCCGTCGTTCGCGTAGATTAGATTTAAAACTACCTTTACCACCGGAAGTTACTTCTGGTAGGCAAAGGTGATCACAATTTGTTGAATCAAGTACAATTCGTACCTCTGGCGAAACATCATCTTTTAAACCAGAGCTAGCACAAGTGTTTCTACAAATTCTGGTTTGTCTACTATTGTTGAGACAGAGTCCTCACAGCTACCCGTGGTCACGATCCATCCAATCTATGAGACCATACCTCCCAAACCCGATGTTGTTCAATTGGAAGTTGATCCAGATCCCATTATGCTCTAGGGGGCAGCTGCTATTGGTCAAAATAGACATCATCCCCAAGACCAATGAAATAGGGTCTAGCATCCCCTTATATTTCAATTTCTATCTTCCCTAAGTGGAGAAAATCTTGATCCCGAAGTCGAACAACCGGAAGTTGTTTTTGTATTGGTCACTCCGCAATATATTGTAGCCATTTAGTCTCCCATATCGTGTAGTCAACCATCTTAAATATACTTTGGGCCTGACGGAGAAGTTATTCCACTTGGTTTGATTTCGATTGAAGAAATATCACAAGACGAGACACCTTTAACTCCAACTCATTTTCAGTAGGAGCTTTACCTGTACAAGCCTTTTCCTCAATCACCTTCCTTTTTTTTTGTTGATCTTGTTTTCACTTTCAGTTCCCGTAGATTTTATAGGGTATACACTGGGTCATTTGACCATGGCTGAGATAACATCCTAGACTGAACCATCTATTTCAGTTGCGACAACATTTGTTGTTGCTTCATCTTCAATTTTTTGTCCATTAAATTCACCCATGTCATCATTTGGAATCCTATCTGGTTCCTCCTTTATGAGTACTGAACGACTTGATCCTCTATTCATATCTTCAATGCAATATCAAGTTGATCCCATCAGTTATTCTCCTTGGTGGTCGGTGATACCACATAAATTACCCTTGGAAATTCTAAAATTCAATGAAAACCCTAGAGAAGACCCGTCAACGCATGTTATGACTTATCATTTGTGGTATTCATCAAACTCCTTAAATGATGAGACTGTTAGACTATGTCTTTTCCAGCACACACTCACTACTCCAACTGCACAATGAGGATGGTTTTTTTTCCCTGTGTCAACCTCATTAAAAAATGAAACAGGTGTTGAGGATAGTTCTTTTCCTATGTCAACCTCGATAAATGAAACAGGTTCCCACAAGGATGGTTATTTTTTCCTGTGTCAACCTCATTAAAAAATGAAACAGGTGTTGAGGATAGTTCTTTTCCTATGTCAACCTCGTTAAATGAAACAGGTTCCCATGAGGATGGTTCTTTTTACTTTTTCAACCTCGTTAAAAAATGAAACATATTATGAGGATGGTTCTTCTTCTGTGTCAACCTCATTAAAAAATGAAACAAATTCACAAGGATAGTTCTTTTTTCTTGTGTCAATCTCGTTTAAAAAATGAAACAAGTACCTTGAGGATACTTCTTTTTTCTTGTGTCAACCTCGTTAAAAAATGAAATAAGTGCCTTTGAGGAAAGTTTTTTTACTATGTCAACCTCGCGAAAAAATGAAACAGGTCATGAGCATAGTTCTTTTCCTGTGTCAAGCTCGTTAAAAAATGAAACAAATCCTCTCCTAATTATAACGAGTCTTCCATCTGATCTCGTAAATGAACCTTCATTCTATCGAGCTATTAGCAACCAGTAATCTACTTAGGTGAATGGAATGAAGCTTGGGGGGCACCTACTCTTGCAGGGGGCATTTGACATATGCTCTTGCAGGGGGCATTCAAAACATTCTTACTAATTGCATGCAATTGACCGCTGAAGTTTGGGGGAAAAATTAGGTTTAGAGCTCCAAAATGCTAATGGTAACTATGGAATGGTAAAAATGAATAGTGGAACTACTTTTAATAGTCATTTAATTATTTATTGCTACGACTATAGTTTTATTATATTTTTATCATGAAACGATTATTTTTTAATCCATTTGATGTTGTTCTGAACAGGTCTTATAACTGATGAACATATTAGTCGTGCAGATTTATTTCAAGAATGATTTGACCACAAAGCATACTTTTTCTCCTTATTTTTCGAGCTTTATTAAAAACGAAAAAAGGATTTGAAGCGCACTTTTATCTCTTTTTTGAGCTTCGATAATAGCAAAAAAGGAACCCCTGGAGTCTTCTTTTAGCTCTTTTCAAACTCCGATAATGTGAAAATATTTTCGAGCACTTGTCATTTCGAGTTCGTTAAAGTAAATGAATTTATATCTACTCAGTATAAGTTTAACCCTTTTCCGGACTGAGATGGATTATTTACAAAAAAGGAATACCTTGGTTAAAAATGACCAAAGAGGTTCTTTTAGATATTATTTTACACTTTTTAGGATCTGAGAGACAAATTTACAAAAAAGTACTTTTGGAGTTCTCCTTCGTCCTCTTTTTCAGACTCTCTAAATATGAAAAAGGGTCGGGCTATCATTATCGTTAAGCTCGTTAAAACATAAAATAGTGACGAGCTTGTCTATCATGGAAAGAATCGAGTTTCATTCATCGCTAGACTCGTTAAATTATTAAATAGTGATACTTTATTTTCCCGAAGGGTTGAATTATAGATCAAGCAAATGTTATCCTCCTCAAGCTTGTTAAAAAATAAAGAGGTACCGGTCGACAAATGACTAGGGAAAATTTGGGAAAAGTAAGAAAAGTTTCTTTTTGGTAGCAAGTCGCTCTTGAACATGACACTTCTTTCACTCCATGTCCGTGACTATTTGGGTTGGGTAATAATCTTGACGGTTCATTCACACCTATGGTTCATCATACCTTCACTTCAGTTTTGGTTCAATGCTGCCAACTCATCACAGTGTCACTGATATGTTCAAGAGAAGTCATCCAGTGATTAAAAACTCATCCATCTACAATACTCGTAAACCTTCATTTTCATGACCGTCATCCCTAAAAATTGCTATATCAAGTCATACCCTTCTCTCCGAAATTAGTAACTCCAGTTTTGAAATAAGGTGACTTCTTGTCAATGAAAAATCAATATCCATGAAGTTCACTTAGAAACATCAGATTCCAGTACCATGAGGCTTGTTACAGCATTGACAAGATCCTCGCTTCTAGAACTTTGACCGAAAGATTTTTTTTGGCGTTCAACATCAAATCATCTATTCACGCCTTACAAAATGTACTGCAGTACCTTGAGGGCCATTGACATTAATGGTGGTTCTCTCGTGTTTATTAACAACTCATATTATTGGCTAGTAATCAAACGATGTCTTTCCATGTTCGACTACAAATCATATATTTGCATGGCTAGACTTGTACCCGAATGATCAAGTGAACGAGATAAGAAGACCCCAGATCTAGTTTCATCCATCCGTGTTGTGATTTCAAGATTGTTGTACACATCATCTGTACGGTGACCTTACATACAGATTATGATCCAAACATGGGCGTATATCTATAGGCGTGTCTGCATCTGGGCAACATTCCATGTAGACGGCTTTCTGAATTATGTACATGTTATTAGATTGTTTTATGTGCTGAACATGGGAATGCCTACCCTTAGCAATTATGATCAATACAGGATATATCATGATGAAATGTATTGTAAGATTGATGTAGGTGACCACTCTGCTTCGTTTACAAGCTCATCATAGTGTAAAGCATCTCAATCAAATGTTCTTATTATTTGGATCTCATGCTATAGGGGGGAATTGTTATAGGTCAATTTGGGCACCATTTACAATGACTTAGTTAACTGGGCATCATCTCTAGGACCGATGATCAAGGGTCTATCATTCCCTATCATTTTAGTTGCTACATGCCCTAAGACAAGAAACAAGACAAATCAAGAAAGACTTTCTTAAAGCAAAGGTTTCCATGGTTTGAAGCTTATTATATAGCATATGAGAGCTCACCAACGCAGGCTCTAAGGGGCCTAAGTGCGTTTCATATGCAAGTAGCCCCATGCAAGGTTTCTCTACAAAGAATTTCCTGACATTCACAGGTGCGTTGGTCACATTAGGAGCGAAATTCTCACTGTTCCGGAATCTCCACTTGGCCAATGCCTTCTAGAAGAGTTCACATATGTCAAGCTTCAGATCCAAGTGTCCATTTGACATCTACATGAATGGAAACATGTCTTGCCTATTTTTGGAAAGTTATTGATTTCAAAACAACCTATATTTCATTTATAAATTGAACACAGATCCAAGTGTTTGAGAAGGAATAATTTGAGTAGAGAAATGATGGAGAATTTTCAATTGAGAGTTTGATTTGTGGAGATGCTGCTAGGGAGATTTATGTTGTGATGAGACTTGGGAACTATGCTGGAAGGTCACTTCAAATCAGTCCCTAGGTTGTAACCTCTCCTTCTATCATCAATAAAGAGTACTTCTTATTTTTCCCTACATGCATCTATGTTAACTTTGATTTTCCATGTTGTAAGATCTTGGTTGATGAATGTAGTTTGTGCTTTACTGATTTAGCTAACTAGCTTGAATAGATATTTATATTATTGCATCTTCTGATGTTTCAGTGTTCTTTCTTGCAGGAAGCATTCAGCTCACAAACCGCTTGAATTTGAAGCTGCAACAGAAGCGACAGAAGGAACCATTTGGAAGCGACTGAACAAGTAAGCCTCCAATACTCTCTGTGTATCTATTCTGAGTTAGGAGAAATGGTAGTACAGTCTTTCACCTGTTGTTCTAGACTAAAACTTGTCTAGGGAAGCGTAGTTTATCCGTAGATTACAATTCTAGCCCAACATAAATCAACTTCAAATGACCTAAAATTTGGTGTGTATATTGTAATTGATCTAAAAAATCCAAAAATGTAAACCATTTCTCCTGAAGATGCTCTGAGAAAAAGCGCAGCACCAAGGGCGCTGTGCCCTTGGCCCTTTAAATTAGAAAAAACTCAAAATTTCCAAAAAGTTCCCAAAATTTAGATTTTCCTTGTGTTTTATGTCGGGGATGCTTGTATGGAAGCATCATCAAGAATTTCAAGGTTTTCTTGGTCTTTGGCCTCCTTGAGTGCTTGAATTTTGGCAAGGGCTCCTTTGAGCTTGGCCCTTACAATTTGATTTCTAAATGCACTGTGCTTGGCCATACTTTTCTGTAGGCCAAGATCCCTTTGTGTCTTCTTTAGCTGCTTGTTTTCAACCTTATAATAATTAATGACATACTTTTCGATGCCAAGCTTTCTTTGTAGGTCTCTAATATGAGCATCCTTTCTTTGGAGCAAGATTCTTGTAACCCTCTCCTCATGTTCATTTTCATTTTCAAGGTCAATGAGTTGGCACTCTTGTTTAGTTTGATGCTTGCATTTCTTATCTCCAACAGTGACCTTTTCCTTGCCTTTGTCAAGCTTCATTGTTGATGTAGAAGGCATGGCCCCTTGCCTTTTAGAGGCAGCAAACACATGCCTTTCTCCTCTTTGGTATGTCAAAGGAAGAGGTGCAATATTGTTTACCTTAGTGCCATATGTCTTGCTTCTATCTTTGTGGTCATCTTTTCTTGGCTCACTGCTATCTTGGCTCACTTCTTCGTTTGTATCCTTCATGCTGTCATTACTATTTTTTCCTTTGCTGCTCTCTGTAGTGCCTTTATCCTTCTCACTGCCTTCTTTATTTCCTTCAATAGTGCCATGAAAATCATTGTGTTCCATATCATCACTGCCTTGTCAGCACTATCAGCCTCACTGTCTTTTGCACTGCTCTCTGCACCATCATCATTTCCACTGTGAGCCTCATTTTTTTTATTGTCCTCATGGCCATTATGATTGTTGTCATGAGTGTCATTGCCTCCCTCATTATTGTTGCTTACCTCATTGTTGTGATCTTCATTGATATTATCAATCTGTTCATTTTCTTCATTGTTATCATCAGCTTCACTGAAATTTTGGCCCTTGGTGTCACTGCTGTCATTAGCATCATCATCTGTCTCTTTGTCACTTTCTTCATTTGTATCCATACTTCCTTCTGACTCTTCATCTCCAACATCATCATTTGTTTCTGCATCATTTCCCTTATCATCACTAGGAGCGTCATTGTTTTCATTATCATTATGGCTCTTAGTTTCACTATCATGCTCTTTTTTGTGTTCCTTCTCATTGTTGCTTGCCTTATCATTGCTAACATCCTCATTTTCTTCTTTTTCCATGCTTTCTGCACTCCCTTCATCATTTTTTTCTTCCATGCTGACATCACTACCCTCTGCCTCTTCATTTTCTTCCTCTTTATTGTCCTCTTCTTCATCATTGCTTGATTTATCATTTCCTTCTCCTTCATTCTCATTTGATTGCTCATGATCACTTCCCTCATTGTCTGTTGCAATGGTAGAGGGTGATGAAGGAGGGTTTTCTTGAGGTGAAGGAACATGTGTAGATGGAGAAACATGCTCATCAAGAGATGATGGAGGAGTAAGGACAGGAGGATGAGATGATGAGGTTACATTTTGCTGAGGATGGGTTTGTGGGTTTGTGAAGACCTCATGGGCAATGAAAACCTCCCATGGAATACCCTTTTGCTCCAATTGATGCATCACAACCATCTTCATGAGATAATGGTGAAAGAGGCTCTGCATTTGTTGTGAAGGGTGTCTCTTTCGCACAATATAAGACATCTTGTCAATACTCCTGTAGAGATAGTAGGGAAAATGCAACATCTTAACCCTAGTGAAGTGCATGAGCAATCTTATGTGGTAGGAATAAAGCCTAGAAAACCTTCCCTCACATGTGAAGTATTTCATAATGACCCTCATCATGGGTGCATACGTCTCAAGAAAATGTGAAAAAGGAAATATAGACCTATAAAGGTCTTTGTATCTGGGCTTAAGGAATGGCTGATAGTGGCTTATGTCTAAGCTGGCCCGTTTGAAACACTTTTCAGCAACACTAGGTATTCCAGTGGCAATATCAATGGCATTTGATGAAAGCTCAAAGTTTACCCCTGCAATATTTTCTTGTTTCTCATGTAGGTTGAGGATGAAGAGCCTAGTCATCTCAAGATGAATTTGTAGTTGTTGTACTCTTTCACAAAAATGAAAACACCCCACATTTTGGAAACATGTGACAGTCATAGGAAATGCATTAAGCTCCATGGTGTTTTGAGGTTCAAACCTATTAATCCTTCCACCTCTGTGTTGATGCCTCCTAGGCACTTGGCTTTCCTCTTCACTACCAATTTTACCTTGCCCTAACATCTTGATTTTTTCTACTTTAAAAACCAAAACCTTAATTCTACTTGTGAAATTGATGTGAAAAAGGGTAAAGGAGTGATGGTGACAAAGGTAGTTTTTATACAAATGAGGGTGATGGAAAAACCCTAGATGAATGGAAAATATTTTAGCAATACAACTCTCTGTGTGTCTTCAGTATGTAGATGGAGGAGAGTCTTTAAACAGTGGTATTTTCATTATGAAATTTAGGTTTTCATCTTAGGGTTTCAAATTTCCTTAGCTTCAAATCATCAAAATGCTCTGGAGGGAAAATAAGACATCCACGTACTAGTTAAATATGCTTTGAAGACCCTTAATGGAAATTTCGAGGTGTTCCTGAGGTAATTTTAGTCCCTGCAGGGTGTGGAGGTGCTTCGGGTCAAACACGCAGCACCTGAACGTGCAGTCGGGCAACCTGAACGCGCAACGGTACGGGCTGAATGTGGAGTCGGGTGCTCAACGTGCAACGCCGTGCATGGGTTTAATGCATTGTCAAGTCTCCTTGTGTTGGTGTGAAACGTTTGAGTGTTTCTGCTCGGGCCTATCGGGTCTTCTGGGTGAAACACGAAGCGACTGCCAGTTTTCTAGGCCTGCCAAGCCTTCTGGGTGAAACACGCAGCGACTGCCAGTTTTTTGGGCCTGTCGGGTCGGGCTGAATGGCCATATGTGCATCACACACTTCCAGGCATGCAGCATAGAGTATTTTTACATGAGGAAATTCTCCAAGGGCGCAGCCCCCAACTCTGAATGTGCAGCGCCTTCGAATTTGACCCGAAATTCACGGTCTTCTCTCCTGGATGTTTCTAATTTCTCTGCAACTGAATAATAAGTATAATGATAAACAAAATGCCCTTTTATATATTTGGGATTCAAATTAAATCATTTTTGAACCCATCTGCTTATGTTTTGAGCCTTTTCACCTTTCACTAATTCTTTTGACCTTTGGCTGTGCATGAGACTTAAAAAAAGGTTTAAGTGACTCTTCTTTATGCTCTATTGAAGATACAAAATCCAATTTACTTGATTTATCTAAAGAGCCTACATAGATAGTTTTGAGACCATCAATTCTAGAGAAACCTAGTGGACATGGAAAGGAAAATTTGTTTAGTAACCCTAGATGGGAAGTGGAGTGAGGGGCAAAAGAAAAACAGAGTACTGAGATTATAGGTGGGAAAATAGGATATAGATGAGTGGCATAAGCCCATGAGGGGTCTTTCGGGAGTGGTAGGTTAACCATGGAATGGAAAAATAGTAGAATTGTGAAAATTTTGGTATAAGGATAATGAAGGTAGTGAGATTTATAAAACTCACAATATTCAGGAACCTTGTTTTTAGAAATCTAGAACCAAAATTTAGTCATCTACAGATAGTAAAAATTATTGATGACTAACATGTCACGTAGAATATGGCATGAAATGCATGCCTGATAACATCAAATAGAAGATTAGACAAGGCTACTCAATCATTCTTAGAATATCTAAACCCCCGAAAAGAAACATCACCAAAAATGAATACCTTCCTTTAAACTACTTAAAATCCAATACTAACATTGTAATATTAAAAGCAGTGTTGGGTATGTGTTATATTATTTCCACGACTAGTCCCAAGTGCTATACGTTGTGTCAGGCACAACAAGGGGGTAACAGGGGGGGCGGCAGCCCCCCCTATTGGGGTTTGGGGCAGCGCCCCTGAAATTTTTTTTTTTTGTTTGCGAACCCACTCGTAGTCGGACCCACGCATGGTTTTGTGCATGAGTTTGCACATGGTTTTGGGGGATGATGGTTTTCGGCCCCTGATATTTTGTAGATCCAGTCAAGGGAACTACAGTTATGTTCTAATCCAGGGTTAATGGATTGGGGTTTATGTATTCTTTGGCATGTATATATATGTGTTGTAACACTAAAATGAATATAATGAAAAATCAAGCTAGTCATCTCGATTTGGTATCCAGGGGAAAATCTCTCTGTTTATCTGTGTTATGTTTTATGCTCTCTCTATTGTTTATTTTATGTTTTAAGATTCATTTGTAGATAATTTATGTACAGGGTTAAAACTTACATTTGGTATCAGAGTTGTTTCGACTTCAAGGGGATGCCTTTGCTGCTGAGGGTTTTTTTCTCAGACCTGTGGTAGACCCTGTTCAGTGGGAGATATGCAGGATAGATTCTTGCGGTGAAAGAAGATGGCGAGCAGTGGAAATATAGAGATTGAGAAATTTGACGGTCAGAGTTTTGAGTTGTGGAAGCTCAAGATGGAGGACCTACTAGTCGATAAGGATCAACATATCATAGTAAATCCAGGTACTGAACCAATGGAAATGTCAGATGAAGACTAGAAGAAGTTGGATCGGAAGGCGAAGAGCACAATATGGTTATGTTTCTCAGATTAAGTATTGTTGAATGTATCTGCAGAAGCTACTGTGAAGAATTTGTGAGACAAACTTGGGAATTTGTACCAATCAAATTCTCTAGTGAATAAATTGTTCCTGCGGAAAAAGTTGTATAACCTGAGGATGAAGGATGGAGACTTGGTGACAGAGCATCTGAACGCCTTCAATACTATGTTAATTCAGTTGTCATCTGTTGATATTAAAATATCATATGAAGATAAGTGCATAAGTTTTTTGTGTTCTCTACCAGACTCGTGGGACAGTCTGGTTATTGCAATAGGTAGCAATACAACTACCTTGAATTTTGATGACATTGTCTCAGCCTTGATGTCGGAGGAAATGAGACGGATAAATATGGATGGTCGGAATGGAGATGCCTTATCTGTACGAGGAAGGTCCTAGAATAGAAACAAGAATAAAGTTTTGAGTGGCAGATCTAAATCTAGAGGGAGATCTAAATCTCTTGGAAATTTTGTAAAGGTGTGCTGGAAATGCGGAAAGGAAGGGCACTACAAAAAGGACTGCAGATATCTACTGAGAAAGAAAAGGGATCTGATGATGCTCCTTCTGCAGAGGCAAAAACCACCTCGGATAAAGGTGGGGATGTGTATTAGGCTTCTTCTTCAAATACACATGTATATCATGAGTCATGGTTGATTGAATCGGGTGCATCCTTTCACTTCACTCCCCATAGGGAGTGGTTCTATGAGTATGATAAATATAATGGCGATGATTTCTTCCTAGGGGATGATAGGAAGGCCAAAATCATTGGACGTGGAAAATTCAAGCTGAGGCTGCAAGGTGGAAGGTTTAGGACACTTCCTGGTGTTCTGCACACTTCCTAGTGTTCTTCACATTCATGCATTGGCCAGAAATCTGATTTTTGTAAGCAAGATGGATGATGTAGGTGTAAAAACAGTGTTCGAGAAAGATACCTGTAATATGGTTCGGGGAGCACTGGTATTAATGCGAGGAGTTTGGATTGGAACATTGTACAAGCTTTAGGGTAGCACTGTTATTGATGGGTGCAACAGTTCTGTGGTTCCTGAGAGTGGAGTGGAAAGCCTAGTAGTCTATGGAGAAAATACCATGCTATGGCATCAAAGGCTTTCACATATTGGAGAGAAGGGCCTTCAGACACTACATGGAAATGGTATGGTAGAAGGTATCTCTAATTTCTCTCTGGATTTTGATTTCTGTGAACATTGTGTATATGGGAAGCAGAATCGAGTGAGTTTTCCTTCTAGTGCTAAGAGGGTGAACAAGATATTATAACTTGTGCACAGTGATGTGTTTTGACCTATGTCAATTCCACCACTGGGTAAGTCTGTGTACTATGTTTCATTCATAGATGACTTCTCAAGGAATAAATGGTTATATTTCTTGAGGAATAATTTTGAAGTCTTTGACAAATTTAAAGAATTTAAGGCTCTGGTGGAAAACCAGACAGAGAAGAAGATAAAAGTGTTGAGGACAGATAATGGTGGGGAGTTCTGCAAGAAGGAATTTGAAGAGTTCTATAAGAAGTGTGGTATAGCACGGTAGAAAACTACTCCATACACACCTCAGCAAAATGGAGTTGTAGAAAGAATGAATAGAATGCCGATGGAAAAGGAAAGAAGCATGCTCAGTGGTACCGTGTTAGGACAAGAATTCTAGGCAGAGGTAGTGGAGACTACATGTTACCTGGTTAGCAGATCATCTTCATCAGCGTTGGAGGATAAGACTCCACATGAGGTATGGACTAGTAAGAAACCCTCTATTTCACATCTGAGGGTATTTGGATGTGATGCATATGTACATGTTCCAAAGGAGAAAGGGACCAAGTTGGATAATAAATCTGAAAGGTGCATCTTTATTGGGTATAAGGATGGTTTAAAGGGTTACAAGCTTTGGAACTTGGAAACAAGGAAGGTTGTGTACAGTAGAGATGTGGTGTTTAGAGAGGTGAAAGATGTTGTTAAACATGAAGTCCTACCAAAGGAACCTGAGAAGATAGATTTTGAGCTAAAGGAGGATGAATCAGACTCTACAATAGAAGAAGACTTAGAAGAGGAAGAGCCACAAACTCCAGCTGTGAGAAGATCAGTACGGGAAAGAAGGCAACTAGAAAGGTATAGTCCATCTGCGTTCTATTCTAAGTTTTTCCTTAACTATAACTGATGATGATCCCAGAACTGTCAGGGAGACAGTAGATTCAGAGGATGGAAAACTCTGGAAGGAGGCCATGGTTGATGAAATGGCATCCTTGCATAAAAATGAGGCATGGGATTTGGTGGAGTTGTTGACTGGAAGGAAGCCCATTGGGAGAAAATGGGTGTTTAAGAAGAAGATGAATATAGAAGGCAAGGTGGAGAAATACAAAGCTTGGCTGGTAGAAAAAGGTTATTCCCAGGTGCCAGGAATTGATTTTGGTGATATTTTTTCTCATGTTTCCAAAGTTACTTCTATTAGATTAATTTTATCTGTTGCTGCTATATTTGATTTTGAGGTAGAACAGATGGATGTGAAGACAACATTTCTTCATGAGGATTTGGAAGAGGATATCTACATGAAACAACCTGAAGGCTTTATGGAAGGGGAAGAAAAAACTGGTATGCAGGTTAAAGAAGTCTCTGTATAGGTTAAAACAGTCACCAAGGATGTGGTATCGGAAATTTGATACCTATATACGGGGACTTGGCTTCACCAGAAGAAAGGAGGATCACTTTGTTTATTTTAAATTCATTGGTGACCGTGTTATTTATTTGGTCTTGTATGTGGATGATATGTTGTTGATTGGAAATGACAAAGAAATTATCCAAGATTTGAAGACTCAATTGTTCTCCAAATTCGACATGAAGGATCTTGGTGCTGCAAACTATATTTTGGGCATGGAAATTAAGAGAGATCGGGCAAAGAGGAAGCTCCAGTTAAACCAGAGGAAGTATGTCGAGACTATATTGCAAAGGTTCAATATGCAGGATAGTAAACCAATGAATGTTCCTATTCCTGTAGGTGTAAAGTTTTCTGTTGAACAGTGTCCCAAGACACAAGAAGAAGAGGAGGATATGTCTCGTGTTCCATATGCAAGTGCAGTGGGTAGCATGATGTATGCAATGGTCTGTACTAAACCAAGCATTGCACATGCAGTGGGAGTATTGAGCAGATTTATGTCAAACCCAGGGAAGGAGCATTGGACAGTAGTGAAGCAGGTTTTTAGATATTTGCGTGGCACTAGTGATTATGGCTTGTGCTACCAAGGAAGACCAGGATTGGAAAGAATGTTGGAAATTCGTGGTTTTTTTTATGCAAATTGAGCTGGAGATCTGGACCAAATAAGATCTACAAGTGGGTATGTGTTTAGCCTATTTGGAGGTGCAGTCAATTGGATGAGTAAAAGACAGTCTGTAGTGGCTCTTTCAACTACAGAGGAAGAATACATGGCAGCCACTCATGCAAGCAAGGAAGCAGTTTGGTTGCAAAGATTGTGTTCAAGTATGGGGTTGGTGCAATGAGCTATAAGGATAGACTGTGATAGCCAAAGTGCAATTTTCTTGGCTAAGAACCCTGCTTATCATTCAAAGACAAAGCACATTGATGTTCAATATCACTTTGTGATAGATATGGTTGAGGATAAAAGGGTGTTTCTGGTAAAGGTGGGCACTTTGAAGAATGTTGCAGATGCATTGACGAAGTTTGTGAGCACTCAGAAGTTCTCTTGGTGTAGAGAAACAATGGGTGTTACAAAGTTGAGATAATAACTAAGTTCTCTTGTGGCCCCCTTGTAGAAAGAAAACAACAAGTGGGAGAATGTAGAGTATGTGTTATATTCTTTCCACGACTAGCCCTACGTGATGTACGTTGCGCCGGGCGCAGCAGGGGGGTCGTAGGGGGGCAGCAGCCCCCCCTGTCGGGGTCCGGGGCAGCGCCCCAGCAAAATATTTTTTTGGTGTGCGTACCCACTCATAGGCGGACCCACCCATGGTTTTGTACATGAGTTTGCATATGGTTTTGGGGGACGATGGTTTTCGGCCCCTAGTATTTTCTAGATCCGGTCAAGGGAACTACGGTTATGTTCTAATCCAAGGTTAATGGATTGGGGTTTATGTATGCTTCGGCATGTATATATATGTGTTGTAACACTAAAAGGAATGAAAGATCAAGCTGGTCGTCCCGATTTTGGATCCAGGGAAAAATATCTGTGTTTATTTGTGTTGCGTTTTATGCTCTCGCTATTGTTTATTTTATGTTTTAAGATTCGTTTGTAGATAATTTATGTACAGGTTTAAAACCTACAAGCAGACAAAGGGGGTGGTATTGTCCTTATGAATAAAACTAATTACATTGAAAAGATGATATATCATCTTAGCAATAATGGATGTTATAAAAAGCTCAATAAAAATGCTTTAAAGGAAAATACAAAAGAAGTTCATAACGCAATCAAATCTAGCAACATTCGTGATAATAAGATCCTTATTGAAAGTTTCCCATATACTCCTAGGATTTATGGTGCACCTAAGATCCATAAAGATGGAATTCATATTAGACCCATTGTAAATACCATTAAAGGCCCCACATATCATCTTGCCAAATAGCTTGCCAAAAAATTAAAACCCTTTGTTGGTAACATTGAATCATTTGTCAAAGACTCCACCCACTTTATCAATGAAATCAAAGACATTAAGTTGGATAAAAATGACAATTTAGTCAGCTTTGATGTCAGTTCACTTTACACCAATATTCCCATCGATGAAGCCATGAACATTGTCCAAAAAAGAATTTATCCTAACACCTCAAAGTTGGTTGAAATCTATCTCAGATCCACATTATTTAGCTTCATGGATAAAATATATGAACAAAAATGTGGTGTTCCAATGTGATATCCTCTCTCCCCCATCATTGCCAATTTATTCATGGAAAATTTTGAGACTATAGCCCTTGAAAGTGCTCCTTTAAAACCAAAGTTATGGAAAATATTCGTGGATGACACTTTCATCATTTGGCCACATGGGTGTGAATCCTTAGAAACCTTTAAACAACATTTAAATAATCTCTCCCCATCTATAAAATTCACTATGGAAATTGAATTTAATGACTCTCTCCCTTTCCTTGACATTCTCATAACCAAAAATTCAAATGGCCCCTTATCTCACAAAGTTTACCGAAAAAAGACCCACACGGAACAATATCTTCATACCACATCTCACCATCATCCTAACCAAAAAATAGGAATCTTAAACACTCTCTCAACAAGAGCTAACTGTGCTGCAGCTTCTGAAAGACTCATGCTCAATCAATACATATTAGTCAATAATAGAGAATTATATATATATTACATAATTCTAAGAGCAGAGCTTGAAAGACTCATGCTCAATCAATACCTCTAGCCAACACCATAGAATTTAGACCCATACAATGTTTATACAAGGCATCATCTCAGTTATCTCCATCATATTCCTCAACAAAATTAGAATATACAAAATGGGACAAAGTATGCTCGAAAAAATTACTCACATAGATAGAACAAATACCCAACAAAGTTCTAGAATAGAATCGGGAACAAACTTAAGAACCCTTGATTAGTAACAATCATCCATTTTATTGTGGAGGTTGCTAAGATTTAGCATGGGAAATGTTTTTCCACCTCAACTGCTCACCCAATTATTCCATTCTCACATGTTCCCTCCTCGGCCATCCATCGCTCCATTCCCAACCGAATATGCTATCTCACCCCATGTCTAACTACTTTGTAGTGCTAGAAAATATTTTGTCGGTCGTAGTATAAAATGATTATTTTTCATCCTTATGTTCAGTATCCATCCATTGAACCTTTTGTATGATATGTCGAGCATAGATCTGTTGAGACTTTGCATGGTCTTATGCTTGCAGTATCTACTCCTTCTTGTGCAGTAGTTCTATACTTAGGAAAAACATCAAAATTATTATCAAACCCCCTTCTTTACCAAAATGTCTACTTTTCCCCTTTTGTGCCCCAATAGATATTGAATTTCAAATGATTTAAATTCCAAGTATAGATTCAATAATCAACTAAGAAACTTCTATGTGTGAAAGAAATCATATACCTTGAGTAAATAAAAAAAAAATCCACAAACATGATAAAGGAAAATAAGATCATAAGAAATCCTTATCGACATCCAAATAATAAGAGTGAACATATCAACCAATGAACGTAGCCATATAACTCATGATACAAAAAATTGACTTGTGTTCCAAAGAAAATAGATGCCAACACAATTAATTCTTATGATAAAAATTCAACTCATGTATCAAGTTGTTATCACTCATAAAATTGTGAAACATTTCTTGACATGGTCATATAGTTCACTCATCAAAAGGATAAGGTTTCCTTAGCCATTTCAAGTTGGTATAGGAAAATTCCATTTTTAAATTTTTAACCTATCCTAAGTTTCATCGACACCTCCATTTATGTCATTTCATGTCCCATCTATCCTCATATGGTGTCAGTTTTCATTCCCCATGCATTTAAAATAAAAAAGGGCGCATTTGTCAGTTTTTCAAAATTTCGTAGCGTTTTACACAGCAAAACAACAGTTTTCACTATTGTTGAACACCTAATCCTCCATGGGTAGGTGTGGAAGATGAAGAGTCACAAAGAAGTCCAAGTGACCTTGGAAGATGAATCCAAGAGTCACACCATTTTATTATAAATGTAAATTTGTGTGTAATAAAGATGCAATGAATGCCTATCTTTCTATTGTGTGTGTTGTGTGTGTTTATCTTTCCTCATACACCATGTGTGTGTTTAACACGGTATCAGAGCTGATATGTTCATAACCAATTCAACCTTGTGTGAGCCATTCTTTTTTGTGGCCTGTGTATATCTGCAAAAATTCTGGTCTTTTTTGCAGCATTCAGATATTTTCTGCAGCAATCATTTTTGCCGCATTCATCAATATTTCTGCAGCATTCAGAAATTTGTTTTGTGAATAGCAGCATTGTGCATCTTAAACTCTGTAGGTTTCTCACTACTCATTCCAATTCTGAATTTTCCTGCAATTTCTGCTGCCTAATTTTAATTTCTGCACATTGTAGAGTTGCTGGAAAATATTGTTTAAAGCGGGTTTCTGAGTTTTTACTCGAAAAATTTCTGAATTTTCTACTGAAAAATTTCTACAAATTTCTGCACATTCTGCCTAAGCTGTATATTTGTGAAAATTTCCTGCAAATTCTGCTATACATTTGTGAAATTCTGCAATTTCCCTCTGCAATTCTCTGCTACTGGAAAAATATTTTCTACTACTGGAAAACTTTCTGAATTTTCTACAGCTTCCTGCAAATTTCCTGCAAGCTTCTGATTCTACATCTCTACTGTGTATTTTACTGCTTAAAAATTCTGCATCCTTCTAGATCTGTTGTTTAAAAAAAATAAAAAAATAAAAAGAAATAAAAAATTAATAAAAAATAAAAAATTTCTGAGCCCACGGCCTCTTGGCCCTCTCACCAGCACTCTATCCCAACCCTTCGCTCTCCCCAGCTGACTGCCACACTCCCTACACTCTACCCAACCCACTCCCCCTCTCCCCTCGACCCTCGTTCTCCCTCCCCAACCGTACCTCACCTCTCGGCTCCGCCCTCCCCCTTATGACTCTCCCCACCCTACTACGCTACTCCGCCCCCTTACACCCCTCATTGCACTATGCTACCCCATTACACCCCTCATCGCCCACCCGCCTACGAATGATTTCTTCATGGCCCTCCCTACTCGCTCGCCATTCCCAACCCACTTCTCGTCGTTATCCCACAGCCTTTTGGTCTTCCTGCCCCCTGCTCCCTTACCCCCATGCAAACACTCCCCTCTCAAACTGCTATCCCCCTCCCCTTCGCACTTACCCTGCACTTACCCAACCTACGCTAACCCTGCCACCCGACTCCCCTCCCATCTCAACCCACTACTCCCTCTACCCTTCCAATGCTATCACGCCCTCCCCTATCGACACCCCACCGCCCCTACACAAACACTCGGCCGCCCTCCCCCTAACCACACACACGCCCCTCCCCTAGCTGCATACCTGCCGCCCCCTTCCCAACTCTCCCCATCCCACTCGAATTTTTTAAATTTGGCCTTCCCTACTCCCTCCAACGTTCTCTATTTTAATTTTTTTTTTAATTCGGCTTTTTAAATTTTTTAATTTTTTTTACAGATTTACCTTCCCCAGTAAAAACTTTCCCAAATAAACCCTCCCCCAGTAAAAACATTTCTCAGTTAAAACCTCCCCCATTAAACACTTCCCCCAGTTAATACCTCTGTTTTTCCCTAATTTTTTTTTTTTCAAAAAAAAAAAAAAACAACAGAGAGAGAGGAAATGGCATATGAGTAAATGGACTGTATACATAGAGGAGAAAAGAGAAGTTTTTCATTGTATGATTTGTGGCATGGATAGAAGGGTGATTCTCTCAAAGAGTTTGACAATGTGAAGACAAGTTGTAAATTGGTCATAATTTTCAAAACAGCAGTGGCATTCACTCATAGTTTGGCCACACAGAGTTTCTAATTTTTGGAGTTTCTCTTAGTCTCCATTGTCAAGCAGTACAACAAGGTCAAACATCAAAATTTTTTAATCTCCTTCTTTTGTTGAGTTGAGTTGTTGTTGGTGTAAAACAGCTCTTTGAAGAAGAGAGAAATCAGCTGCCTTAAAGGGTTATTGCACAGTAGTTTTTTTGCTGCACATTTACAAAATATTTGCAGAATTGTACTCACATTGTGAGTGGATATTGCTTCTTCATTCATAGTTGCAATAAATGTTTGAAGTGTAACTTTGAGTTGTTGAGAAATTGGTCATGTAAGTCATTGTTGCTTTCCAGTTAGACAGCCAAGTCTATATCTTGAGGTCCTCCATAATTTGAGTAGAAGAGTTTTTTCTTTAAAGACATTTGTATTTTTGAAAGTAAGTTGAATCACATTTTAAATGGGTGCATTATCGATTGAAGCCGACACCCTTTATTTCTTGAAGACTGAGTTGTTGAGAAAAATGGCTAAAATCAATGAGGCATTAGAGTTGTTGAATAACCTCATTCATTCCAATGTTCATGATATGGTAAAAACGAGCAAGAATGCTCTTTGTAATATTCAAAGTTGTTTGCAAGATGCACAAGACAAGATTGAGTTTTTGCAGTTGGAGTCTCAGCTTCAGCAAGATGAACTTCAACAAAAGAGTCATCATTCTGAACCTATTTCTGTTCAGAAAATTGAGAAGGACTCCCATCAGCAGCAAGAAGATAAAGTTGTAGTTGGTTCACATTCAGTTCCTTGTACAAGAGAGGATTTACATGCAGATGCAGCAGGTCAGCCTGTACTTCCCAAGCCCATCATCAGACCTTGGGAAGAGCTTGTCCACAACAAGCACAGAACTAGTCTTGGATATGACAAGGATGTGTCTTTCATATTCTGGACTACACCAAGCCCATAAAATTTCAGAGTACCAGATTTCTGTATGACAGTTCACCTGCAATTGTTTCAGATCCTACTCCTCTTCCAAAGCAGCAACAACAGATTGTAAAATGCCAACACTGTGATCAAGTTGGCCATATGAAAGATCATTTTTTGTATCTTCATCCATGCAAGCACTGTGGTCAGCACACCCATTATTCACACAGATTCTTCATAAACAAGCCTTCTGCAAGAACTAAGATTCATCTTGGATGGATCGCTTCTTGGCAATGGGCATCAGCAGCCAAGAAGATGTTTAAGTCACATGTCAGAACTTGTTCTCGAATATTGAGCAAAATTTTTTTCCATCATCTCACCTTGTACCTGACAAGGAGGAAAATGGTGGTCATCTACAAGCTTCGACGCCACATCAAGTGAGCCTAAGCCACAATCTCTCATTCCATATTTAGAGTTGTAGCCAGAGACACAGCAATTCAAGCGAGCCTAAGCCACAATTCGTCATTCCAGATTCGCAGTTGTAGCCAGAGACACGGATGCCCATGAGCATGCCTTTGGTTGATGGATAGCCTTAAACCATCCATGTGAGGTTGATATTCTTCCTCTTTCAGAACACTTCCTCCAGCAGAAGACTTCAACTTCTTTCCAGTTTTGGTTGAGTTCCAGGAAATGCTTCAATCATTCCAGTGTTGGTGGTCATCCTTAAACCATCACAGGTTGTAGACTTACCTTCATTTAGGTTGAAGGTCTCCCTTTTTATGAGGGAAAATTCCTCTAGCAGAAGCCCTTAGCTTCTTGTCATTTTTGGAAGAGTTACGGGTACTGCAATAAGCATTGTGTTCCAGTGTTGGTGGTCATCCTTAAACCACCTCTTTTTGACAACATTTTAGAGATTTGATCCAACCTAAGTGCTGCCATGCATACTTTGCAGATTTGTATTACAACTCTCCTCTTGGACTCACACATACCCCTTCGGATTAAGGGGGGGAATGTTGAACACCTAATTCTCCATGGGTAGGTGTGGAAGACGAAGAGTCACAAAGGAGTCCAAGTGACCTTGGAAGATGAATCCAAGATTCACACCATTGTATTATAAATGTACATCTATGTGTAATAAAGATGCAACAAATGCCTATCTTTCTATTGTGTGTGTTGTGTGTGTTTATCTTTCCTCATACACCATGTGTGTGTTTAACAGCTATGAAACTGCCTAATAGTTTCATAGCAAATCTATCAGAGGTTAAACTAACTTCGCTACGAAAATCTATTTTCTAACCTGTCTTGTAAAATTCGGTATGAAGTGTCATTCTATGATAGGAGGAGTTAGGGTGGAGGTCATATAAGTCTGTTATGGTTGATTCAAAGGTACATAGCCATGTGTGAGGTCATCATTACCTTTTTTGGCATATATGTGTCATGATTAAAGCATGAGCTATCAATTAAACCATAAAACGTTACCCAAATCAGATTTTTTTCATATTGCACTTTATCTTTGCATGTAATTCGATCTCTGGAGAGTTGCTTCATTGAGCCAAGTAGGTTGCTGGTAGATTTGAACTTTGCAAGTGTCATCAAGCAAGTGAGTTTGTGAAGATATAAAGCACCCATGGTTGTAAGAAGGAAAACAAACAAAGGTGGTCACTACCACAGGTATGAGCTCATGGACATGAATTTTCTCAATGAAGACCCAACTTCCATGGAGGTTTTCAAAAGAACTGGTTACCTGCAATTCTATCAGAGGTTGCAGGGCTTTCGTCTACAGGTTTCCAAGGATTGTGCTAACAACTTCACAGGAACAGCTTCAAAAGTTGGAATTATAAACCTTACAGTGACACCAGAGACCATCTCATCAGCAACAAGAATCCCTAGAGGAGGAGAACAATGGTTTAAAGGCATCAAGTTCACAATGCAGGATTACAAAGAGTTCATCAAGCAAGAACATAATGAAATTGATCTAACAAATGCTATCCCTATTAGTTTCATGAAGGATAACTATTCAAAGTTGCTAGTGATCATCCATAAATATTTTACCTATGAAAGAAGGTTTCACATGGTCTACTCCTATCATCTCAGGCTTCTCCTACATTTTGTGGGTAAGAGGTCACTTCACTTGTCTTTTTATTTATACAGAATTATAGGGAAAATTTCAGATAAGGTTCAAATCAAAACAGAGTGCAATGAAACTTCTATTTTTCATCATGGTTTGATTAAGTTGTTGGTGATAGAGGAATTGAAGAGATTAGATAGAGATTGGAATTCCTTCTTGTTCATGAGTGGTTATGAAATTGATGATGTCACTCCTAAGAAAGCCTCTAAACCTAGAAACATTTCATCACCATCTGTGGCAGAGGAAGTTGAAGAAAGGAATAGCTCATCTCCTCCAGAACTAGTGAGCATGGAGGCAGAGCCTTTGCAGAATATTGACACACCTCAAACATCACCTACAAAATAGAAGTAGACAGTCAGCAAACAAGGAAACAAAAGAGTCACTAGGAGCCACACAGTGGCTAAAGCAAACATAGAGGACATATTACATGGAATTGAAATTGAAGAATCACCCATTGTGCAAGCTGAAGACATTGAAGATGGAGGAAGAAAGCTGAAGAAAGGTAAGACGGCTAAAAAATTAGAGTTTACAGGTGATGATTTTGGTTTCATTTTTCAACCTAGGAAGCCAATGACCAGACATGCAAGGAATTTCATGGAAAGAAGCAAAGAGAATGAGAGGATGAATGAAATTGTCTAGCCACCAAATATCATAGATCTATCCTCACCAGCAAAAGAAGAACTGGTTATCAAGCGAAGAAAGGGTAAAGAGAAAATAATTGAAAAAATAGAAATTGAAATCCTTAAAGACATATCAGTTTTGAAGCAAGAGACAAAGAAACACAAAGTTCAAAAGGTCCAATTTGAAAAAATGAAGGAAATATGGGAAGAACAGGTCATAAGTGTCTCAAAAACCTTGGAAAATGCAAAAACATTGCATATATGGACTTGGCCACTAAGAGAGGAGGTTAAGCATGTTAGGAGGATGAACTTGCACTTGCAATTCAAGAACAAGACATTAAATGAAAAAGTGCAAGATATTCAGGAGAAATTGGATTTGATTCATGTAGAATTGCAAAAGAAAGGATTGAAGATGACAGTGGTAGAAGAGCCTATTAGTAAACTGATCATAAATGACGAGGAAACACCACAGGAGTAATGAGTTGAGATGGAATATGTTTTAGGAGATTCATAACATGCAAAGAACCCAAATTTTGCAGCTAGAGAACATTTTTTGAAGACAAGCTTGAAAACAGAATTTTCTGGTTTTTTGCACAGTTTCGTAGCGCGCCTCAGGCTTGAAGCCATCAATATGCTACGAAAATTCCTGTAGGTGATTTTTTTCTTGAAAACTCAATTTTGGCATGTTTGATGGAGGGAAATCGATGGTTTGAAAGGTTTCATGACATAATGAAGGTGTTGGAACAACAAAGAAGTCAAAAAGATAAAAGGAAAAGCCATTTTTCCTATGCTACTAAAACTGACTACGAAACTGTCTAAAACTGCCCTATTTTAATAGCGAGTAATTTTTGAAGAATTTTTAGCGTCTCAACAGCACATTTTTCTAGCTAGAGACCTCTAGCATGTCAGTAGATCTGATTAGTAGAGATTTATGACTCAAAGGGAGTGCCATGCATCCAGCTCATTAGTCAAAACAACGTTAAAGATGAAGGTCATCCATTCCTAAAAAGCAGGGTTATGTTCCACATATCTAGGGGTGCTTTAAATATGTAAAGTGGTGGTGAACTTGGTCATGTGTCCTTCGAGCATGTGACATTCAATTTGTAACCATTATGCAACTGTTTCATAGATAGGATAAAGGAATGTAATAAATAGGAGGTAGAGTCCTATTAGGAGTTTGTTTATTTAAAGATAGCTGTCATTTTTCTGTTTTAAGTTAGTGGTTTCAGTTATGATAGGTGTCAAAGTATAATTCGAAGATCTATCTAGCAAGGTAGGTCATCTACATTGTAAAGAATGTCTATTTATAGACAAAACATCGAAAAGCAAGAGGTTGGATAATATTGCACCAAAGTGATGCTTGTATGTTTTCAACCATTATCAATAATACAAAGTGACATTCTACTTCCAGATGTAATATTCTCATGAGGTTTTTGATGTGTTATTGATCTGAATCTTTATGTTTAATCACTTGCAGTAGATTTCATCTCGAATTACTCAGAATTCATAATATTATGCTCTCGCTTCCTTTAGTGGTGAAATGATTGTGTTTTCCTATGTTATGTGTGTGAATTATCTCTGTTAAAAACCTCTATCCGCCTCAGCTTCCATGTGAAGAACCACTGTCAGTAAGATTACTGATTGTTGACTCCATAAGCCCAATGGTAGAAAGCCTTCATTTTCAACCTGCAATCATGTAAAAACAAGTTAAAATTCCATAGATTTAGCCATCTATTACTATCCTTATTCAAAATCATAAACCCCCTTTGAGAGAGCCCTCTCAAACTGAAGAGGCTAATCTTTAGTTAGAAGTGGTTTGAAAAAGTTACATTGAGTTGATTGATGAGCAGCCAATCAAGATCAATTTGGTGATAACACAAGTAAGTCAAAGTTTCACAAAAAATTAAATTGGGATAGTTAGATCATTTTACAATTCAACAAATTTTTGTAGCACGCAAAGGTTCATATTATCTTGTATCATCAAATATGGAAACTTTAAGAATCCAAAAAGATGTGAAGATATTAGAAGACAAATACAAAGATCTCAAGCGTTTTCTTCAATATTCTTTGAGGACAAAACATTTCTAAGGGAATGCAATTTTATGAACATAAATAATAATAATAATGAAAAAGACATGACTATTCATGACAGAGAATACACCCCACACACACATATCAAAATTTTCATACATTATTCAATATATATTTATTTATCCTAAATGGTTACCTTAATATTCCAAGTGTTTTGGATATTTTAACTCATGAACCTTGTTTGGTTGTCACATTGTAACATTTTATTATTGGAACTATTTTCAAATCTGAAAAGGCCCACACTAGTACAAATGAAGACCTACATACAAAAAAAAAATTATGAATATCTTGAAAACCCTTATGTTGGGGAATAACAATGAACCTTTTTATTTCAATTCTTCATTATGTTTTTTTATTTTTATTTTTTTATAAAATCAACATAAAAATTATGGAAGAATAACACCGCACAAGAAACGTTTGTTATTTATAACTATACAAACTTGTTTCAAAATTTTCCATTATTTACATACCAAATCCGAGACTAACACAAACATATGCATTATGTAAAAATGTGAATCTAGATAACGTTTTTCCTTTTTTTTGACGTTTCCGTTTATAGGTATCAACATTTTCATTGTCAACAATCATTTTTCTCTATAAAAAAAAATAGATGGACAATTATAGTATTACATGCAGTTCATACTATTTTTTCATAATTTTTATTATTATTATTAGTTCTACCAACACTTATTAACCATAAAACCTTAATTCCAAAAAGTGTTTCCAAAATAACATACCAATCTTAGAGAAACACCTTTTTTTAGTTATACCAATTTTACATAAATAAAAGTTATATATTCACGAAGACAATTTGATGTTCAAATCGTCTATGTTTCATCTTTTTACACGATGTACTAAAAAGTTGTGTAAGTGCCTCTAATAATTATTTTTAGGGATCAATTTTTTGTTTTTACAAATTTCCATTTCAACTAACACATCATAATCGGGTATATGTATATCATGGGTATATGTAATAGTGGCTATCCTAATAGATGGCTACATGTGAATATCATGTAGTCATTATTGAATAAACATGTGATTTAGATGTATGAATACATTGAGGCATTTGGAGGAGGTTCTCTTATTATTTTAAGGCATTATTGTGTAACTCATCACTCTTATATATCTTGGAGTTGTGCTCCATACTCACATATGTTTTAGAATTGTTGCATACTATGATAATTTATGTTATGAACCCAAGTGAGAAATATATGGGGCATAAAAAAGAAGGCTTGATACATTGGAGGGATATATAACTTGAATATGTTATATTATAATCAACGTTGATTTACACACCTCCAATATTTAAAACACATTTTCTTTTGTGGGGGGGAACAGGGGCCATCTTAGGTGCATTGATTTTACACCAATTTACACACCTCCAAGGTTTAAACAAAAAAAATTTTGAGAGGAGGAGGGGACAGGGGGAATCTTAGGTGAATGTTAGGCCCCTGCTCTAACCTCTCTACTTTGGGATACTTGGGAGTTATTCAATTAATATATGAATCCATATATGGTTAGGATTTTGCAAGAAAAAAACTATATAGAGAAGTAGAATTGTATGCAATGTTTTTCTCAAGTATTTTCATTGTATTGGAGCTCTATGCATGTAGATGTTACCATGTCAAATAGGCTTGTGAAAATGTCTCTTATTCTGGATTATCGATATAATGTTTTATTATGTAAATTCAATAATATTTATTTTAATATTTTGTTATTTCTATTGATTGAATACACTACACCTTATTTGTTAGCACTTTCTCCCCTGAACTCCAATTCTAGCAATTACAGTGGTTTAGAAAACCTAAAACATGTGCTAAGCCTTAATGCAACCAAAATTTCAAAATAGAAGAATTTTAAAATAAAAACAAACTCACAAGAACAATGATTGTTTTAACAACATTTAGGGGCAGGTTAGAAAATGCAAACTCAAACAATGATTTTTTCCAAAAAACAAAAAAACAAAAAACAAAGTGATACAACTATAGAGACCATGGTTATATACACGGTTAATGCATGCTTGAAAATATACAATAATGTAAAATATAAAAAAATTGTAGAGAAACACAAAGTAATAAGGTAGAATAAATATAAATCAAACTTTAGTCTACAATATGTTTGAAGTTGACTCTTTACATTGGTTATGTGGTTTTAGTGCTTCTACATGTATAATGTAACTCGTGAAAATTCCCTATAATAAAAGTTAAAAATAATAACCACGGTTGATGGGACACTTGTTCTGAGCTAAATGTTGGGAAAAACATCATAGTGGGTGTTCATTTAGTTTATAATGGCTAAAGAAATTGGAAAAGGCAAAGGAAAATGACATTTTTGGCACATTATTTATGAAAAATAATGGAAATTAGGAGAAAAAGGGGAATGAAAGGTTGGAGGTTGCATGTGAGGAGGAAAATGAAGGAAAATAATAGAAAATGAAGAAAATAGAGGCCTCTTCTATAAAAAGGCTTTCGAGGATCAGTTGGTACCTTTTGTTAGTTCACTTTTGGAGATCTCTCACTCACTATTGGAAACTTAGAGTTTCTTGGAGCACTTTGGAATTGGATCAAGAAAGGCAATAAAGAAGGAAGAAGGATGAAACAAGCAATGAGGAGCAAGAATCAAGCAACTACAATAGAATTCTTTGTGGGTATTGATTTTCATGTATGATTTCCTTGCTAGATCTAGCATGCATGGTATTGCATGTGGTTCTTTTTCTACCTTGGTATGGGTTTTTTCTAGGTGTGATAGTGTTTTCAGCCTAGCCTTGCCATTTCCGGATAGCCATGGTATTGTGGAGTTCTCATGTTTTGGTTTAGCTAGATTTTTGGATGGATTCGAAGCTCAGTGAGGTGGATCTTTGAATGATATGACACAAAACCAGTTATGGTGTTGTGTCAGTTTAGGGCCTAGTGATCCAGGTTTGGACTGTGGTAAAGCCCGTGAGGTGGTTTGTGCTCCATTAAGGCCTAGGAATACCAAGGGATATATGGTAAATACTTGATATTATGTCTCGGTTTAGGGCATAGTGACCCTTGATTCAAACTATGGGTTGTGGTAAAGCCTGAGAGACTAGGATATGATCAAATTCCTCATGGTTTAGGTGGAGCGAATCCGGTGATATTAATGCTTGTGTTGGCCTAGTGATCGGGTGTAGATCACAGTAAATCCTAATTTATATTTGATGAGGGTGAGGTGGTTTAGCCTCGGGATGCCCTGTTTGGTTCTTTTGGTTTGAGACCCACATTCATGATTGGAATATGGCATGGGGGTGATTAGCTGAAGACAAATATGGATCAACCAATCTATGGTTGGGTGGAATGTCAAAGTCCCATCTCCGGATGGTTTTTACATTCATTAATGGCAATCTCATTCCTTTGGTATTTGATGAATAATTTTACTGGTTATTATGTGGATTCTATTGTTTTTGTATCCACTGTATTTATGTTGTTACTATGTTGTTTGTAAACATGTATTATCAGTGATGATGTATGGCTCTCCCCATGTTTTTACTTTTAAATGAATACACAATGTATATATGGTCAAATAGATTGTATTGCAACTAATGATGTAAGGAAGCAATGTTTCTTAATGATTCCCAGATAAGTATGAGACCCCTGTTCTATGTCTTTTTGTTTATACATGTAGCTTTCATGTTTGTGACATGTTTGACACAATTCTTGTCATGTCTAGGAAGGGTCCAGACGAGTTCTTAATGATGTGATTGCTTCCATGTCATTGCTATGTTTTTATTTATCATCCTTGAACATTCCATGAAGTTATGGGCATAGCACTGGGTTATGTGCCTCAAAATGTGGCTCAAATATCGAGGACGTTGGCATAAAACTGAGTAATTGGGGCCCTGGACGTTGGCATGTAGTGTTATGCATGCACCTATAGCCTCCTAAAGTTTGGCTTGCAATCCAGTGCCTGTGTCTATGGCTCAAAGAGTTCAAAATTTTAGTGTGATTCAAGGGTAAGAGGCCTGAATGGTTGGGTTAGCTATTGGGGGTGTCATTTATGATGTACAAGGTCTATATGTTGTGTTTCCATTGGTTCCACCTCCTTAAGGTCACCTAGGAGGTTGAATATCATTATAGCAGCCTCCTATCACATGTTTACCCCAGTTGGTAGGTTACTTGGGTAGATGTGGGAAGAGGGTGTTATAGCGTGGTATCATAGCATGGTTCCACCCTTGGACTATATGGGCAGTGTGTTGGTCATGATTTTATATTGGTTTCATATGTGTTTCTCATATTTATGGTGTATGTGTGTGTTTCATTCATGTTGTGTTCACCCTGATGATAGTGGTGTCGCCATGGAAGGGTTGATGGTGTTGTTGTCAATGTGTTGTATGACTGGTTATTTGTTGTTCATGTTTATGTATTGTGCATTCACACTTACTTACATGTTGCTACATGTTGTATATCCATTGCTTTTTTATGCTAGGTTACATATTTTTCATGCTTGTGTAGTGTTCGTGTATGCTTACTTGCATGTTTCTATATGTTGAACATGCATTAGTCGTTCACATTTGGTTGTACATGTCAAGTGGGTGCATATGTGTTAGCCTCACTCTCATGTGAGTAAAAAAATTCTAAGTCCAAAATTATTAAATTAATTATTATCATGAAATTTGGGATTTAAACCTACCTTTCTAGACTGGGTTTGTTCCTCATAGTTACGAGTCAGTTTAGGCCTAGTTTGTTAAGAGATTCTCTCCAACTATTTAGGCTCCTAGATTAGTGTGTGGTTCAGATATTTTCTCAACCAAAGAGTCCAAGACAGATGCACTATCTTGAGACAAACTTCCTCATGCATTTATATGTATCATAAACGTTATTTTAATAGTGAGAATGTGAGGAATACATTAAGGCTATGGCTTTTTCTGCGATGTTTGGTTTTTCTTTGTCTCTGGTATTTTATTATGAGTGTTAATTTTGGTTTTTTCTCCTTGTATAATTTTTACAACCGAATTCAATCACACCTATTGTAGCCTATAGTCAAATGAAGATGGTACTCTCATATAGTTGAATGGGGGAGTACAACAGTGAAACACTCATACACCTGAAAGGGGGGAGTTCAGAAATCATTTGCAGATGATTGTCTCTCCTTTCAGTTGACAAAGGGGAGGAAATGATAATGAAATTGAAGGTGGTTTTCATACTGAAAGTCTCAACAACATCAGAAACAGCAGCCAGTGGGCATCTTCATCAACCAGTGGGTAGTCAAAAGCAAAAGAAGCAGTGAGAAGTTTTCAACAATAACAGTGAGCAGTTTTCGAGAACAGCAGTGAGCAGTTTTTGATATCGTCAACATCATCAGCCAGTGGGCGATCATCATCAGCAAATTCGCCAGTGGGAATTCTTAATATTTTTTCAGTGGACAAACAAATTCACCAGTGGGCGTCATCAATATTTTTTCAGTGGACAAGCAAATTCGCCAGTGGGCATCATCAAAATTTGTCAGTGGAAAAAGGATGTTGATTGCAAGAAAAGGACAAATGGATCCTTTTGCAGCTTGGCACGTGATGGAGTATTCAATAAAAATACATAAATGAATCAGACTTGCAGTTGACTCATGTTCTCTTTAGATTAAAGTTTTTTCAGTAACCAGCTTTGGCAGTTTTTCAGGCAGTGTTTTTTAGGATCAACAGTTTTAGCATGAGAACTTGGAAGATGGTTCCTAGTTCTTATTTTGGACTTATGATTGAGGGGGGGAATTTTAGCCTCACTCTCATGTGAGTAAAACAATTCTAAGTCCAAAATTATTAAATTAATAATTATCATGAAATTTTGGATTTAATCCTACCTTTCTAGATTAGGTTTGTTCCTCATAGGTAGGATTCAGTTTAGGCCTAGTTGGTTGAGAGATTCTCTCCAACTAGTTAGGCTCCTAGATTAGTGTGTTGTTGAGATATTTGCTCAACCAAAGAGTCCAAGATAGACACACTATCTTGAGACAAACTTCCTCATGTATTTATATGTAGCTTAAACATTATTTTAATAATGAGAATGTGAGGAATACATTAAGGTTGTGGACTTTTCAGCCATGTCTAGTTTTTCTACGTCTCTCGTGTTTTATTATGAGTGTTGATTTTGGTTTATTATCCTTTAATATGGTCAATGTTTCACCGGTAGATGTTGTCATGCATTAGTTCATGGTGTGTATTTGGTATGGTTGTGCATTGATGACTAGACTCCAGCTAGAATGGTGTTTATGCACTGATATACCATGTTCTACGAGTTTATATGTTGTTATGATTTTGTATATACATGTATTACACTGATTGGTTGATCTTGCTGGATGTGTCCTCCCCAAATTACATAAAGTTACGTTGGTTTATTATGATTTGTTTTAGATGAAATATTATTCTTGGCAGGAAAAAATATCAAAAATGAATAGAGAGATGGTAGACTACAACGAATCTCCCTATGAGTCATATGAGTAGCATGGTGGGCACTCTTTTGATTTTGCAGACAAATTGAGAAGCCTAAAGGAATAAATAAGGAGTTTCAAGGGAGATAATGTCATATCCCAAAAGGGAGAATGCAGTAATACTTCACACAATGTAAGAACTTACAACAAGATAAACAATAAATATTAAGACAACATCAGAATTTACAGAGAAGTTGAGCCATTTTATTATATTGGAGAAGAATCAGTTACACCATGTAAAAAATATGAGTAGATCTAGCCAAAGAGATGGTCTAGAAGTACCCAGAAAACAAGCTACAATAGGTACAACATAACTGGAGAGGCTCTGCAGCAAATACTGTGTTGTCCCTTCAGCAGAATATGAACATATAGTTGCAGGCTGAAAAGGGAAATGATGATATACTCAAAACTGGAGCTCAGATGATGCCAAAATTCAAGATCTGGCCAATGTGATGGATTCCCAAGATAACCCAGAAAGGATTTTCCAGATTTGCAACTTTGGAAAATCACCTCCCTATGATTTGATCCTTAATCTGCTGGGAAATACAGATCTGAAGCTAGATCTGACAAATAGATGGCTGAAATATGATATCATATCATATCTATGCTTGAAGGGTTGATCCCTTCTTTAGATCTATGAGCTAGAAGCTCTAGATCTAGCTTCTCAATCCTCCAGTGATGATTGCAGCTGTTGCAACACAACTGCCTCTAGAAACTGTGTTGTGAGGGAAAGAGGGGCCTTTTTCCTGCTGAAAAATGTTGCAATAAACTCCAGGTTGATGGTAAGACTGATGTAAATGTGAGGGAATGATCCCTCACAGGATTGATAGTTGAAATACTAGCAACTTCCTTCCTCCCTTTAGATCTGCAAGGTAGATAGCATAATTCCTGAAGGAAGTACTGCTGCTAGGAGGTCAATAAATTTTTTCCTGATGCCAGATCTGTAATGAAGCTCTGGGAAGCTGATCTTTAAGCCCAAGGTGATAGGAATAAACCCTCACCAGTTCTCCAGCTAAAGTACTAAAGACAACTTCTTCCTTCCAAACTGATCTTCATAAATCTACAATTTTTTAATATGAGTGTTCTGCATAAAGTAGGAAAAGAGATGTGGCACTTAAAGCCTGATGTAGAATGAAGTAAAAAAACTCTTTCTAGAGATACTCTAAGAAAGAGTTGGGATTCCCAACCAGGAACACCCTGTGCTTAACAGCACCTGCAATCTCTGCTAAACAGCCCAAGAAAGCAGTGGAATGTCACATGACAATTCCAGATCTGAAAAGATATTACATCAATAAATAATTAGCATGCCCTCATCCTTGCCTTCATCTCCTTTATATAAAATTTGAGCCTTCCCAAGCCTTAGCCCTCATCTAGACTGCACTGTCAAAGTGCAGAAGATCCTCCAAGTTGGACTGCATTGTTTGACCAAATCAACCACCATGTCTAGGTGTAATGTACACCTTCCATCAAGTGTGCCTTGTTGGCACAACATTCTCCATCACTTAATCATGAATGTCCCATGATCTTTGACATCTTCAAGATCTTATTTGACTTAATCATCTCTGTTTTATCCTTTCAAGATCTTAGCTAACTGTGTCAAACTCCATGATCTATCTCATTAATGAGACAGGTTCTCTAATTTCATTCACATTAGTAGTTGCTCAACTACCTTGTTATGCAAATCTAGGCTAAATTAATCCACATTAACACACACAAAAGTGGATATTTATTCATAATGAGGATTGTGGGTCCCTCCACCCTTTTATTTACTTAATTCATTAAGAAAATCAAGGACTCTAATATTCCAAATATGATGTGAAAATTTGGGAATATTACAGATAATGAAAGACTCATGCATGCACAAGAGAAACAAGCAAAGGTGAATGCAATAATTCTTCAGAGCTTGTCAGATTTGCAGAAACAAGGGCCACTTCGGATCAGCTATGGACAGGAGGATAGAACTAATGGGGAATATGGAAGTAGGTCTCCTAGTAGACACATGTCAGATAGAGTTGATATAGTGAGAGATGGCATGTTGTTGGACACTCTGGATAGGAGGGGTGATGAGTACATGTACCATGCTAGTTCTGGTTCAGGTAGACATCGTGATCGCCATCGGTATCATCATTACAGGAGGAATGATATGGGATACTTTCCAGATGAATTGAAGAAAGAAAATCCACCTACTTTTGATGGGGACTTGAAGAAACTAGAAGAGGAAAAATCTTGGATACTTGGGATGAAGAATTTCTTTTAGTTTCATGAGTACTCAAATAACATGAAGGCCAGGATTTCTATCTTCAGTTTGAGAGTTAAAGCAGACATTTGGTGGGAAGATGTGAAGTGGGATAGGCACATTATGACAGAGGACTTGAGTTGGCACGAGTTCAAAATGCTTTTCAGGAAGAAGTACTTGTCATAGAGGTACTAGGATATGAAGGCCAAATAATTCTATGAACTAAATACGGGGCCAATGACAGAAGAGTACACGATGAATTTCTTGGAGCTATTGATGTATGTACCATATCTTGAGGATGAGAAGGATAAATTTCAATGATTTTTCAGTGGTTTTCCATTATATTTCAAAGATCGTATTGGGTATGATGAGCCTCAGACACTTGAGGAAGTAATTCAGAAGTTGAAGCATTGCTATGAACAGTCAAATCGCAAAAATGAGTATCAACAAGGATGGAAAGAGAAGGACAAAGGTAAAGGTAAATGGAATTCAAAGAGAGAAAGGCCTCAGAATGTAGAAGAGAAATAAAATGTGGCACTACAAAATAAGTTCAATACAGGTAGACATGGACATAAACCACAACAGCAAGAGGGAGGTAATGGTACAAAATGGTTGGAGTGTTGTACATGCGGTGAGGAGAATCTTAAGAGAGATTTTCCACAAAATCAAGGTAGTAGGCCTAAGATATACAGTGCACAGGAGGCGCAGATTATTGGGGATGTTGGGCAGAACATTCCTTGTATTTATGAAGTTGTGGACAACAGGGAGGCAGATCACTAGGCTTTTATCATTGATATTAACAATAAGCATTGTGATCAAATTATTTCTATTTTTAATTGACCTTGGATCAAATTATAGCTATGTTAGTCCTGATTTGGTGGATAAGTATGGTTTGAGTAAGGAAGTTCATGGAGAAGTTGGCCATAGGTATGAAGAAAATAGTTCGACATTGAGTAAGAGCTTGTGAATTTGAGTTAAATGGTATGCCTACATCAACACTCTTGAACATATTGCCATTGAGATCTTAAATTATTTTATTGGGTATGGATTGGTTATATCTTCACAGGACCAAGGTAGATTGATGTGACAAAGCCATTTAGTGCTTGGATGATAATGGGGAACGAAGAGTTTTATAGGGAAAGAAGAAATCCACATTATTTAAGATGGTGATAGTCATGCAGGCTAAGCACAGTCGTAGGAAAGGGTGTGTGTTATTTGTAGTTCATATCTATAGTGGTAAAGGTAAGGAAGTTGATGATGCATATGTGTTGAACATGTATCCAGTTTTGCAACAGTTTCAGGGTGTGTTCCCAAAAGAGATTTTCGATTTTCCACTGCACAGGGAAGTAGAAGTTTCTATTGAATTGGTACCAGGGGAAGCTCCAACATCAAAGGCACCTTACAGTATGAGCACACTTGAGTTTTTAGAACTAAAGTTGCAACTGAAAGAGATTCTTGACAAGGGATACATTAGGACAAGTGTATCGCATTGGGGTGCACTAGTGTTGTTCGTAAAGAAGAAGGATGTCACTCTCAGATTGTGCATTGACTATAGGGAGTTGAACAAAGTGACCATCAATAACAAGTACCCATTACCGAGGATCAAATTTTTTTTTTTATCAACTGAAGGGAGTAGGAGTGTTCTTTAAGATCGAATAAGATTGAAATATCATCAGGTACACATCAAAGAGAAGGAAATCTATGAGACCGCATTCAGAATTAGGTACGAAAATTATGAGTTTGTTGTAATCCCATTCAGTTTGACTAATTCCCTAACTACATTTATGTGTTTTAATAACAGTGTGTTGCGTCCTTATTTAGACAATTTTTTTATTGTGTTTATTGATGACATATTGGTGTATTATAAAAATGAGGAAGAGCATGTCGAGAATTTGGTAGCAGTGTTGAGGTTTTTGAGAGAGCGTCAGTTATATGCTAAGCTCAACAAATGCATTTTATTCCATATTGAAGTACATTAATTATGACATCTTGTCTCCAAGGAGGGAATTGCAGTAGATATAGAGAAGATAAGAACCACCATGGAGTGGTTAGCTCCTAAAAATGTAGGTTAGGTGAGATCATTCATGGGGTTGCCAGGTTATTATAGGAGATTCATTAGGAAATTATAAAATATTTCTTACATTATTAAATCATTGCATAGGAAAGGTAGGAAGTTTGATTGGACAGAGGAGTGTGAGACTAGTTTTGAGCAACTTAAGAAGTTGTTGACACATGCTCCAGTGTTAAATATTGCAGATCCAAACAAGGATTTTGTCGTGTACAAATGCTTGCAAGAGAGGATTTGGTGGAGTCCTTATGTAGGATGGACAGGTGGTGTTATCACCAAACTGGGACTAATTGGGTTGTTCAACAGTCAATTTTATGTAACTATTTCGAACCACTTGGGGATGGAAGTTAGCCTTTCTAACCAGAGAGGCTCTCTCAAGAAAAAGGTAAGATATTCAAGAAACAATATTATAATCAATATGGCTAAATCTTATATGTTTTTAGATTTTTTTTGTAGGTGGAAGATGAGTGAGGGCTACCATTGGGCATGGAGTCAGCATGGAAATTCAATTACAAATGAGTATTATTCATGGGAACTAAGGCACGTGAGCTTTTAAAATAATTCTTACAACTAAAATAATACACAAAGGAAGTTGGAGCATAAGATTTTATGATTTCCAAGTAATAATGTATAAGCAAGCTGAATAAATATTCAAAATATAAATGGACACAAACATATAAAATATCAATATGAATCTTAGGTCTGAACAAACACTTATGCAACTATGTATTAACTGAGTGAAATAAAAATGCATAGTAGCCTGGTCATTTATATCCATAAACCCCCTATAACTCTAAAAACCTCCCATTTTTAGAGGGATATCTCTTTTACATATGTTTTATCACCTAGGATAGACTTTCAAACCTAATCTAGAGATCTAATCCAAAAAGGATTCCATTACATTGAGAAAAAATAGAGATATTTCGTTTGAGGGAGTTTGTAGTAAAAAAGGATTCTATAACTATTAACTTAATCACCAAAAACTTTTAATAACCCATGCTAATGATGGCTACCAAACCAAAAAAACATTTTTAGGTGGAAAATTGTCATACTGGATTTCAGGTCTTGATATACTGAATTTGGTGATGAGTTGTCCATTGGTGAGGTGGCAAAAGTGATGTGTTGTCAGCCATGTCAATCCTGTGAAGTGTATTAATGATTTATATTCATCAAAAGATGTCCCAATGACACTGAATAATCCATTTTGATGACTCATATCATTCCCAAAATGCATTTAATGCCTCAAAAAGACCGAAAATTTACAACTCTAGAAAAACAGATCATTTAGGTAATTCCATAATGTAATTTTCGTAACATATTTGTAACACCACCTTCCGCAACGTTTTTTACTCTTCTACCTGTGCGATGATCTTCATTGGATTTGATAAGGTAAATAAATGCCTCCAGTTATTTCTAATATGATAATTTTTTGGCAGTTTTGCCTTAAATAATTCTATAGCGAGTTCGTAGAGAAAACTCAGCCTCAAGCCTGGAGCTCGCTACAAAATTGTTTAGTTTCATAAAATTTTGAAATTTTTTCTTCCTAACCCTAAAAAAATATTTTCAGCCTCATATATGCCTTGCTATGATATCTTAAGACAAAAAGTAGTCAAAAATGTGTATCTGTCCATCCTTCATGGAGAAGCAGGATCATCCTCCATCACAATCATTTTTATACCTTTTTTCTTCAACTTTACTTGCACCATCTCCATTTGTATTTCCAATTCTTTGACCTGGATTTGCAACTTATTTATTTCTGATTGAACCCACATGTTCCTCTTGAAGAGATGTTTCATCATTATGTGCAGAGGTAGTGTCCTCTTTAACATATTCCTTGACCCCTCTGCAACCTCGGCATAAAAATCTATCTGTTTTCTCATTTCCTTTTTAAAGTCTGTCATCCCCTGCCTCTGTTGTTTGAAGTATGCTAACTCCATATTAGTTTCCAAAATATCTTCTCTAGCTTCCTTAATCTTCTCTTTTAAAAGCTCCAATTCAAATTTTTCTTGAACTTTTTTCCTTTCCCTTTCTTCCCTTGATCACCTCTGCCTCTATTGGAGATAATTCAATTATTTCTTCCCTTGCTGGTTGTTTCTCTTATTTTGGTTCCTTATGCAGCTTCTTAGATTTTTCTCCCTTTAATAACTATGACCTAGTGAGTGGCTTCCTAGGTTTAAAAATAAAACCCGAGCCTTCTTTGGAAAAGTCTAATTTCTTATCTTTAAGACTATTTTTCTTGGTTTTTTCTCCCTTAACTTCCATAGGCTTCACAACAGGAGATTCCTCAATGTCAATTTCCTACAAGATATCTTCTAGCTTTCCTTTCCCTTTTGTCTGACTTCTAGTGATCCTTATGTGGGTTCTTATGTTGGTTTTTACTTTACTGCTGATAGAGGTTTGTTTAGGCACCATTG
Source organism: Pinus albicaulis (assembly GCA_034641835.2). Classification (NCBI taxonomy): domain Eukaryota; kingdom Viridiplantae; phylum Streptophyta; class Pinopsida; order Pinales; family Pinaceae; genus Pinus; species Pinus albicaulis. The sequence continues at coordinate 2,033,866,499 of CM076575.1, read as the reverse complement.
TCTCTTGCAATTGCTCAATTTCTACCTCCATAGGCTCCACCATGCGCTACACCTCTGTCTACACTTCCACCTCATGCTCAACCTATGTTTCAGCTCTAGAGTCTTTATCTTTCTTTGGAGTATTTTGCTTTGATATAGGTGTCTTTTTAGGAGTGAGGACATCAAACTCATACCCACTCAAGAAAATAAACGTGGACCAATCCATGTTTATATTTTTTAACTCCTCCATAACTAGCAATTTTATCAAATCATGGTGGAAAATGGAAGTGTCACTTCTTTCAGGTTTAGCTTGAATGTTATCATCCATTTTACTATACTCCTAAATATAAAAAATGGTAAATCCAATGGTTTTTTTCCTATGAAGTGAAGCAAAAATATGAAGTGGTATTGGTAGATCATGTGAAATATACCTTCACAACTGAAGTATTTATGAATCACCATTAGCAGTTTTGAATAATTTTCCTTGAGGCAAATCCTGGAGATGCTTAAGCTCATGTCTATGCCTATGTGTTCCTCCTTCAAAAAATCATCACATTTTTGGAGCTTGAACCTTATTGTTTTAAACCACTCCTCTCCAAACCTTGTTGCTTGTGCAATTGTGTTAGGAGACACAACAAAATTTAGGATGCCCACCTTCGAACCTGTACCAATTAAATTTATAGTAAATTCTTTAGACACGTGTGCATGATACCCTTGCATTTTTTGGTAGAAATGCATGCAAAATGCATCAGAAAAAGCTTGTGAGAAGTTGGGGTCTTCTACAATTAGCCTCATATCCACGGGTTCATATCTGACCACAATGTCACCCTTGTTTGGCTTTTTATGTGAGGCCATACTTTCAAACACAACGTTGATAAGATCCTTCTTTGACACCTGCAAATTTTTTTTGAGATGACAAGCAACTCCCTTAACACAGGTAGCTCTTAGCCTAAGATAGCTACATGAAAAAATTCAAGACTCTGGACTACTGGAAAAAGCTTTCAAACAACTTACAAGGATGGAGGTGAGGTGTTTCTTTTCGAATTAGGAATTGGACTAAATTAGGAAAGAGAAAATGAGTGGGAAAATCGAAATGATGTGAGGAGTAATGATAACTACGTATGGATATGACATATGATGACAAATAACATAATGGGACCATGATGAACAAGTGGGCACTGACCAATGAAATCATGACAAAACACAACCTTTCCCACTGCTAGCAGAAAAAACAAATTCTGTAGCGTTTCCAGTACTTGGGAGGGAAAATTAGCTACTGAACTGTCAGACAATTCCGTAGTGAAATAAAACTGTTTTACACTGACTGTGCTATGGAATTCATAACAAAAAATTCCAAGTGTCACAGAATGACCCTATATTAACCATGCAATCAAATTTTTCAAATATACTTTGACATGACCTTTATTGCATGACTAATGACTATTAAAACCTCTTAAACTATGTACAATTTTTTTGAAAATTAATGAACTTCGTGACCTTATTTTCATCCAAATGACCCAATCTAACTTACCTAATACCAACATAGACAAAACTATTTGTTATCATAGACAATAGGTGGTATTCTATGAGTTGCGAAAATTGAATGAGCATGAGCAGAACTACCCTACACATGATCTTGAGCTAGCAATGATCATTCATTCACTAAAGATGTGGAGGCATCATCTTCTTAGCAAGAGGTTTGTACTGATGAATTATCACATTAGGTTGAGGTATTTGTTTGACCAACTGAATTTGAATGCCAGACAGGTTAGATGGTTGGTCACAATCAGTGAGTTTGACCTCGAGATCAAGTACATCAAGGGAAAGGAGAATAGGGTCACATATGCTCTTAGTAGGCGGGTACAGGTAAACCATATAGAAACTATGAGCTCCTAGGGGACAGACTTGCAAGATAACATCTTGCAAGTAGGTCAACAAGATCATAGGTATATGGATATTGTGCACATGTTGCAGCAGAGTACAATTATAGGTACATATGTTGGTACAAGTACAGGTACAGGTGTTGGTACAGGTACGGGTGGTGGTACAGGTACATGTACACGTGTAAAATTTTTGGACAACCATCTCATGGTATATGGATCATTCAGATTTAGAGACAGGATATATGTCTCGGATAGCAGTGAGCTCAAGAAGGTTATCTTGAGGGATTTTCATGCGAAACCATATTTGGATCACCAAGGCTATTAGAACACATTAACTGTAGTGAAGAGGTTCTACTATTGGTTGAATATAAAGAAGGACATGGTGAATTTTGTAGATGGATGTTTGGATCTTCAAATGGTTAAGGAAGAGTGAAAACATTCAGGTGGACTTCTACAACCGATTGTGATTCCAGAGTGGAAATGGGAGGTCATTTCCATGGATTTCATCACAAGTTTTCCCAGGACAAATAGACAACATGACTCCATCATGGTTGTAGTGGACAGGTTGACAAAGGTTGTACATTTCATTCTAGTGAAGACTACATACTCATCTAGTGATGTAGCACAGGTGTTCATCAGATACATAGTCATATTGCATGATGTTCCAAAGAATATTGTGTCAGACCAGGATGCAAATTTCACTTCCAAGTTTTGGAAGGAATTGTTTGCAGGTTTGGGCATCGATTTGGCCTTCAACACAGCTTATCATCCATAGAAAAATGGACAGACTGAGAGGGTCAATAGGATATTGGAGGGTATGTTAAGTATGTATGGGATGCATCAGTAGTGCAAGTGGGAAGAGTATCTTCTACTAGTATAGTTCACCTACAACAATAGGTATCAAGAGTCATTGAAGATGATTTTGAGGCTATGTATGGGTGGAGTTTCAACACTCCTATCAGTTGGAGTGATCCAATTAACATGGTATTTATTGGACCAGAGATGTTGGCAGAAATGGAACAGGAAATGCAAGTGATCAAGAATAACTTGAAAGCAACATAGAATAGGTAGAAGATTTATGCAGATAGGAATGGGTTGTTCAAGGATTTTCATGTTGGGGATTACGTGTACTTGCGCATCAATCCCAAGAAGAGCTCCTTGCGGATTGGATCATGTGCCAAGCTGACACCACGGTTTTTTGGACCCTTCAGGATCATTGAGAGGATTGGACCAGTGGCCTATCGACTTGCACTTTTTCCACAATAAGATTCCATGATTTTTTTCATATATCATTACTTAAGAAGTATGTTAAATATGTTGTTCATGTGATTGACTCGTTTGTATTGCAGGTGGAACCCGATGGAGAATTCCATCCAGAGCCTTAGTGTATATTGCAGAAAAAAGTGTTCATGCTTTGAAACCAAGCAATAGAGAAAGTAAAATTTCAATGGAAGAATTTTGGACCCAATGAAGCTACATAGGAGATGGTGGATTAGATGCAGACCATGTATCCTTCATTGTTTGCCAGTTGAGGCAAAGCAGTTTTGGTGTGATGTTGGTATATATTTGGAATATGTTTTGGTGATGTTTTGATATATGTTTTGATGTGATGTTTGGGTTTATGTACATATATGTATGGATGTAAATACCACCATGAGCTATGTTATAAAGATCCAATAAGCGGTATGGGTATCATTTCATTTAGTTGTCATGTTGTTATGATGTTATGTTGCTTTTCTTTTTAGCAGGGTGATCATTGTAAATACTATATCGAAAAATGTTATAAAGCTTCATGGGAAGTATGGTTGATTTTCAACGGTTTTTCTAGGGTATATGTGTGGTTGACACCGAAGACGGTGTTGCCCAAGGGGGAGGGTTTTGTAATAGCCTTGGTGAAAATTCCATGTAATAAAAGTTAAAAATAATAACCACGATTGATGGGACACTTATTCCAAGCTGAATGTTGGGCAAAAAATCCTAGTGGGTGTTCATTTGGTTTATTACGGCTAGGGAAAAGGCTTTGGAATGACAAAGGATTTCGAAAGGAAAATGGAATTTTTGGCACATTTATTTATGAAAAATAATGGAAATTAGGAGAAAATGGAGATGAAAGGTCACATGTTGCATGTGAGGAGGAAAATGAAGAAAATAGAGGCATCTTTTATAAAAAGGCTTCTGAGGATTAGTTGGTACCTTTTTTCAGTTTAGTTTTGGAGATCTCTCATTAATCTCTCTCTCTCTCTCTCTCTCTCTCTCTCTCTCTCTCTCATGCGCGCGCGCGCGTACACTTAGAGTTTATTGGAGCACTTTGACATTGGAGTAAGAAAGGAAAGAAAGTAGGAAGAAGGAGGAAGCAAGCAAGAAAGAGAAGGAATCAAGCAACTGCAACATGATTATTTGCAGGTATTTATTTGCATGTATTATTTCCTCACTGTATTTGGCATGCATGGTATTACATGTGGCTACTTTTCTGTCTTGGCATGGGTTTTTTCTAGGTGTGTGTAATATTCCAAAATTTTCCTTCAATAAATTGGAATATTAAATTTTGTTAATTTCACTTATAAGTTGAATAATTGGGTGAGGAGGCCCAAACACAATAAAAACATGGATCAAATCCCTCTAGTATGAAAGGGGATCAGCAATGGAACTAGATTTCACACCCTCATGTGTGAAAGGAGACAATTGCAAAGAGGTTGGGTCAAGTTTGACCAAGTCAAATAGCGCAGAGGTATGAGGTGGAAAGCATCTTGTGGGACAGCGCAAAGAAAGAGGAGGGAATATTCTTTGAAGGAGGAAACCCTAAAGAGTGGGACCCATGGAGAGGAAGCTCTCATGTGTTTAAAAGGAGGGAAAGGAAGCCATTATTTCACATGCATATGATTATTGATTTCTTGTCTCCTTAGACTATTTGCAATCTCGACTGTTTAGCTGAGTTGCTATGTTGCTTAGCACAAGGATTTCTTGTTTAGGAATCCTTATCCTTTCTTGAGAAGCCTCTTGAAGGAGTTGTACTGATTTTCCTCACATCCAGGCTTGAGGCCAAGCATCCTCCTCCAAGACAGCGTTATTTCTGCAGTAGAATAATATTGTGTTGTAGGGTGTTGTAGTGAGGGATCACAACACCTCTTCCATCACTTGTTTTTCAGAGGAGGAGTCTTATTTTCCTTTGGAAAATCATTTTGGAAGTCATTGGAGCTTATCGTAGATCTTGGAATTATGCCAACTCATTCCCTTGCCCCTACAACACAGTTTACTTTAGTAACTGTGTTATTTTCATTGAGTAGTTGTTGTGGGGTTTTGCAGTGTTGATTGGAGGGTGAGATATTCAGTGCTAGGATCAGCCTTCCACTTGAGAGATCCATTGGAGGAGATATTGACATCAGATGCATCATCTTAAGTCTTCTCCATCCAATTCCATTTTCTAAGTTGCAGCTGCTACACTGCAACTCCGGCATTTTTCCATTTTTGTATATTTCAGCCGATCCTTCTCAGGATCATTATATTATTGTTTCCAGGGGTTGAGAACTTGCTCCCCCTTATTTCTTGAGCCATATATTGTCATATATTTATTTTATTATGTAATATTGAGGAGTGCCTCTTATAAATTGCATCCTCTTAGCCTGCAGAAATACATGTGTAGCAGTGTTCTTCTATTTTCATGTACATGTCCCTTTTGAGGCTCCATTGTTTTGCTTGAGTGACTCTTTCCTCAAGGATTTGTATATCATTGCTGATATAATACATATTTTTTGTCTATATGTATCTTCATGTGCCCAGGATTAATAAAATAACGTTGTTGTTTCAGCTCTTGTTCATTCATTGTTGCAGCCCCTTCATCGGGCACTTTCTGAAGACAACTAGGTGTGGGAGATTTGTTTAACCCACCTAGAAGGATTTATTTGGAGCCTCCTCTTGGATTCAGGACTTAGACACATTGTTATAAGGGATCCAGGTCCTGGTTTCAAATCCTGTAGTATCCATTACTGGAAAATTCGTTTTCCAGTCATGCTTTACTAGTTGTTCCCAATTTGGGATATTACAGTGGTATCAAAGCATAGTCTTGGCTCAGCCTGTGAGTCTCAGCCTATTAGGGTCCCGTGATTTGGCTGATTGGAAAGCCAAATGATATTGTAACATCAAACCAATCTTTGGAGCCCAAGGACCTAGCTTTCCTGGACTCAGAGAGGGCTCTCTCTATTTGTGTAAGGGATATCTGTGTGTTTGCTTATTGTGTTCTAATTTTAGGCTAGTTATGAAGTAGGTTTTTGGTTTTGGTTTTAGGTTGTGAGGGATGAACTGATCAAAGACATAATATAGGTAAAAATGTGTCAGATAAACTGGGCTATGGGGTCGAAAAGGTCTAGAAAGCTTTTAGGTGGTGATACAAGGTTGTTGAAGGGCCGATTTGATTCGAGGTAAAATGGATCTTTGGGTAAAATGGAGTGAGATGGACATTAAATTTGTGAAGAACAAAGGATTTCAAACATAAATAGTTTAATAGCTGACATAAGCATGGTAGGGCTAACCATTAATCATGAGAAATGTAACTATAAAGTGATCAATGCATAGAAATAAGCATTCAAGCCATGCATAAAGATATATGACTCTCTAACTTTAGGAAATGGCTATCAGACTTTGGGGAAATACATTTAAGACAAAAAAACAACTCAAATCACTATGAAGTAAATGCCTAAGCATAGTATTTCAAGCTATTGGGCACTTTGAAGAAAGATTGCATAGTTTTAGGCAAAGGGCAAGATCAGTACAAGACCTCCTTGGTTCAACAAATGACAATCAAACAATCAAAGAAAATTTTTAGAGGTGGAGCTATGACTAGCCATGAGTAAGCAGGGCATACTATGAATCATACTTAGCATGCATAAAACCATAAATGAAACAAGCAAACAATTTCTTCAGTTCTCAAAGAGAAATCAAGGATTCTTTGATATGACTAAGAAGGAAGAAAACATAGAAGCTATAAAGAAACAGGAAATTTGAGGTGCCTCCAATGGCATGTCTCAAATCTATTCTCTACTTTCTTATAGCAAGCAAGAACATGGAATTATGAATGAAAACTAAGAATCATAACAGAGAGGGACACTATACCATTTTACCAAGTCAAGGAATCCAACAACAAACCTCCTTCATCATCCAAAAACATTCAAGAAAATATCCAATGCATGAGACAAGTGTTTCTTCCAAGCTTGTATAACCATATATTGCTTCTGTTCATCAAGTTCAGCCTTGTTTACAATGAAATCCTTTGGAATATATAGGCCAAAGTGAGGAAAACCTCATAGTTCAACTAGCAATCTCATTGGCCTATCCAAAGTATCTGATTTTGTCCTTGAGGCTTTGCAAAGCCCAAGGCACAAAATATCTAATAAAATATATCAAAATGCTAAAAAAGGAAAATAAATTGACTTTTCCTAACTAACCATGCCCAAAAATAGCTAAACACACATGAGGAAAAGTCACTTTTGAAAACTGCATTTTTCACAAAAATACTTAAGAAATACATCAGCAGAAAGTCCTATGTCTTGAGGACAACTTTTGGATGCCTTATGAATGTCAAAATGAGGCCTGTGATGGCTTGTTGGAAAGCTCTAAATGTCTATTTTCTGAAAATTTTTATTTTGCTCCAAACTGACCAATGTAAGTTCATCAAAAACTGACTTGTGTGCAAAAACCCAAAAAATAGACCTTGCTAATAAACAAGGTAGAGTGTGGAAAAAGTGAGTGTTTTTCGCCACTTTGGGGGAGAAAATCATCTTTAATTGATATGAAAATTGCTGAGTATATTCCCATGAAATTATGGCATCCAATGATACCATTTTCATCCTTTGAGGATGCCCCAAACAGAAATGACGATGCCCATGAGTTTTAGCCAAAAACCCAAAGATGACAAAAAACCAAAACTTGTTGAATTTCGCCCAATTTTGGCGAGCATGACCCTCAAGGGTTTTCAAAAACATGTTGTGAATCTAAGGCCAAATTTGGAGCTTTGAGGTGTCTTTCTTCAATTTTGGTGTCTGGCGCCTCCTTTGAGCCTCCTTGAGTTTTCCTGTGTGTTCTTCAATTTCCGCCAGGCAAACTGATTTAGCTTCTTATAGTGCCCGGTCATCCTCCATTGAAGGTCCAAATCTCTATTTGCCTTCTCCAACTTCTTTTCCAAGTGATCATTTACCCTCTCAAGCCATGCTTCTCGATTGTTCTCTATCTCTTGGGCTAACAAAGTAGAGAGAGGAAAAGATTGGAGAAGGGCAGCTTCTTCCTCCTTCTGTTTCTCAAGGGCTCCTTTGAGCCCCATGGTTCTTGCCCTCTTTGTCCTGGGCTGATCTTCATCTTCGCTCTCATCGAACTCACCCATGAGTTCTTCCAATATAACTTGTGCCTTGGAGGCCTCCTTTTTGTATTTGATGGCCCGTGTCTCATATACCTCCATCTGGACACTCATCTGTCTATTTTGAATTTGAAAAAAGTGATTAAAGTTTCTAACCCTCTCTAGATCTGCCCTCAAAGCATCAATTTGGATTTCTCTATTGATCAAGAGAGTTTTTAGGATTCGAGCTTCATTGTCGCTATCATCACTTTGGATATGAATTATTTCGAAGTCCCTCTCCTTTCCATGGTTGCTTTCTTCTTTCTCATTTCCCTCGCTTTGGGTGGCTCTTTTGGTCTTCCTCCTCTTGGGCAATTCGACAATGGGCTTCTTGGGAAATTTATCCTTGCTTCGGAGGGCCCTAGTAACATTTGGAGTTACAACTTTAGGCACCCTTTTCCTTGATTTCCAGAGCTTGGCCACTTTTGGAGAAGAGAGCATGGCCCCTTGCCTAGGAGAGGCAGCTAGCACATGCTCTAGTGGCTCTTTTCCCTTGTTACTTTCCTCATCATTCTTGCCACTTTTTTGAGTTTGTTCATGGCACTGCTCTTCATCACTATGTTGTACCTCTTCATCATGCTATTTTTCTTCTTCATGAAGCTACCTTTCCTCACTGTGATGCACCTGTTCATCATGATGCCCTTCCTTATCTTGCTGTTGTTCGTCATCATGCTGTTACTCATCTTTATGTTGCTGCTCATCATCATACTCTTCTTCACCATGCTCTTCTTCCCCTTGCTTCCCTTCTTCATCATGTTGTTCCTCCTCTTTATCATGTTGTTGTTCATCTTGCTCCTCCTCCCCATGCTCTTGCTCTTCTTCCTCATCATGCTCTTCTTCTTGTTCAATGGGAAATTTGAGCTTCTTGGGAATGAGCTTGCTTGAAGAAGGCGAAGGATGGTGAGTGGAAGGAGAAGGAGATGTATGGAATGAAGGAACAGTGGTGAAATCTGGATGTGCAATGAAAGTATCCCAAGAGGTTTCCTTCTTCTCAAGCTGATGAAGAATGATAACCTTAATGAGGGAGTGATGGAAGAGGCAGGCTATCTACTGAGAAGGAGGTTTTTTCTGAACAGTGGAGGCCATTTTCTCAATACTTCTATGAAGGAAGAAAGGGAGATTTAACAATTTGGCTCTTGTAAAATGCATGAGCAATCAAACATGTTAAGCATAGACTTGGGAGAATCTTCCCTCGCAAGTGAAGTATTTCATGATTATCTTCATGACGGGGGCATAACTAGTCAAAAGATATGAGAAGGGAAAAATGGATGGACATGTGTCTCTATGCTCAGGCTTCAGAAAAGGTTTTTACTGTTCTGAGTCTAGGTGGATTTGTTTAAACCACTTCTCTCCGACATAAGGGATTTTGGTGGCCTTGGAAATGGACCTAGGAGAGAACTTGAAATCCAAGCCTGTCAGCTGAAAGTTTTCTCTTGAAATCTCAAAGCATAAAGATGTGTCAAAGGGGAATAGCTTTTCACCTCCTGCACCCTTTGACAAAACTCTATACACCCAACCTCAAGGAAGTTAAACAGGACTGATGGATGAGAATTTACCTCTTCAGTTGAAACAAGCTCAAACCTCTTGTGAAGGCCACTTCTACTGTCTTGCCTGGGAGGCATTTTTGTTTTGAATGTTCTTTGCAAAAACAAGTTGTCTCAAATGGTCCTTGAAATGTTTTGTCAACCACACCCCTGTCCTCCTTATAAGTCACTGTTTAATCCTCTTTGATGCCAAACAACAAGTATTTTTCAAATGAAACAAAATCAACTTCTAACTATGTTTGGGCAAAGTCTTGAAAAGATGTGTGGGTGGTTCCTTGTTTAAATGAGGATCTCCTTTGTTTTGATAAGAACACCTTTCTCTTCAATCAATACCCTTTTTTTTATTCATTGTTTCCTTGCAAAGGTAGAAAAAAACACCCTCAACTAACTTTGAAAAATCTTTCAACACACTCTGTTTTTTGAAATATGGAGGCTGTACAGATTTTCCTGTTTCATCACACACAGAGGACCTTTTCAAAATGACAAGGCTTTCAAATTATTGATCACTATTTTCGCTTGGAAACTCAAACAGAGTCTGCTCTCGTTTTACCTGTGGGATATCATTGTTCTTAAAGGTAGTTAGGGTCCTTTAAGATTGTTTAAAACATCCACCTAACACTGTAAAGGTGTGTGACAATCACAGCAACAAAAACCTCTATGTTTTCTCAAAAAATTCACCCTCTAATCATTGTCTCTTGCTTATGCTCTTTATATGACAAACTTCTTTTTAAAGCCACTATTTATCTCATGGTTTTTGGAAGATGAAGTGCTTTCAAAGCACTATTTCTCCTTAGGAAAAAACATGGCAAACACCCCTTTAAAATTTTGAATTTTTCCAAGAGGGACTGGAGAATACCTTGAAGACTTTTCACAGGCCTTTGTTGATCATTTGGCAGCTCCAAAGATGCTTTTTGAGGGCCTTTTGAGTGAGCGGCACGTTCACATGAAAAAATGCCGCACCGTGTAAGCTATCGAGTCGGACTTCGGGAAATGGTTGACCGGCGCTACAGGCATGCCGTGCGCCGCGCCACAGTATAAACTCTGTGTGTTTTCTCTCCCAGGTGCTCCACGCGCTTTTCTAGGTGCGCCGTGCAAGCTTGAGGGCCTTAAAAAACTCGAAATTTTTCTTGAAGCTCCTCATTTCTCCAGTGGGAAGCCAGGGGATTGTTGTTTGGTTGCTTTGAATTTCGCAAGTGAGACTTTGCAATGGTCAATTACTCCCTTTAAATTCGAAAAATCCAACCACCCTTTGAAACTAATTTATGAGGTTTTTGGATGCTATGAAGGCCCTTTTTGTCTTAAAACAACATAAATCACTGTCTTTATGCTTGTGAAGATCTTTTTGCTCCTTTAAAACAAAAATTTCCTTTGAAACTTCATAAAAGACCTTTCACTTGAAAATACTCATTAACATAAGGCTGTTGCTTAACCTTTGAAATTATTTGTAAAAACTCTATTCACATGAAATGGAAGGACTGTTAAAACTTCAAACTTGGATTGTTGTTTATAGAGGAGTCTATCAACAAAACAACCTTGTAGCTCCTTCAAAACAGCCCTTCAGACATATTATGAGATATTTATATTTATCAGCTGATGAAGGCCCTTTGATATGAATATAAAACTTGTTCGAGCATCTCTTTAACCATTTGTATGAAGTGATTTGTATGGTGAAAACCTCAGGAGAACTGACGCTCTGCCTTTTGTGAGGGAGGCCATTTTCAAGTTGACAAACCAACTGTTATGGTGTTCGATGGTTGATCGTGCCCATTGTATAGGCTCAACAGTAGGGTTTTATAAAATTTCTCTTCAAGCATCAAAAATAAAAACATCCACAAAGGCTTATGTGTGCCAACTACACAAATTTCAATCTTAAGATCTTGCCCATCCTGAACTTCACAAGTGCATAAATAAAACTATTCTTGGTCCATACCAATAACATGCAAGGATGGTATTTAGAATGGGTAATTAATCTCTTTTATTTGAAACCCCATTTGAAACTCAAAGTGAAAAGCTCTGCTATAAATAGTCTCCAACATCAAGGCAAATGACTAACCTTGGATTGCCAAAGTAATATAGTCTTCAACTTTTACGAAGATATAGCAGGGGATGATGAGCTGAAGTTGAATTGTAAACATTGGAAAGTTGTCCCTTTGTTCCTCTGTGAAGGAGGTCTATAAGAATAGTGAATTTTCATTCATTTTACCATTTTTGACAGCAGTTCCTTTTGAAATCTCTTCCACACTGAAATAAATGCTCTTCATCCTCAAACAATGGTGAGCCTTATACTTGTTCATGAAGGAGGCATATGTTTGACAACTGCCTGGGCTCGTTTCAACCCTTGTTTTAACCAAATGAAGAATGTCCATGAACAAACTATTAGTGGTTCTCTTTGTATTTATTAGCAGAAGTCAGTTTAAAACCAAGATTGTTTTACTTCCTTGGCCATTTAGATGAGGTTGTCTTTAGTCAAAACTGCACCTCCGGATTCTTCTTTGAAGGAGACTCTTATAAACATAAGAACCGAGATTTTTAGCACAATTGTATTGACCATCTTTTTGCTTAAACACCATTTGAAATCTGCTGATGTATCTTTTTCTCATCCTTTGGAAGGAAGGTGACTCATCATTTCTGAAGTCATCTAAAAACACCTTAACTTTCTGCTTTTAAATGAGGTTACATTTATGTTCCTGACCCTCTGCTTGTTAAATGAAGGAGGCCTTTATCACATTGCTGAACCCTCTGCTTGTAAAATGAAGGAGGTTTTCAACCAATGACCTGACCATCTGCTCATAATTGGAGGAGGTTTTACACGGTCATTCAGCCCTCTGCTCATGCTTGGAGGAGGTTTTACACAGTGATGCCATCTCATCTACTTTCAAGCAGTGCCATCTTTCCATTCACTGCCTATTCATAGTTAAGAAAATAAAAGTGACAAATTGACAATATGCCATGAGGGGCATTACTCTAAGACATGTAATCCTACTGTTAAAATACCTTTATGCATCTTTAGACATCATAAGCAACCTGACCAGTATCTGCAGAGTTATACCTGTTATTCATAAGTCACTAACCTTTTGACTGTGTTTGCAAGAGCTTATTGAAATAACTCTATGTCCTGTACTTGCATTCTAGGCTCAAAACCACATGAGAGGCAGTTGTCTTCTCATTTTAAGTTTAATAATGTCTTCTAGAACATTAGTACACTTATACTCTTGAAAAATACATTGAAACACTGTAAGTCCACCTAATATCAGTTTGACTTGTGGCATATGCACTGCTGAGACATCAAGGTTTGTTATAAGTGGCGCGACTTAAGGGTGTATCAAGCTTTATTTGCAAAGTAGGAAGGTTATCTATGACTGGTTGATATTAGACAGAGGTTATTTTGGCTTTAGGATAGTTTGCCAAGAGAGGATCGCCTAAAGCGCCACTACCTAACTTAGGGGAGACTTTTTGGACAGACTTGGAGTATTCTCTTTGGAGCTAATGGACAGGTTTGTATGACTAAGACTAGATAGGGCTTGACAATTAGGTTTTATCTCATCATGGGTAGATTTTAAAAGGTAGGAGGGAAAAAATGTTTATGGGTGTTTTCTAGCTGGAAAATTTGACAAATTGGAGATCAGCTGCTAGAAAACTTGGCTTTAAAAAACTATTCATCATCAAGAGGTGAAAAATACTGATGACTAACAGTGGCTCCATTTGGGGAGGGCAGCTCCGTTTCGGGAGGTGTCCAGAATTTCAAATATTGGTTCTTTGAAGATGAGTGCCTTTATCCATTGGCGCAAATTTCTTTCTTCCTTGATGCTATTTCTGAAAATTGACAGCATGATTAGCATCAACGATATTTCTACCTACCCCACTATATTTCCTAACATTTTTTCTTCTTTTGGGTGCATTTGGACTAGCAACCCTTTGACATAAATTTTTTTTAAAAATGATACTATCTAATTCTACACTTGTATCCGCCGGGAGTTCAGATTAAGCTGATGAACTCCTTCGTTTCTATACCTATGCTAGATCGACTGTCAAGGTTAAGTTGTTTGACAGGATTTTATTCTCTAATCTAAAACATGAAATTGAAAAATGACCAAATCAAGATTAGATAGTCTGATTTATCATGTACTTGTGGCATGAAAGACAAGCTACACACAAATATTATTTTGCATAAAGTGAAATCTAAAAAATCAGGGCTAGGATGCACAGTTTGTTTTTCATCCCTGCTTTCCTCTTTGGTTCTGTTTTGAGCATGTGGAACCAGTATCTTTTCCTAATATACTCTCTTTGATAAGTCAAGCTTACACAATGTTGACTATCTTTTCCTCTCACTAACTTATCAGCATATAATTTAAAACATTTTCAGTTATGATTAGGTTAGATAACTAAACAAGACATTTGAGTACTAGTAGCGGCATTTAGACTTGCTCGATTTCAAAATGACTATTTTTTGAACATGTGGCTTTCTTTCTATTTTTCTATTGTTTTTTGAATTTTCTATTTTTGATTTATTTTTCAAACAATGGTATATACAATGATTGAAAATGTTTTAACTCAAAAATCTTGGAAATGGTGAAACTTAAGCATCCTATCTTCATAAGGATCTCCTACCACTCTTGGTCCACTCAGCTCTTGAAAAGAAAAATTTGGAAAATTTTCTCTTTCAAGCAAGACATAAGGATTCATGCATGAATCTCTGAACAACCCAGTATCTTCCCGCTGTACCTCTTTATACCTTTGATTCCCACTCCTTCTTTTGTTGTACATATTTTTCAAATAATGCAGATATTCTTTGTCATTTTTGAAGTATATGATGACATCATCAAGGTACATCAAAATGCAGAAATTCAGGACTGGAAACATGGCTTTTAGGAGCATGTTTGTGGTGTCGGGTGGTTTTGCAATTCTGGATTTGAGAATGGAACTACTTCCAGCATACTTGAAAAATTCTTTGAGTTGTTCGCTTTGTAAAGGAATCATTTGGCTATAACCTGAAACATCATCTTGCAAAGACATATGATTAAAAGCACTTATTATTGGTATATCATGGTCTTGGGCAGGAAGGATAAAATTTCTGTCACAAGGGTATGTATTAGTGTTTCTAAAATAAATAAAAATCCTATGACCAGCTATTTTATCTTTGACTATTACTGTTTGGTCTAGTTTTTTGTATTTTCTTTTGTCGAAGTTTTTTCTTGGAGTGATGGCAGTGGCATAGTGTTTCTCACTGTTTTCTCTATATGAAGTAGTATTTTGAACAAGATTGCAAATTATAGTAGTTCTAAGTCTTTGGTGGAGTGACAGAATGTTAGCCAGTTCAAACAACTCAGGTATATTTGGGCTGCACTCATCATATCCTTTCATAAGAAGTTTATCAGACATTTTTTCTGGATTTTGAGCTGTTATTGCTACAGTCAAGGTTTCATTTGAAAGGGTAGGGTTATGTGATGGTAAATCCTTAAGGTATGGTAAGAACATTAAGCTTCTCGGCCCTTGATTTCCAAAGAGGTTTGTGATATGCAAGTCTTCTAATACCTCTGCTCTGAAAAATTCTCCTGATGTTACTGCTGATGTTTGCCTAAGGTTTGAGCAATTTGCTTGATGGTAAATAATGGTTTGTGTTTTTTTCTCTATCCCTGTTTCAAAAGGAACAAACTCTCTTTCCTCAAGACATAATTGATCATGATCGTGATAATTCTGAGTGTCTAGTTCATCATAGATAACTTGGGGCAGCTAATGTGGTGGGTCTAAGTTTGTTTCAAATTCTCCTGATTGTTCTTCAATGTCCTCATCAGTGTGTAAAATGAAATATTTCAGATCAGAATGCAAGGAGTACATTGGGATGTTATTTGGCCTTTCTTGGCTGCTGATCATATATTTCATGTGTTATTCCCGATAGAGTATTCTATTTTGGTCAAACACAGGAATGGTGGCATAGGAAATATCAAGTTGAATATTTCCCTGAAGCTTAGCTCCCCAAGATCTGGACAAAAGCATTCCATACTTGGGAGGGATGTTTGCTACCACTATGTCCATGATCAGATGTTTTGCAGGTACTTGGGCCAAACTGAAACAAAGATCTTTGATTAAGCCCAGACACTTGACTCTACTTGAATCAAAGTAATATAAGTCTTTATAGGGTCTTGTTATTTCTAGGCCTAGTCTTTCCATCACCACCTTTGGCATGAGATTATGCAAGGCCCCGGAGTCTAGCATGGCATTGTGTAGAATTTGGTCATGGATATTTAGACTGATGTAAAAGGGGAGAGTGGTTCATTCTTGGAATCTCCCCTCTATTTTCAGACCAAACAACACTTCAGGAGTGTCATTAGCTAGATTAAGGGTGTTTTCATCATTCCCTATATTTAGGACCTTTAACACTTGGGATTTATAAGAGCTTTGGGAAATAATTTCAATGAGGGGCATGGTAATTTTTATTTTGGCAATTTCTCCTTCAAAACTGAAGGGTGCTTGTAGTTTAGATAAGTTTGCTTCAGTTTTTTCAGCCATGAATTTTTCTATGTTCTGAGTTTGCTGACTTTGTTTCGGGATTTTGTTTGACACAGCCATCTCGGGAAACTTTGTGGAGGTACTAAGAGAATCTGAGACAAGACTTGTCTGAATAGCTTTATCTTTGTTGTGGTCAGTTTTCTTTACCATGATTTTGTTGCTATCCATTGCTTTTTTAAGGATGGTATCAGGGGTTTTAGTAGTGTCTAAGCTACCTTTCTTGGATTTATCTTGGTTTTTTCTGCTTCTAAGGTCATACTGCCTGTGAGCTTCTATTATGGCATTCTGAAAATCTATGGCAAGATATTTAGGATCTTCATAGTTGGTTTCATTTTGATTCGGAGAGAAGAAAGCTTGTTCTTCTTCTATGAGGTAAACCTCATTCTCGTTATCAGAACCTATAAGGTTCAAATGATTTTCATCAATGGGTTATGTATCCCTCGCATCCTCATCAACATAATTTTCATTAAAGGGTGGCCTAATTTGTTGGTCATTTTCCCTTGGTTTGTTTTGAGGTTGTTCTCTCCTAAAGTTTTGGTTCCGGTTTCTGTTTGGAGGGTTTGGCTAGTTGTCCCTCAGAGGTGTCTTTTCATTCATCTTTTCCCACATTTTCACCATGGATATAACCAAGTCATCTATTTTAGGGTCTAAGGAAGGGGATGAAGGGGAGACGTCATTCTGGTATGTGACTTTTCTTTCTGATCTGGTCCTAGCTCTTTTTTCTGCTAAGTTGGCTTCTACACTTATGGCCACTTTTTTCATTTCCTCTAAGGTAGGGGGGTCCTTATCTCTTAGTTGATAAGTCATGTCTGGGTCGAAACCTTCAGGAACTTTGCTAAGCCTGAGCCAAGTGGAGGTTTGAAGTGAGGTGGGAGGGCGTTATACACACTGTTGAACCTAGTGCAGTATTCTTGGACACTTTCCCCATTTTCCCGTTTTAGATTTTTATATTCCAATAGAATTTGAATGGGGTTCTTTCTTATTTCCCACTTATTTATGAAGGTTTGGTAGAGTTCTGGGAGGTCGTGGATGTTGTTTGGAGTTAAGCTCTTAAACCATTTTTTGGGTTCTCCGCCCAGGATTTGGGCGAACATCCTCATTCTGATGGTCTCGTCTTCTATTTCCATGTATTCAAAAGCATCGCTAATTCTATCTACATGTTTTTGAGTGGTAGTAGCCTCAACTCCGATAAAGTGCGGGATTTTGGATTGATAGTCATTTTTTAAAGGAGCCAAAGGGTGTGGCAACACCAAAGGTGCATACCAGGCTGCCATGGCGGGAGCTAATGGATGATGTACAAAATGAGGGCTTGTAGGATGAGCTAAGGTGATTTGAATAGTAGTGGTTTGGATGGGTGTGGCAGATGTACTTGGGCTAGTGATATGATTTTGAGTAGATCAAGGGTGGTAGGAGCCAAAGTGATGGAAAAGCTGAAAGTCGGGAGGTGTAGTAGGCGAGGCTTCTCTACTAGGACTCTGCGGCAGATCTAGGGGCTCAAGATCGTCAAAGTTTGCCTTACTTTGTGACTTGCTTCTAAAAATTTTTTTTGTTGATTTTAAGTCAAAATGGAAATCCTACAAGGCTATGAGGTGTTCAGGTACTGATCTTGCTTTACGGATGGACCTATCGGTAGCTAGGTTGCCAGTTTTGGAAGCTTGCCACAGAATCTTCTCTGGGTCATCTACTATGATAGGGGAATTTTGGTCTGGATGAGATCTCATATTGATTCTTCGTGAAGCCAGATTTTGTATTCAAAGTTTAGAGAGGATGGGAATTGTGGTTGTTTTGGATGGATGGCCTCTCTAGGGGTTTTTGTTAAATGTGAAGGATGGTCAAAACAAAAATGAGGACTAGTGGAGTCGCCAGGTGGATTTCTTTGAGAACTATGGTCCACCACTAAAATATCAAATATGCTTTCGGAAAAATTCTTCTAGAAAAATTTGAGATGAATACTTGCAAGGAAGAGTGATTCACTTGGTTTCAACAGTTTGCTAGGTTGTCTGGACAAGCTAATGGTTCTATTTGCAAGTTTGTTTCCGTTTATCCTATGTTTAAGTGAAGTTTTCTGAATCACTAAGTTATACTTAGTTTTTCACCGATCACAGATTTTGCACCATGAGTTTTGGAAAGGATGAGTCAACAGAAAGATATGGTTTATGAATCTTTTGGTTTTTATGGAGTTTTTTAGGCCTACTAGAGGCTAGTGGAGTCGCTAGGTGGAACTTGGTTGTTTTGTAGAGATGTAGCTATGGTCCACCACCAATAACTAGGGAGAAGCCAATCTGGGAATATTTTGGGGTTTTCTAAGTTTTTATGTGCAGCCTATGGTTTATTAGAGTGTTCTAAACCTGATTCATCACTTTGCTAGGGTGGTGAAGAAAAAAAGAGTTTACTCTAAATGATTCTATGGACTGCTTGCCTGTTTGAATTTTGAAAGGCTAATGAATCTACAAGATTTTTCTAGACTGTTATGTACTCAGTTAGTCCCACCGTGATCGCCATTATGTTAGTGAGCGATGGGATAAGTCAATTAGATAATATTCTTAAGGCTGCTGAAATGTTTATGGAATCTAAGTTTGTTTACCACTCAGTTTCCCACCGTGATCGCCATTATGTTAGGCAATGAGGTAGCTCAATAGTATTCTAAATTTTAGCAAATTAGTAAGGCCTACTGGAGGCTAGTGGAGTCGCCAGGTGGAACTTGGTTGTTTTTGTAGGGATGTGTATGGTCCACCACCAATACTGATAAACACCAATCTAGAAATATTTTGGGGTTTTCTGAGTTTCCTATATGTATCCCTGAGGTTTGGAAGAGTTTCCTATAACTGAATAATCATTTTTCTAGGATGGTGAAGGAGCTAGTTTCTACTCTTCAGACAACACCTAATTTTTCTAATTTTGACTGAGATTTTGAGAGATCCTAAGGGATACCGAGGATGTTTTGACTCAAAGTCCCACCGTGATCGCCATTATGTTAGGGTCCCGTGATTTTGGCTGATTGGCAAGCCAAATGATAGTGTAACATCAAACCAATCTTTAGAGCCCAAGGACCTAGCTTTCCTAGACTCAGAGAGGGCTCTCTCTACTTGTGTAAGGGATATCTGTGTGTTTGCTTATTGTGTTATGATTTTAGGCTAGTTATGAAGTAGGTTTTTGGTTTTAGTTTTTAGGTTGTGAGGGATGAACTGATCAAAGACATAATATAGGTAAAAATATGTCAGATCAACTGGGCTATGGGGTCGAAAAGGTCCAGAAAGCTTTCAGGTGGTGATACAAGGTTGTTGAAGGGTCGATTTGATTCAAGATAAAATGGATCTTTGGGTAAAATGAAGTGAGATGGACATTAAATTTGTGAAGAACAAAGGATTTCAAACATAAATAGTTTAATAGCTAACATAAGCATGGTAGGGCTAACCATTAATCATGAGAAATGTAACTATAAAGTGATCAATGCATAGAAATAAACATTCAAGCCATGCATAGAGATATATGACTCTCTAACTTTAGGAAATGGCTATCAGACTTTGGGGAAATACATTTAAGACAAAAAAACAACTCAAATCACTATGAAGGAAACACCTAAGCATAGTATTTCAAGTTATTGGGCACTTTGAAGCAAGATTTCATAGTTTTAGGCAAAGGGCAAGATCAGTACAAGACCTCCTTGGTTCAACAAATGACAATCAAACAATCAAATAAAAGTTTCAGAGGTGGAGTTATGACTAGCCATGAGTAAGCAGGGCGTACCGTGAATCATACTTAGCATGCATAAAACCATAAATGAAACAATGATGGAGAGGAGATGTTACCTTCATCATATTTTGATCCTTGTGGATTCAACATAGTAATGGGTGAGAGATATTCTCTAAGAGGTCTCCAAAGAGCTGCATTTCAAACTTCCATGAAATGCAAGAAGGAATATTTGGTTTAGAAGGATGGTAGCCCTCATGAGAGGAGTACCAAGGGGAAGACAAGGAGAAGACATCCACAAGTGATTGAGTGGATGTGGTTGATGGGCAAGGAGCTGGGAGGCTACTTACAAATATATGACACCGGGCAGCAGGAGGCTTGGTTGCGCTGGCTTCTCTTGAAAGAATTTGGCCATCACTTGGCATATCCTTTTCCTAAGAGGATGGGGATGGAGAAGAGGTGGCAAGATGCTTGCATCATTGGGAAGCATGGAACATGGACGCATAGTGTTGATGTGACACACATATCATTCATTATGTCTTCATCACCTGAGTTGTATGATGGGAGCATAAGGAGGCAGCAAGCACTTTGGTTGCTTGAGTTGTGCTGGAGAGAGCAAGGGAAAAATTTCTCTCACATATGGTGTGATGTTGCAGGAGTAGGAGAGGGCACTCTCATGGTGCAAAGGGGCTACTCCTTGGCCTTGGATGATTTGGAAGCACTTCCATCTTTGGAGGCATTCCACATTTGTAGCATCATTACTAGAGGAGCCTTTGACAAGGAGAATGTCAAAGAACAGAGCATTGTATTGACAGGAGCCTATTTTCATGAGCTCACAACGTTGTCACTTTGGAGTAGAAACTTATGGATGGAGTGTACCTAGGATCACTTCACATTGGATGCACTTGGTGAACGAGGAGGTGATGATGATAGAGTAGTGGATAGAGACATCTATCACTATGACATATTCTTCTTGACTTGGATTTCCAAGCATAAGGAGGATTATCTTCTTGCAGCATATGGACCATTCTTCTTCATAGCATGCCAAAACACTATGGAGGACCCACTCATGGATCCATGTACCATATTACTTTTGGCATATGGTAAGAAGTTTGTTTATACATTCATTTATTTGTATACTATTACCATTACTATGCAGTGTATTGCTCCACAGGAGGGCAAGCTTTTCACCTTGCTCCATGATCATAGTTGGGCCAAGCTATATGATGGAGGCAGCCATATTTTATATGGCCTTGGTAAAATGTTTTCTCATTACATGTATGTTCAGTTTTTATGTCCAAATATTTGCCATATGATGGCATACATGATTAACTATGTATCAAGAAACATCTTGCCTTGTAATTTTTTGAAGCAGCAGTTTGGAAAACTGCGTTGTCACTATTGGGAAAAATGTTGGTACCTTCTTGCACCACATGAAACCTTCATCATTTTCCTCATTTTTTTACTGATCATGACTTCATTTGCTGATATGGATCTGATTTTTATGGGAAGCATGATTATGAGAGAGGCACATGAGTTGGGTGTGTCCTTGAGTGGGGAGAATTCCCACATTTTCTGCACTACATGTTCTAATGGGAGCATGGGAGGAGATATGGCCACCACAACCACATATATGTTCTCTTTTGAGGTGTACCATGAGTTTTATAGCCATATATTTCATAACCATGGGAAATTATTTGATCATGTATTGTTGATGCATTCAACCATTTACTATTCATTAGTAGATGTGATGGATTTTGTATATTACTTGCCATATTATTTTTTGCGATTTCAGTGGATGAGACTGCGTTGTATCCTTTTGAGACATTTTTGTATCATGTATTATCATGTAAAACTTGCAGCAAACTTCTCACTGGGATACTCTATGATGACCATGTCCTTTTCATCATGAATGGATTGTTTTGGGCTAGCTTCTTCTTCAATGTTGGAGGAGAAATCCTTGGAGGATTGTTCTTCACTTTTCCACTTGAGGGAAATACTTTTGCAGCCCAGGATCAGCACATATTCTACACTCATCATGAGTGGAGGGAAGGATAGCATGGGGTAGGCTATGATGCTTACCATATTCATATTTTCAGTCCACCTTCATTTCTGAAGCTTGAGGTGGAAGGAGATTTTCAGGAGTTGTCATGTTGGGAGGTGACTCATTTTTTTTGGATGATTGCTTGGGGATGAAGGATCCATTTGGGGAAGATCCTTTCCCAACACTTTTCAATCTCCATGCCTTGGGATCAACTTCTTAGTTTTATCCTTGCAGTTGCTTGAGGACAAGAAACATTTGGGAGGGGAGGACTGTAATATTCCAATTTTTTCCTTCAATAAATTAGAATATTAAATTTTGTTAATTTCACTTATAATTTTAATAACTGGGTGAGGAGGCCCAAACACAATAAAAAAATGGATAAAATCCCTCTAGTATGAAAGGGGATCAGCAATGGAACTAGATTTCACACCCTCATGTGTGAAAGGAGACAATTGCAAAGAGGTTGGGTCAAGTTTGACCAAGTCAAACAACGCAGAGGTATGAGGTGGAAAGAATCTTGTGGGACAGCACAGAGAAAGAGGAGGGAAGATTCCTTGAAGGAGGAAACCCTAAAGAGTGGGACCCATGGAGAGTGAGCTCTCATGTGTTTAAAAGGAGGGCAAGTCAACCATTGTTTCACATGCATATGATTATTGATTTCTTGTCTGCTTAGACTATTTGTAGTCCCGGCTATTTAGCTGAGTTTTTGTGCTACTTAGCACAAGGATTTCCTATTTAAGAATACTTCTCCTTTCTTGAGAAGCCTCTTGAAGGAGTTGTAATGATTTTCCTCACATCCAGGGTTGAGGCCAAGCATCCTCCTCCAGGATAGTTTTATTTCTGCAGCAGAATAATGTTGTGTTGCAGGGTGTTGCAGTGAGGGATCACAACACCTCTTCCATCACTTGTTTTTCAGAGGAGGAGTCTTGTTTCCTTTGGAGGATCAGTTTGGAAGCCATTGAATCTTATTTCAAATCTTTGAATTAGGCCAACTCATTCCCTTTCCCCTACAGCGCAGTTTTCTTCAGTAACTGTGTTATTTTCATTGAGTAGTTGTTGTGGGGTTTTGCAGTGTTGATTGGAGGGTGAGATCTTCAGTGTTAGGATTAGCCTTCCACTTGAGAGATACATTGGAGGAGATATTGACATTAGATGCAGCGTCTTCAGTATTATCCATCCAATTCCATTTTCTGAGTTGCAGTTGCTACACTGCAACTCCGGCATTTTTCCATTTTTGTATATTTCAGCCAATCCTTCTCAGGATTGTTGTATTATTGTTTCCATGGGTTGAGAGCTTGCTCCCCATTATTTCTTGAGCCATATATTGTCATATATTTATTTTATTATGTAATATGTAGCAGTGCCTCTTATAAACTGCGTCCTCTTAGCCTGCAGAAATAAATGTGTAGCAGTGTTCTTCTATTTTCATGTACATGTCCCTTTTGACGCTGCATTGTTTTTCTTGAGTGACTCTTTCCTCAAGGATTTGTATATAATTGATGCTATAATGAATATTTGTTGGCTATCTATATCTTCATGTGCCCATTCTTAATAAAATAACGATGTTTTTTCAGCTCTTATTCATTCATTGTTGCAACCCCTTCATCGGGCACTTTTTGAAAACAACTAAGTGTGGGAGAATTGTTTAACCCACCTAGAAGGATTTCTTTGGAGCCTCCTCATGGATTCAAGACTTAGACACATTTTTCTAAGGGATCCAGGTCCTGGTTTCAAATCTTGTAGCAGCCATTATTAGAAAATGTGTTTTCCAGTCATGCCTTGCTAGTTGTTCCCAATTTGGGATATTATAGTGTGACAGTGTTTTTAGCCTAGCCTTTCTGTTTCTGGATTCAATGTTGAGTGATTTGGATCTCCAATGATATGATACAGAATTGGTTCGTGGTGTTGCATCGGTTTAGGGCCTAGTGATCCGGGTTTGGATTGTGGTAAAGCATAAGAGGTGGTTTGCTCTCCATTCAGGCCTAGGAATCCTAGATTTGGGATATACGGTAAAGCCTGGAGATTATGTCTCATTTTACGACATAGTGACGCCTAATTCAGACTGTGGGTTGCGGTAAATCTTGAGAGACTAGGAGACGGGAAAATTCCTCACGGTTTAGGCAGAGAGAATCAAGTGATATCCATGCTTATGTTGGCCTAATGATCAGGTGTAGATCATGGTAAAGCCTGATTTCTATTTGATGAGGGTGAGGTGGTTTAGCCTCAGGATTCCTAGGTTGGTTCTTACAGTTTGAGACCCACATTCATGAATGGAATATGGCACGGGGGTGATTGGCTGAAGACAGATTTGGCTCAGCCAATCTATGGTCGGGTGGAATGTGGAAGTCCCATCTCTGGTTGGTTTTTACATTCATTAATGGGAAGCGCATTCCTTTGGTATTTGATGTATAATTGTACTAGTTATTAAGTGGATTCTATTGTTATTGTATCCACTTTATTTCTGTTTTTATTGTGTTGGTTACAAGCATGTATTTTAGCGGTGATGATGTATGGCTCTCCCCATGTTTTTACTTATAAATGAATGCACAATGTATATATGGTCAAACAGATTGTATTACAACTAATGACGTAAGGGAGAAATGTTTCTTAATGATTCTCAAATAAGTATGAGACCCCTATGATTTGTTATTTTGTTTATACATGTAACTTTCATGTTTGTGACATGTTTGACAACATTCTTGCCGAGGGGTCCAGTTGAGTTATTAATTATGTGATTGCTTTTATATCATTTCATGTTGTTATTTATCATCCCTGAACTTTCCATGAAGTTATGGGCAGAGCATTGGGTTTGGGCCTAAAAAGGTGGCTCAAATCCTAGGGGCATGTTGTACTAGACAACACCCCCCCATTTATTATTAAAATAAATAAGGGCCCTTAAAAAAAAAATAAGAATTTATAAGCATTATTTGATTTGAGCATCAATCTTAAAAATTTAGGAATAAAGGCTTTTCCTTTCCACTTTGATTTCAAAGTGCTTACCGCAAATCGCATAACTTACAAACCAACAATGTTAAAACACATATAAGATTTTCGAATTGCGATATGTGCTTCAATATTTTTAATACATAAGATCCCCGTTGAAAACTTTAAAAATCAATTTAAAAGAGATATCGTGTCACACCTTATTTAAAGAAAAAACTTATAACATTTTAGAAAAGTTGCAATGAGTCGGACCTGAAAACGCAACAAAACATTCATAAAATCTGACAAAGCACAACACTATCTGTATCTTCAAAACACTTCGAATTTCACAAAGTTTAAATAAAATAAAAGTTATGTTCACCGCAATAAAATACGATGTGTGATTTGCGTAGATCACATTTCGTGTCTCAAAAGTGGTAGAAACATATGATATTGTTATTAGCTAAAAAATTGTGATCTGCAATACTCATTATCAGTATTGGCTAAAAATTGCGATCTGTGATACTCATTTATTTCAGGAAAATCAATTCGTTATGAAATCTAATGATTAAGATCACAATATTAGACATACTACGTAAGGTATGAGATATATTTGATAAATAATTAAAGGGTTATTAAAAGGCATTCAATGGGTACAAGGCCCAAAAAATTGATATCTAACTTGAAGCGTGTTTTAAATTTAAAGCACTGGATTTTGATTTACGTTCATCCTCTGTCCTTATATCTCTTCATATCAGATCCGAATTTACTTGTTTTTCGCCTGAATTCAAGAAACTGTCTAAGGAAACGATATCAACAGGAATGTCAAAGAAAGGCAAGGCATTTGCCCAAGCATCTACTAAAGAATCCACAGACATGCCTCCATTGTTCTCAAATACAACGTGCAACAAAGATTGTGGCAGTTATTCATGGGAGACCATGTACAATCTATTCGAGGGATAACAACCAAGAGAATTGGAGAAGACAGTAACAGCAGATGAAGCAGTTTCATCAAACCTGTCTTATTTTGAAGTTGCATGTTCGTTACTCCACAGAATAGCGGCAAGGCTGAAAATTTTACCATACACTGATATGGTGAAATGGTTCATTGACAACCTTAACATAGCAGATAGAGCATTCAAGAATTCTAAGCTTGAGAACATTGGTTCATTTACTGCAGAAGACTTACACACAATTTATCATTTACCTATGCCTCAGAAGATTTATGATAAATCTTTTTTGCAAAGCTATACGAAAAATAATACAGACCTCATGAAAGTGATAAAGGGATGGAAAGAAGACCACGACAAGTTGAAGCAAGATAAACTTGGTACGTACTCGATAGCACAAACACCCTCCCCTTACTGTTATGCTGCAGGATTTCTATGTAGGATATTTTCTAAACCTGATTCCACTAGATTTTCCTTATATTGGGTTCCTTTGATTGACGTAATCGTCAATTATTTCATTATGAATTGGGAAAACATATTGTTAGAATGAATTCTATTCGCAAGCGTATGAAAAAAGCTCACTTTAGTTGTACATAACAAACAGCCCTAACATCAAAGATGGTTGCCAATTTCTTTAGATCTGCAGTTAGTTGACCAAGATAAATGCTACAAAATCCATATCTATGATGCAGTAAAAGACATTAAGCAGTAAATAAAAGCAAGAGTTGCTCCATGCATCCAATAGACAAGACAAGAATATTTTTAAAGAATTTTTGTATTTATGACACCTGGGAAGGGAACATAGAAAGTTGTTACCAGTCCCCCTCAATGGGATGGGTTCTTGTATGTCCTTAGCAATTCAAATCTAAGATCTCTCTCTCTTGATGGTGTAGAAAACCTAGACAAAAAATGGAACTCAAAGGGATCTCACAAGAAAAAAGGTAGCAAAATATGACAATGATGGAGGATCAAAGTCAGACCAAAAGTATAGATCCAGAGTGATATTTAGGCAACAAAAGGTAGTGAACAAATGGAAAAACTGTTCTATTTATAACAAAATATTGAGTTAGTCTAGATATTGGTGCATAATCCAAATCTAGATCCAAACTTTATGAAATATTTTCTTATTTTTGTTGGAGGGAAAAAAAAAATTGAATTTGGTCAAATCCCTTTATTTTTAAATAATAAATAAATAAATGATTTATTTACTACTTTAAGAGTGTGGTTGAGTAATAATTAAATAAATAGTGATTTATTCAATTATTTATGAATGATTTAGTCAAATTTAAGAAGGAATATTATTTAAATAATGTTTAAATAATTATTCCTAGAATAATAAGATAAATAGTGACTTATCTAATTAATTTTCCTGTTTTGGGTTAAATATGACCAGGAATATTAATTAAAATATTTTTTAACTAATTATTCCTTGAGGAAAATCAAAAAATATGGATTTATTCAATATTTCCTCATGGGGTTTCCTGTTTAGACCATAAACAACTTAATAAATTATGGATTACTAAGTTATTTTTCATAGTGAAAGCAATTTTACTTAGGGTAAAATTGGTTTTACATGGTGTACTTTGGTCCATCAGATAGTAACAGGTTAGATGACCAAAAAAATTTGTAACAGATTTCCCCCCAGCATGCAAGTATTAGGAGCTAATTGTATGATCAAAGTACATTGTAAGAACTCAATCACTAGACACCGAAGGGGAAGTCAGAGAGAGAGAAATATAAGGTAGACTAAAGCGATAGAGGACAAGACCCTGAGGAGGTGAGACTTACAGGTGCGACAAGTATCTTTATGAGTGAGTACTTGTTCTACAAGAGGCGGGGGAGGAATACCTATTCCCGTCGAGAAAAAGTACAAAGACTAATGCATCCAGTAAATAAGGGACTGAACTATATAGTACATGCTCGCATAAACATTAGCCAGATAAAAACATGATAATGGATCCCACATATATACTATGCGTGGGATAACAGCCAGGACTTTTACAATAATATCTGAGTACATGAGATATAAGTACAACCAAAGAGGCCCTATAAATAGGAGAGGGCTCTGAAAATCTGGATGTTGCATGCAAACTAAAAGGCGTTGCAAGCAGTTGAGGCCGAAACCACCAAATCTATGGAGCTGAATCGAAGGTTGTAATGAAGAGGTCATTCGGGCATGTGGGGGCCTACCTGAAGGGCCACCCCGTCATGAGGTCTGAAACATCTCACACACACCCGGGAATCACCGGTACAATCTGCTACATCATTGAACCATCAAGTATACAAATCCCGATCATGCCGTAAGGAGCTAGAGCTGAGAAACAATCAAGTCAAATGGCAATAAGGAGTCACTTTGCTTAATCCAAGGCATCGAACAAGAGTGGAAGCTGGAACCAAGGTACACCACCGTCTAGACCTGTCTTCTGGAATGAATGAGCTAACGTCAACATAAGGAGGTCCGCCATAAGTGAGGCAATAAGAGGTCCTCAACTAAGGCATGAGAGATAATAGTAGATTGACTGATAGAATGACACCAAGGATGATGGTGGAATGGGGGTACTGAGTAGCGGGCTGACGACTTCCCTTTTTAGAGCATGAAGGGCATGGATGACCTGGCATCAACTGACAGAATATAAAATGGGATAGGGGACAGTATGACTGAAGGCCAAAGTGTGCGACACGAGAGAGGGACAAAGCCATGAAGGATGGCGGACTATGACGGGATACAAAGGGACTCGGGATAGACTCCATGAATGCAATGATGACTCAAATCGGATGCTCTAAACAAGGGAGACTCGATGATGATACCACACAGAATAGGCCTAGTGGGGACCATAAAAACATGAGTACAAGGAGGTTACTCATGACGAAAATTGACACGAGCATGGACAAGTATGAAGGAAAAGTGGTGCCCCAAGTACAAGTGTTGCAAGTGAATAAATTCGATTTTTAGGAGTGGTGAAGTGACCCTTCTTGGAAAAAATGTGTCCTGGTAAAGTATCAAATCACAAAAAACTAACATAACCATTTTAGAGCTCGATGAGAGCTTTCCAACAGTATGGATGGTTTGTCAAAATGAGCTACGGTTTGGCCGCAGCGGGTGAAATTAAAATATGGGGTTTCTCTTTTAATAAGGCATTTTCCCTCCAAATTCAGTCATTTGCAAGTGTAGATGCTGTGAATGTAGAGAGGAGAAAAGGCTCTAAATCTTGCGGCGATCGTAGCGGACAAACCGACTGATGGAATCGAGATCTGTTAGTTGCAGGTAAGAGGCCTAGCCATACTCTTTCAATTAAGGGGATTAAAATTTCATTGTAGGCACCCTCAGCTCATGAACAGGCTAGGTCGCACTTTAAGGGGTCTATTCTGCGACTTGGGTAGCAGGTACTGGGCAGAAAACTGCGACTTGTCCCAAGAAATGACCTGAAAAGTGAGACCTGTCAGAGAAAGGGGATTTTAGTGTTGTTTTTGGCTGAGAGCTAGGATTTTTGTGGTTGAGGGGCATAGGTGCCCCCAAGCATGTTATGGTCATGCCAAAATGTATTTAGAAAGGGGAATCTAAACACATTTTATGATGTGGTGCACCATTTGTTTTTTTTATGGTTATGCAGTTCGAGAAAGGGAATGGAGGATTACCAATATCTTTTGGTACTGCATATATGAAGCAAATGGAATAAGTTTATGGGTTGGCATACATTGTGTCACTATCCCAAAGAATGGATTTGGATATAATGAATTGGTGCTCACCTAGAAAACACACAAGTTAGTCAACAACAATGTCTAGGGGACTGGGTTGTTGATGTAAGATGAAGGAATGATGAGGGGTATCATCCCTAGAGTGATCTGAAGTGATATGGGACTCTAGAGGTTCTTCTAAATGGGGAAGAATAATGGTACTAGAGTCGACATGACCAGATACACTAGGAGATTTGTGGAGAATTTCTTCTCCTAGACTCTCAAATATGAGTGCCCCCATACCAAACAAATGGGTGTCAATGTAATGAACACAAGGTGTATGTTGTTCGAATGCATGGTTTCGATGTAAGGGTAAATAGATAAAGTCAGGGGTGGTAAATGCCTCCATAATGTCGTCATCATAATAGAATATGGGGTGACTAGTGGAAGAAAGACCACCTGATGTGGTGAAGCTACCTGACTCATCATCATGATGTTGGAAATATGATGCAGAGTGTTGTCCTTGATGGCAACCCACTGAATGAAGATGAAGACATGAGACTGTTGACATGTGTTGTCCTTGATGGCAAACCACTTAATGAAGTTATTCTTGACCTGATGAACTTGGTAAACAATGTAAATCTGATATGAAATGATGTTTGTTAGCAATCTGATGCTGAGTGTTGTTCTTGAATAGCAACCCACTTTGATGAAGATAATGACAACGTACTTGATGAAGTTGTGCTTGATAGAATATGTTCTTAATGAAGTAAATCTGATGTATCTACAGAGACTACAGAAGACAGTGAAGAAAGGAATTCAGATTGTGCTAAGTCTATGGTGAAAGAGTATGTCTCAAGGAATATGCGGATCTGTCTAAGGGAAGTCGCGTATGCACGCGGAAAAGAACATGCCAAATCGCGTATGGGCTAAAGCGCTCTAAAAGTGAAAAACCATGGGTCATCACCATGGTATTGACCCATTGTATTGGGTAATGATCCGCCTAATTGACCCCGTCCAGGAATACCATCGGATGTAATATGGTTTTGGGCTCATGGTATTGAAAAAGGGGCTCATGGTATTGACAAAGGGTAAACCTATATAAGGAGAAGAAATTCATTGAGCAAATCATGAGTGTGGGGGCAAGATGTCTGAGCTTGAATGAATACTTCTCTCTGAAGTAGATCTGAATGGAAAGGGTTACACTTGAAGATAAATCTGAATGTATGATGCACCAATGATGAAGAAGGGGATCTAGATCCGAAATGCACTTGTATCTACTAGATCTGCTTATGGAAGGCCTAGATCTAAATTGGAGGCGAAAATCCTGTTCTAAGTAAAGGATTGGAAACTGAACCGAACATCGGACCGAAGAAGCATGTCGCTTCATAATGATTTGAAGATCTATACGTACGGTCACAGAAGAAGCGCGTATACACGCGGCTTCGCTGAAGAGAAAGCGCGTATGCGCAATGAAATTTGTACTGAAGTATACGCTGGTTTGTGTGGACGGAAGCGCGTATATACGTGACATCAGTGAAGGGAAAGCGCGTATGCAAACTAGGGTTTGCTGAAGTCTGTGGTAAGAAAAGTCTGATCTGTTCTGCTGGTTTTCTGATATCTGTCAGTGAGTTATATGTATCCGTTTCATGTTTGACTGTGCTTAAAAGTATGGAGCGGGTCCAGAATGAAAATATGATGAAACGTGGCCCGCAAGTTGTGTCCTAAAGGAAGTTTTGGATCCAGTGTGAAAATTGATGAAACGTGGTCCATAGAGGTGCCGAGGGTTGTAGCCTTCGGTTTCGGTCAGGTCGAGTTCCTTCCTGGAGAGGTCAAAACGAGTCGTGCTGTAGCTCTCTTCCGCAGGAGAGGTCGGTAAAACGATTCGTGTTGGAGCTCTTCCGTAGCAGGTCGAAACCAGCCAGGGTGCCTGCGTGCTGGTCAAGTCTGCGCCAGCACATATGTTGTAAGATGTTTTCTCTATAATAAAATATTGAAGGCCGAGCAACTGCAGCGGTGGTTTTCTCCCGACTTGGGTTTCCACCTAAAAATCCCGGTGTTCATGTGTGATGCTTTGTGTGATGGTTTATTCTGTTCTTACTGCACATGTTTACTGTTTATAGAACATCTAATGAATGAATGATGGAATGATATAAGTGAAGAACTAATGGCATAATTAGATCTCTATGTATACGCGAGTTTTATGAAGGATATCCGCGTGTATACGCTAGTTGTCTTCAGCAAAGTAGCGTATGGGTTTTAGAGCATGAAAAATTAAAAAGTTTCAGTTTGCCCTAAATACTGATTCACCCCCCCCTCTCAGTATTTTTCCCAACAATTGGTATCAGAGCGAGGTCCTTGTGCAGAAGCTTGATCGCTTAAAGGAGATCCGTCGCAATGGGAAGTCAAGAAGGAGTAATGTCTATAAAGCCACCTCTATTCAATGGAAGCAATCTGATATTCTGGAAGGTACGAACAAAAGCATACCTGCAAAGTCTTGGTGCAGATGTATGGGCAATCGTGGAAGAAGGTTATCAATACCCGGCAAATATTCCTACTGATGCAGCTGAAAGAAAGAAGTATGAAATCAATGCCAAAGCAATGAATGTCTTATTGGGAAGCATGTCTGAATCAGAATTTGCTAAAGTGATGCAGCTACATTCAGCAAAAGAAATATGGGACAAAATCATTCTAAGCTATGAAGGAGACACAAAGGTAAAAAAGTGCAAAACTCCAAACTCTTAGAATTGAATATGAAAATTTGAAGATGCATAGTGATGAGAGTGTTGCCAGTTTCTTTCTTCGTCTGGATGATATTGTAAATCGAATGAGAAATTTGGGTGAAACCATAACTGATACTACTCTGGTGGAAACGGTCTTAAGATCCTTGACTTCAAAATTTGACTCTAAAGTTTCAGCCATTGAAGAAAGGCAAGATCTGCAAACGATTACTATTGTTCAATTACATGGTACTCTGACTGCTTTTGAAATGAGACAAGGAGGTCCTTCTCAAATAAGAGAAGTTGCGTTTAAGGCATCTACAAAAGGAAAGGAAAAGGAAGTTCTCAAAGAATCCAGCTACATATCCGATGAAGAAGAAGCGAATTTCGTGAGAAAGCTCCAACTAGGTACTGGAAGATTCAAAGGTAAGCTTCCCTTCAAATGTTTTGAGTGTGGAAAAGTCGGTCACTATGCTGCTAAATGTCCTTATAGAGAAAAGCATGGTAAAGAGAAACAATTTGAAAAGAGAAAGAGTTATTATGCAAAAGAAGATGATGATGAAGTGTCCAGTGAAGATGAAGAAGATTCTGATCATGATCTGAAAGTACTCATGGCTAAGAAGCAAAAGAAGAAGGTTACTCAAGGAAAGGGGATACCTCAGAAATCATGTATAACAAAAATTGAAGAAGATGAAACAGGTATTAATCATTGTTCTTGTCTCTTACTTAACTGTATATGTAAATATTATGATAGTGGAAGTGACAGTATGGATCTAGAAGTTTCTGACGAAGCTCTTCAAGCACTCATGGCAAAGAAGAAAAAGGAGAAGGCCACTTGTAATACTCTTCTATGTGCAAACAATAGTGAAGATAGTGAAAGTAAAGTTGTGAATCTACAAGAAGCTCTCAAGACTAAAGTCGAAGAACTACAAAGTTCAACTAATAAGAAAGAAACTATTTACAAAGAGATGATCTCTCAAATGGAAAAACAAATAGAAATGTTGAATGGACAGGTGGACAAGTATCAAAGGTTTCATACTTATGCATCCAATCAAATTAAAGAATTAGAAGCAGAAATCAACAATCTAAATGCAGATCTCAAAAATTCAAGCAAGAAGAATGAAGGACTTGAAGCTGCAGTCATCTCTCTGCAAGAAGATCTAGAAGCATCAAGTAAGAAAAATGAGGAACCTCTACAATCATTTGAAAAAGAAGGCCTTGAAGCAGAAATCATATCTCTCAAAGAAGATCTGGAAAAATCAAATAAGAAGAATGAAGAGCTAGAACAAACATGTGAAGAAAACGAAAATTGGTTGAAAGAAGAAATTCTAAATCTGAAGGATCAAGTAGAAGATGGAAGAAGGAAAGAAGAAAACATGACAAAGCAATGT
Organism: Pinus albicaulis; assembly: GCA_034641835.2. Taxonomy (NCBI): domain Eukaryota; kingdom Viridiplantae; phylum Streptophyta; class Pinopsida; order Pinales; family Pinaceae; genus Pinus; species Pinus albicaulis. The sequence goes on along the minus strand of CM076575.1, from coordinate 2,033,832,812 downwards.
CAAGCCTTGGAGGTTGAGGTAAGCATTCTCAAAGGTAAATTAGAAGAAAAAGTAAAACTTTTGAGGTTTCAAGATAGTACTAATATTTTGGACAATATTCTGAGTAATCAAAGGTCTCCTGTTATCAAACTTGGTCTTGGTTTCCATGAAACTGTTAAAGGAGAATCTAGCTCACAAGAAAGTGCCAAAAATTCAGAGGATGTCAATGCAAAACCTGAAGTGTTGAAAGAAATAAAAGATCAACCAACAATCATGAATTCTCAAAAGAATTCATTCAAGAACGTTGAATTTTTTAAATGTCATAATTATGGGCATGTTGCAGCAAATTGCAGGAGCAGATCATTTCAGCTACAAACAAACAGGTTCTACTCAGAAAGGTACTCTAGTTTCTTCAGGGGATATTGTTTCTCATGTAACATGTATGGACATAAAGCAGTTGATTGCAAAAGGAGAAAGATTAGAAATACTCATTATGATTCTTATGCTTATTTCTCTGGACACATGAGATGTTATGCTTGTAGCAAGTATGGACATGTAGAAAAAGAATGCAGGATGAACAGATTTGGGAAAGTGGACAATTTTCAGCACACAGTTGGAAAGCTCAAGAAAATTTGGAAAAAGAAGGAGGACCGATCAGAAACGTAGGGAATTCTGACCCTACTGCAGTCATCCGCTTCTGAAGCTGACTTTTCTTATTGACTGCAGGAATGATGTGGGATACATTATGAGATTTAGTAATGTATCATCACAAGGGGAGCAATGCATGATGACTCTCATGGTTGATTTGATTATTCTGGTTATGTTTACTTCTGACAGCGCATCTGATGTGGAAAGGACAGGTACAGGAGGTACAAACTCAGGAGGAAATGAAGGAAGATGAAAATTTTCTATGCTTCACTTTCCATACGCGGGTTATATTAACAAAAGTTGCATATACACGCGAGTTCCAGCAGACACAGTCGCGTATGCATTGATGATAAGAGAATTTATATGATAGCTGAAGATCTGGAGCAGAGGTTCAGGGGGAGCATCAGTCTGACTGCTGATGATTGCACTATTAGCATTATTCTGGTTATACTCATGATTATGATGATATGATACTTGGTTTCCTATGATGAAGTTTATGGATGAGTCATGTTTGCTTGTTGATGAAAAGTGTTCATTGATTGAGATGAAAGTCCTATAATTCGGAGATAAGAGCAGCCCATGCAGAGATTGTTGCTGATGACTTGCTGATGAACGTGTTCAAGTTAAAAGGAGCACTGGTCCAGGGGGAGAAGCAGGTTGATTCAGAAATAAAAATAGATCATGCAGAGTATGTTACTATGATTGAGATCTTTTGCCTACATATGTTACTTCATGTTAAATCTTAAAGGTCATGGTGATGTAGGGTGGTGGTGAACTACATGAATGACTGCTTGACACTTGTGTGAAGATGTTGTTCTGGTATTGATGCTGCAAAGAATCTGAAGGTTTGGTTACTAATGTGCCTATGCTACAACCGTTGGATGACGCTTGAAAACACATCTACACTGTTCTATCTAACTGTAGTCCAGGGAAGCACTCAAATATCTCAGAAAGAAGCTGAACACTGTCTTTGCCTCACAGAGGATCAGATCTGGTCAAAATATAGAAGATGGTAATGGATACGCGGGTTTCCTGAAACACAGTCGCATATATACGCGAGTTCTTGCACAGAAAACCGCGTATGTCTGATTGCTGACAATTTTTGCTTGGAGTCAGCTCTCTTCAGCACAGCTGCAGTGCTGCTTGGTATCTCTGATACTGTTTGATATCTCTGGTGGTTTTCCAGTTCTCATAATTCTATTTCTCATGTTTTGATAAAGATGCCTTGATGATTTGTTGGTGAAAGTGTTCAGGATGCACAAACTAAGGGGGAGCCTTAGTCATATGAAACGGATGTTCGGATGCACATTTTCAGGGGAAGCATTAGCGTTGCTGAGTATAATGCTTTGTTGGCATTATGATGGTTCTGAAATATGTTCTCTTTCTTGAGGATTTTCTAGGTGTTGGTCTTAAATGGTCATACTTGTATTTTGATGAAAAGGTCTTGATGAGACCCATGATGTAAAATTGTAATATTCAGTCATGTAAGGACTTGTCAAATTTGTAAACCCACTTTGTTGGGTAGCTGAGTCAAATGTGTAAACCCACTTGGTTGGGTACTTGAGTCTCATATGTAAATCCACTTGGTTGGATATTTGATGTAAGTATGAGTCATTGGTGATAGGAAAGTCATAGAGTCATGTACTCCATTGGAAACTATGTTTGCAATTTCAGCATGAACTCAGGGGGAGCTTGGTCACTTCAGTATATATCAGATCTGCAGAACGTTTCTTCCACATGAGGAGAAAAGGGGGAGAGTATGTTGGTTTTTGTTCCGCCCTTTGCCCTTGATGTCAAAGGGGGAGAGTGACATGGTGTTTGAATGAAGAGAAAGAATGGTGTCAAAATGGAGAGAGTGACATGGTGTCTTTGTATTCTTAATGTACTTATCTGTTGTGGTAACCAAACACCATCGTGGTTGCCATCAAGTCCAAAGGGGGAGATTGTTGGCAATATGATGCAGAGTTTTGTCCTTGATGGCAACCCACTGAATGAAGATGAAGACATGAGACTGTTGACATGTGTTGTCCTTGATGGAAAACCACTTAATGAAGTTGTTCTTGACCTGATGAACTTGGTAAACGATGTAAATCTGATATGAAATGATGTTTGTTAGCAATCTGATGCTGAGTGTTGTTCTTGAATGGAAACCCACTTTGATGAAGATAATGAAAATGTACTTGATGAAGTTGTGCTTGATAGAATATGTTCTTAATGAAGTAAATCTGATGTATCTACAGTGAGTACAGAAGGCAGTGAAGAAAGGAATTCATATTGTGCTAAATCTATGGTGAAAGAGTATGTCTCAAGGCATACGCGGATCTGTCTAAGGGAAGTCGCGTATGCACGCGGAAAAGAACGTGCCAAGTCGCGTATGGGCTAAAGCGCTCTAAAAGTGCAAAACCATGGGTCATCACCATGGTATTGACCCATTGTATTGGGTAATGATCCGCCTAATTGACCCCATCCAGGAATACCATCGGATGTAATATGGTTTTGGGCTCATGGTATTGAAAAAGGGGCTCATGGTATTGACAAAGGGTAAACCTATATAAGGAGAAGAAATTCATTGTGCAAATCATGAGTGTGGGGGCAAGATGTCTGAGCTTGAATGAATACTTCTCTCTGAAGTATATCTGAATGGAAAGGGTTACACTTGAATGATAAATCTGAATGTATGATGCACCAATGATGAAGAAGGGGATCTAGATCTGAAATGCACTTGTATCTACTAGATCTGATTATGGAAGGCTTAGATCTGAATTGAGGCGAACATCTGTCTGAAGTAAAAGGGTAAATCTGAACTGAACATCTGATCTGAAGAAGTATGCTGCTCTATAATGATTGAAGATCTATACGCTACTTCGTCGCAGAAGAAGCGCGTATATACGCGGCTTCGCTAAAGAGAAAGCGCGTATGCGCAATGAAATATGTACTGAGGTATACGCTGGTTGATGAGGACGAAAGTGCGTATATACGCGACATCAGTGAAAGGAAAGCGCGTATGCAAACTAGGGTTTTCTGAAGTCTGTGGTAAGAAATGTCTGATCTGTTCTGCTGGTTTACTGATATCTGTCAGTGAGTTATATGTATCTATTTCATGGTTGACTGTGCTTAAAAGTATGGAAAGGGTCCAGTCTGAAAATATGATGAAATGTGGCCTACAAGTATTGTTCTATTGAAGTTGTTGGATCCAGTGTGAAAATTGATGAAACGTGGTCCGAAGGGGTGCTGAGGGTTGTAGCCTTCAGTTAGGGGGTTGTAGCTCCCTTCCAGGTGAGGCTGGTAAACGAGATCGGGGGGTCGTAGCTCCCTTCCAGGAGAGGCTGGTAAACGAGTCAGGGGGTCGTAGCTCCCTTCCAGGAGAGGCTGGTAAACGAGATCGGGGGGTCGTAGCTCCCTTCCAGGAGAGGCTGGTAAACGAGCGCAGGTGGGTGCCTGCGTGCTGGTCAAGTCTGTGCCAGCACATATGTTGTAAGATGTTTTCTCTATAATAAAATATTGAAGGCTGAGCAACTGCAGCGGTGGTTTTCTCCCGACTTGGGTTTCCACCTAAAAATCCTGGTGTTCATGTGTGATGCTTTGTGTGATGGTTTATTCTGTTCTTACTGCACATGTTTACTGTTTATAGAACATCTAATAAATGAATGATGGAATGATATAAGTGAAGAACTAATGGTATAATTAGATCTCTGGGTATACGCAAGTTTTATGAAGGATTTCCGCGTGTATACGCTAGTTGTCTTCAACAAAGTAGCGTATGGATTTTAGAGCATGAAAAAGTAAAAAATTTTAGTTTCCCCTAAATACTGATTCGCCCCCCCCCCTCTCAGTATTTTTCCCAACACATGATAAGAGCAACGGTACTCTTCGAGGCGGGGAAAGAAGTAAGTATATTGGCCATGGAAATCACACAAAGAATAGGGGTGATTTGTGCACAAATATTTGATTTTTGGGACTGAATCGGGTATAGTGACATAGACCTCAGGGATATCAGACTCTAGAAATCTTTCATTGACCATGGGCTTGAGGCGATGCAATTCAGGACAGGTATGGGTGGCATGAAAAAAAATATCACACAAAGCAAACCGAGTGGTACGCTTTGGAGGCTGAGGAGGAGTAGGGTTTGTCAGGGTGGCCTTGTCTTTAGGTGCCTTCTTGCAAGCTTTTCCCCCTTCACCCAAAGTTATCGCAACAAGAGTAGGTTCCTCTTGAGGTGCCTAAGGCATGGTAGCAGAGGGAGGGGTCAGGGAGACTGGTTGAACTAGGGTCAAAGCAAGATAAGGTTTGGGATGACTAAGCAGGGTAGTGGCTGGGGGATCAATGTACCAGACTGGGATCCCCAAGTTCAAGTTAGGAAGGGATAACGTATTCATAACAGGTACCGAAAACACTCTAGGAGGAGGAGCTAGGAACGGTATCTAACTGGAGGGGTAATGGCTAGGTGGGACAGCTCCGAGATGGTTAAGGTCAGGAGGAACCGTGCCGAGAGGGTAGAGAGGCTCAGGGGTACCAGTTGTAGATGAGGGGCCTTAAGGAGGGGGTCTTGAAGTCTGAGTTGAGGTGCTAGGAGTAGGTTGTGGAGGGTAGGGTTGCTCACTAGTCGAAGCGGGCCACTTGAAGTAGGACTAGGATGATTGCATCATGAAAAATTTCGACGAGCTGGGATCAGAGACAGGAGGAGAAAGAGCAGGGAAAGAACCAAGCAAAGAAGAGTCTTTGTAGACTCTGGGTGCGACACTGGTCAAAGGTTCGACTATTTTTTTGTTGGCCACCGAAGAGATGATGGACTCGGGGGAGGTCTAAGGATTCTGTTCATAATATGTCAACTGGTCAATGGTGAAAATAATTCCATTATGAGGAAAGCACATCTTACGGTGAACCGCAGATAGGACAGTAGACATCACATAAGTGTAGCTACGACCCAATATAATTTTGTAATCTAAGGGGGCATCAATGAATTCTACGTCAACACAAATAGTCTTGCCCGCAAGAGTAATAAGACAATTGTGGAATAGGCCAATGGGCTGGGAAGAGTGGTCATCCCACGCTCACAAGGTGATAATGGAAAGGGCCAACTCAATAGATCTGATTTGCTTCCAAACCGAAGCGGACATCACACAGGTGGATGCCCCTTCATCAATGGTACAATTGGAGACATTAGCATTCTGGATCTTAATTGGGATTTGGAAGGCGGCAGAAGCAGGAAGGGAAGGATGTTCAGACCAGTCAACATCAAAGATGATAAAAGGATCATCTGAAGGATCCACACCACCCATGGTAGTTAGTAGAGATTTTTGTTGTGAAGGGAACGACTGGAGGAGTTCTAGTGTTGAGATGGAAACAGGAGATTGCGGCAAATAATCTACTATACTATACGACTGGGCAGCTTTTCCAGAAGCAACATTTCAGCATAATGGTCCCTTGGGGATCTTGGTATGAACCTCAGCCTTAGGCTGAGGTATCTATAAAGGACCATTGGTTGTTGAAAGAGGCTCTGTGGAACCTAAAGAAGGGGGCTTGGGGGAAAACGTAGCGGGAGGCTTGTTGTACTGATGAGACCAAGTTTGAAGGTTGAGGTCAACGGTAATGGGTTGGTCAGAGTTCTTTATGAGAATCTCGTAATTAGAGGTACCAAATGGAGGAGGTTGAGTGGCCGCCTAACGTTTAAGGGGTGGGGTAGCCATGAATCCTTGCTGGGGGAAAGGATTAGTAAACATAGCCGGCTAGAGAGGTGAAACATTGAGAGGAACCGAAGGGGAAGCTTATTGTCCTTGCGACGTTGCTTGAGTCTCCCACATCTGATGCATCTAAGGTAAAAGAGGAAAATCGTGGGTGTAGTCACTATAGACACCGCAACAAGAACAAGGCTTATTCGTGCGAACAGGCCTGTCCTACTTGGGCCAAGTGCCCTTTTTTTGGTTAGCAGTGTTAGGTACATTCCCTTGGGGATTAGGTCCTGGATTACGTAGGGTAGATTGAATTTGGGTGCCTTTCCTCTTCTTTTTGGAAGTAGGAGGATTAGTCGCACCCTGTTGTGCATACACCTGCCCCTGGGGGAGGTGGCTGCTGTTGCAGGGGTTAAAAAGGCAAGGGAGGTGGGGGTGATAATGCTGGAGGAGCTAGAGCACCAGGCTGCGGATACGGATAATAAGGAGTTTGGGAAACATTTCGCTAAACAGGTTGGGAAAAAGAAGGAGGCATGCCATATCCTGGATACATGCTATCGGGAGGGGAAAAAGTGTTGGAGGAGCTGGCCCCTCCCTAAGGGAAACCATAACACATGGGAGGATGAGTGTATGGATGAGAAAGGGCTCCAACGATATCATCAGTGGCATGGGATGCCCCCAATACATTGGCATGATTGGGTCTAGGGAGATTAAGTAAGACGATATAAACATAACCAGACTGTGCATAGATCAAGTCATATTTTAACACAATCTGGAGAGAAGCTTCTTTAGTCTAAGGGAAATGTGATGCAACATCTCTGTCGATAGTAGGAAAAAGGGATCTGAGAAACCAATCCATGTAGACACGGTCTTCGAAGGTAGGGGCTCAACATAGGCTCTTTCTTCTCCACCATTCCTAGACATGATCAGATAGGCAGTTCATAGATTATTGACGAAAAAAGTTCAAAAGTTCGGTACCAGTGTCATAATGAAGGGGAAGCTAGAAGTAAGACAGAAAATACCGAGCAAGAGTCATAAAAGTAGTATGAGAGGAGGAGGCCTGGTCAACATACCACTTAGAAGCTTCTCCAGTAAGCGTACGCTAGAAAAACTGAAGACGGACAAAGTCATCGATGATGGAGTTAGACGAACACCATATGTGGAAATATTGAACATGGTTTGTAGGATCTTCTCCAGCAAGGCCTTCAAACTTCGAGATGTCGGAAGGGAGCTTGGTTGGCATAGCAGGCTAGCCAATATCATGGTGAATGGGGTCATTGATCAACTAGTGAAAATCGGGAAGACTGAGACCTACAATATATAGGGAGCAAGGGAGCAGCCGGGATAGTTCATGATGCGGTCCCACTAGTAGTATTCCCAGCATTAGGGCTGGGGCTACCACCAACATTAGGTCCTGAACCAGACATGGTGAAGGTGACAGGGGGAGAACTGGGTATAGAACTAGAAGCGGAGTCGGAATGGGGACTCGGCAGAGGATTAACTCAAATACTACGCGGAGGAGTAACTCTTCCTAATGGAAACTGAGGATGAAGGCCAAGAAGTATCCAGGATAAATGCCTTGGGGGTGCAATGATGGAAGAACCAACACGGATCACAAAAGGAAGAGAGACCAACAAGGGCAAGGAGGTGCAGGATCAAATGATTACAATGTTGAAACAAGGGCAGAGAGATGAGAGATCAAATGATTACAATGTTATAGTATTTGCATGGCGGTGTAAACAAGGTGCTCTTCACTTAGGGTGTGTGTGTTGAGTGTGTTAATTTTGATTTTTAAACCCAGACGTGTGTAGAGAAAAATAAAAAAGTTTGTTGTATAAATTTAAATAGATCTACAAATAACAGTAAACTAAACTAAATATAACAGAAAATAAACATCTAAAGATGCATCAATCTAAACCCAAGGAGGCGGGCTTCCCAACAACTAGTCTATGGGTGGGAAAAAATCTAGTCAAAACACACCAAAGTAGCCAATGGATCTAAACTCGGGAGGGACAATGATCTAAAGGTAAAATATGTTGGAAATAGGTGCAGAAAACAACAAAAAACCAAAGGGAAAAGTGTTGCAAATGAGGTGGCAAAAGGCTACAAACTGAAGGGAAATGGAGGGGACCCTAGAGTAGAGAAGGACCAAACAAAACTGAAAAGAGGTATTTTGGATGGATGAATAACCAATATGAAGGTACAGGATCTGTTATGGTCTCTGTAGTTTTCAAGATTGGCAAGTAAAAACACTGCAGACCCTACATCAAAACCGCTTTGGAATCTGAGGACCTAGCCATCCTAGATTCAGAGAGGGATCTCTCTATGTAGAAGTTCAAAGATATGATCTTTAAGTTTTGTGATATGATATTAGGCGAGTTATGAAGAACAGATTTTTTGTTTGTTTTGGTTGGGCAAGGATATAATGAAGGTGAAGGAAGTCTATATGAAGGGTGAAGGTGTAAGTAGGTGAAATAATGGTTCAGATGATAGGATAGGCAAGGAGCAACATCAATCCATTGGTCTATGGAATCATAAGAGGATTTAATTACACAACAAGGTTCAAGAGTGGTCCATGGGGAAATTCATCTATGTCAAAGGATCTCTTTAAGTTAATATTATGGAATGAAACAATAAGAAATGAAGTGAAATAAATAAAACACATGAAGAAACAAAGAACAACCTAAGATCAAGTAAGTAATTTGAAACTATCCTGCTTTTGGCATGCACTTAAATAAAGACACAAAAGTAATCTGAGATTAGGTAAGTACTTTTAAACTAGCCTTCTTTTGATGTACTTTCAAGAGAAAACATTTAAAAAACACAGAATAGATTAAGATCAAGTAAAGACTTTTAACTTTGCCTTCTTTCAACATATTCAAAGGGAAAACATTCATGATAAACAGAAAAAGTAGTCTAATATCAGGTAAGTACTTTGAAACTAGCCTGATTTCAACGTACTCTTAAGGGAACTTTTCAAAGAAACTATTGGAGATAAACCAGAGGACAGGGCTAACCATAAACTTATCTAGTTCAGCTTTAATTAGCAAACTTCTCAAGAATATTCAAAGATAAAATCTCAAGTTATACTCAGGAAATATGGGCTTACCAACACTCCACTGGTTATACTCTATTGAATTACCTCCAAATAAACAATCAGCAGAAAACATAAAGGATAAAGATTTTCAGTGAGATTTAGGGTACTTCAAAAGTAAATCCTAATCTATATTTGTTGTTCTTTATCAGACAAAAGTGGAAAAAATAAAAACATAAAGAAAAATGACAATTACAGTGAGAAACACATCACCATTGACATAGACCAGGATCCCATAAATCAGCTATTTGTATTTGATGTTCAAACCAGTTACAATCTTCAAGTCTAATGGGCCTCTACAACTTCAAACTTCTCATCTCAGCTTATGTGTATTCAATTAAAAACAGAGCTACAATAGCTTCAAAAGATATTTAAATGCAACAAATATCCAGAGACCAACCTCTATAATGTCTTCCACATAAATATTTATAGAAGAATGAGGAGGTGGAAGAGTTATAGGTTTCAAGTATCATTAATTTCACACTAAATGTAGCTCCTAGCCTTGAAAACCCTGCAAGGCATAAGGCAGGAGTGCTTTCAATTATAAAGCTACTTTGTTTAATTCTGTTTTTTTCTTTTTTGGCCTAGTGGGTGAAAAGATTGACTTTCAGGCACTTTCTTATCTTTATAATAACTTTAATGACAGTTTAAAATGTTTCTTTTACTTGTAACAACTGTCAGTTGCATTTTGTCTTAATGTTTACTAACGGGGCCTTTAATTATGCCTTTTTTTTATGTAATTAGGACTGTAGGTGGCAGAATAGGTTGACGAGGAAGTAACTAGCCTCTCTGATTTTGTGTGGAGAGGCTTCTCTACTGATTTGATTGTTTTTTGCGTAAAGCACTGATTTGGCTGTGTATTGTGCCTTAGGCTTTATTAAGCCTTTTCGATCATCTTTGTCTTCGAATGTGCTTTATGCCTCTAAACCGCGGATTAAAACTATTAATCTTCAATATTTCTGCTTTAATCCTTTAACTCTGATCTTCTGTATTGTTGATTGTATAGGTTGCTGGGTTTTACTGATCTAGAAGTTTTGCTCATTCGGCCAAAGAATGCTTCGTAGACCAAGACATGGAATTCATCGCCTCCTCTATCCCTTTTTTCAATTAATATGTGCTACAGGATCATCACCCTGTGCGTTTATGTCACCCCGGTGACTGTGGGAAACCTAATCAACACCACCATTAAAACCTGCAATTGACACTAAACATATTATAAATACCTGCGTATGGGGGTTTCAACTGCTTCAGAAGCTTAGTGAATGGTGGAGGAGCAGTGGGGAAGAACATGGTTGCAATGGAAAGAGGGTCGAAACTGTGGCGAAGGGCAGAACCAAGTTCAAATTTAAAATATGGCACAGGAGTGCGATGAGTGGTTTTATGAAAACCGTGAATGGTTTTTGCACGACCCTCGGGCGGTAAGTGGTTTTTCCCAGAGGGAGTGCAATTCCATACACTATTTGACACCTGTCCTTTGGAAAACCGCCGGTATCGCATTATTTTGGAGTGTTAAACTCTGGGAGAAAAATTTATGTGATATGTCGCTACAACCATTGGATGATGGGGATGAGATCCGACGGTGCGGATCGAGCGCGATGGAGAAAATGCACGGGCGGAGAATGAGTGGGATACATGTGGCGGTTTGTAACTGGTGGAGTCATTTTGAAATGGATGGTAGGCCCCGATGGAGTTGGATCATTGGGTTGGATGGGGACCATTAGATCTATAATATCTACGGCAGATATTTCATCGGGGCATCGTTATCGGAGGTTGCGAAGGATGAGGGAAACTTGGACACAGAGGATGCGATGATGGAGGGGCCGTCGGAACTAGGCGAATAGACGGCTGGGATGAAATCAGAGATCGGTGAGGAGAGACGCTGGGGTATAAGGCGCCAGGGAAACTCCGATGCGATAAGCAATTGGGGTTTAGTGCTAGCCATCCTGTCATTGACAGGGACGGCTGAGATGTGATCGGACTCATTGCATTGGTGAAAACAAACACAAGGTGAGAAAGCGAACGAAGGGAGCTTGTGATGCGATGAGGCCTTAAGCACTTGGTCATAGCGCGTGGTTTTATGAAGAATGAAGGGGCTAGGGCTAAGTCAAAGGGGCTTAAGCCCTGTTTTTTTTAAGAATGGGTTTTTAGGCTTTTTAGGGGTTCCAATAGGAGGGAAAGGGGGGCTTCAAAACTGATAAAGGAAATTTATTAGTTTTGAAGGGAAAGATGAAGGGTAAAAGGGGGATTTTCAGAGGTATATGGAGGATAAAAAGGGTCAAAATGAGTGAATGAAATGATGAAAGAGGGGTTGTTTAGGGAACAATTTTGCAGGGGGAAACAGGTTTAACTTGGTTTTATTTTAATGAAACAGCAGTGAAGATTACTTGCAAAGTTCAAACAACACAAGAAGACTTCAAGATGAGCATTTTTTCATGAAAACAATGTTTTGAAGGCTTGGGACTTATTTTTAGCCATCATTTGATTAGTAAAAAATTTACTGATGGCTAACAGTGGCTCCACTTGGGGATGGCAGCTCCTTGGAGGTGTCAAGAATCTTCAGAATTTGATCTCTGGGATGTAGACCTATGTCGTTATCCATTGACAACTTTTCCTTTTTCTAATCATGCAGCTTTGAAAGATGACTAGTATTTATATCAAACAGAGTTGTTTCCCAAACAAATACCTACACATCCTACTTCCTAACATTTTTCCTTCAAAAGGTGCATTTAGACTTGCAGACCTTAAAACATCAACATTTTATTCTTTTTGAAAACAGGAAAAACTAATCTAATTCTACCCTTATCTCTTCCATGAGTTCAGATTAGACTGTTGAACTCATAAATTCTCTACCTAAGCTACTATTTGCCAGGATTAGACTGTCTGGAAAATTTTATTCTCTATCTTCTAAATCAGAAATTTAAACACAGCCAAACTAGGTTTAAGCAGTCTGATTTGCCATGATGTATATGGCTGTATGTACAAGTTGCACACAGAATTTATTTGCATAAATTTAAAACCAAAATATGAAGGCTTGAAATCTAACATTTTAAACATCCTTCATTCTTTTTGCAACTCTGATTTTGATCTTTTTTGAGCTGTTCTTCCTTTCACTTGGTTTAGATTTTGAGCATATTAGAACCAATCTTTCATCAATATTTCAGGTTTAGGTTTTCAACTTGTTTGAACCATTGTTTCTCTATCCTAATCTATTCTACCTGATAAGCCAAGATTAAACAGTTTGGAAATCTTCTTCACTATCCTATCAGCAGAAAAATTGAAATCTATCTCAGTCATGATTAGGCTGTATGACTAGAATAGCAGTGGATTTTTTTTGGTAGTGGCATTTAAGCTTGCACATTTTCAGATTTTCTCTTTTTGGTATGGGGCTGTACCTTTCTTGTTTTATTTCTACCCTCTTTTTCTTTTTCTATTGTTTTTTTTTCTCTCTCTTCAAATTGAAAAACAGTGTTATATACAATGGATAAAAAGCCTTGAAAGTAAAATGTTAGTCAACAGAAATAATGTTTGAGAACCTTTGCATTAACAGGACCTCCAAAGTATTCAACTTCATCCAATTCTTGCAGAAAAAAATGCATTGTTTACAATAGCAGATTGGATAAGATAAAGGCCCTACCATAAGTTATCAAATTTTCCATGTTTTCCCTTATCTTCTTTTCTTGAATCCCATTTCAAAACTTTATCACCAATTTTGAAATCACTTGCCTTGGTTCTTTTGTCAAACAGCTTCTTGATGTTTTATTGTAGTTGTTGTGCTCTAATGTATACTTTCTCCCTAGTTTTTTGTAGATGTATTGTCTGGTTTATTCTTCTTGTTACATCATTATCTTCAGACTGCACTTCCTGGATCAGCTTGATGACTGGTACTCCTAAAGTGGTTGGAAATATTGCATCAGTTCCATAAACTAGATGGTAGGGAGACATTCCAATGGATTTTTTAATGGTCAGTCTGTCTGCCCATAAAGCATGTACTAGCTTATTGTGCCATGATTTATTGTTATCTTCCAGAAACTTCTTAATAATGTTTACCAGACTTTTATTTGATGATTATGCAAGCCCATTACCTTGAGGGTAATTAGCTGTGGAATGACCCAATATGATCTGATACTTATGACAAAATTCTACCATCCTTTTAGATCCAAATGCAGCAGCAGTATCAGTTATGATTTTTCTAGGACAGCCAAATCTGGATAATATATGGTTTTCAAGGAATGAAATGATGACTGAGTCTGTGGCATTCCTAGAGGGGATGGCTTCTACCCACTTGGTAAAATAGTCTGTTGCTGTGAGGATCCATCTATGTTGGGCAGGTGAGGGAGGATGGATTTCCCCAATTAAGTCTAGACCCCATTGTCGAAAAGGAGCTTCAATAGTGATTGGTTGCAAAGGTAAGGGAAGTAGTTTTCTTTTTCTTTCAAATATTTGGCATTTGTGACAGGAAGTAACCATCTTATGGAAATCTTGAAAGAGGGTGGGCCAGTAATAACCAGCTCTAAGGATTTTGTTGGCAGTTGATTTCCAATAGAGGTGGCCTCCACATTCTCCTTCATGGAACTCATGCTTGACCTTATCTGCATCATTCTCAAGCAAACATTTAAGCAATAATCCACTAGCATTTTTCCAATATAAACATTTATTCAAAATGCAGTAATTTACAGCTTTTAACTTTAAAAATTTTGCCTTTGTTTTAGACAAACCAAGAGGAACATTCAATTTGAGCAAAACATACAAAATATTAGCATACCAAGATGAATTTAGGAAATGGTCTTCAATAATTGGAGTCAAGAACTCCTCCTGTTCATCTAATGTATTAAACATGTTTATATCAAGAGCTTGGAAGTTAGATTCAACCATCATTTTTTCTAGTCCTTGACCCTTTATGAGTTTAGTGGGCTTGATTTCTAAGTTATACTCTAAAATTACAGCAATCCACTTTCCTCTTTTTCCATCTAGGTCTTGGGTCAATATGTCTTTCACCACTGAATGAGGCACAAATGCTATGATGTGGGAATGTAGAATGTAAAATCTGAAGTCTTTTAAGGCTTTGACTAAGGCAAAGGCTTGTTTTTCCATTATATTGTACTTCAGATGTGCATCTCTTAATGCCTTGCTGAAAAATGCAATGGGATGCTCTTGTCCATTCAAATTTTTCTGTAATAGGACAGTAGCTACTGTGTGTTCTGATGCAAATGAAAAAATGAAGAAATATTTGGAAAAATTAGGACTGATAAGAACTGGTGTTTTGGTGAGTGCTTGTTTTACCAGTTCAAATGATTTCTTTGCTTCAAAGGTCCATTTAACTCCTTCTCCCTTTTTAAGCATGTTTGTTATGTTTCTAAGGAGTTCAGCTAAATTGGGTATGAACCTTCTCAATAAATTAATCTTTCCAATGAAGGATTGAAGTTCCTTGATGTTTCTGGGATGGCTGATTTGTAATATTCCATCAATCCTTTTTGGGTCTATCCTTATTTATTTCTTTGATCTGATATGCCCAAGGAGTTTTCCTTCTTGGATACCAAACAATGTTTTCTTTGGGTTTAAGGACAATCCAAATTTTTTGCACTTTTCAAAGACTTTTCTCAAATGTATTAGGTGTTCTTCATCTGTTTTAGAATAAACAGTTATATCATCAAGGTAAATTATAATGAAATAACCTATTTCTTCTGAAAATGCAATGTCCATGGCTCTCTGAAAAGTGGCACCAGCATTCATTAAACCAAAATTCATTTTCAAATACATGAAAGTACCCCATGGTGTAGTAAAGGTTGTTTTAAGTAGATCATCAGGATGTGCCAAAATTTGATTGTAACCTGAGAAGCCATCTAGCAAAGAAATTCTTTTGGAACCAACTACCCTTTGTAAAATGTGATCCATTTTGGGCAAAGGATAGCTGTCCTTCAGTGAGGCTTTGTTTAAGTTTCTAAAATCAATACAAAGCCTTATCTCTCCTTTTTTCTTCCTAACTGATACAAGATCAAACACCCACTCTGAGTATCTAACAGGGAAAATAATTCTAGCTTCATACATTTTTTTAATTTCTTTCTCTACTAGAGTTAATTGAACAAGGTTGATTCTACACAATTTCTGTTTAAAAGGTTTCTGGTTTTCTTTTAGGGGTATCTTATGCTAAATTATTTCTGTATCATATGATTTCAGATCTTCATAGCTCCATGCAAAAACATCAGAAAATTCCTTAAAGAGCTCAATGTATTTCATTTTAATGTGAGCAAGCAGTGTTTTAGACATTTTGATTATTTTGGGCTTTTCCTCACTGCCTATATTGCATTCTTCTACTTCAGATTCTATGGGTTCCAATTTTGTCTTTTTGGCCACATCATTCAAGTCAAATAGTTCTTCTAAAGGGACCAGTCCCTTTGGCAAGCTTTGGTATTTAGGTTGTAGCACTTCTAAGTCTTCATTTTCTAAATCTGTGCTATTCTCTATTTTATGATTGGGTCCATAAGTTAACAGATTTATTTCAGCAATCTTGGGAGATTTTCCTTCTTCAATAAGTGGATTTTCTTCAATAGGACAGTCTTCATCATAATCTAAATCTGAGTAAGATGTTTCAAATTAATTTCTGGACGGTAAGAAATCTTCTATTTGTTTATCTCCCTCAAAAACTTGCCAGTATCTTTCATTGTCTGGGACAGCTGGTCTAAATTTGACTTGGGTGGTGCTTTGCTTGGTTTCATAAGGTGCAAGACAAGATCTAGCAACAAAGGCTAAACCATTGGCAAGGACATTTTGCTTTCTTGGGAGAAAGATAATTTGGAATTCATCAAAATTTCTTAACAAGTCCATGGCATCATCTCTGTAGGCTTTAAGTCTAGGATGTTTAGCACTATATTCCCCATTTACTTGCCTAATAATCAACTGAGAATCCCCATGAACTTTTATCCTTTTGGCCCCTAATTTTTTCAATAAATGCAGGCCTAAAAGGAAAGCTTCATACTCAGCTATGTTGTTGGTACATTGAAAGTTTAATCTGTAGGAATGCCCCTCAGCATGATTACTTTTAGTGTTTTGTAACCATATGCCTACCCCTGCATCATTTCTAGTGCAAGACCCATCAAAATTCATGTTCCAAAGAGGACTGTTTTCATATTTGAGATTTATTTCATTGTTGTCCTCTTTGTCTTCTTTATCATTCTGTAATGTACAAGGGTATGCACTGAATTTTCCTGAATTTTGTTCCTCAAGTTTTTCAGTGTTTCGAGGTTTTACTTCTTGATTTTCATGATCTGCATTACTTTCATAACTGTTTTGGACCTCAAGACCTCTAATCTGTTTTCTGTGCATTTCTAAATCAGTAGATCGTTTTTTAACTTCCTCTCTATTCCCTTCTCCATCCATGGCTGCAACTATGTTTGAATGTGGAGTGACTACAACATCTGATGTCTTTTCATTGATAAGATCTTGCTCTTTAGAAATATCATCATTGAAAAGAATAAAAGAGTCAAGGTTAGTGTGTATGGAATAGAGAGGAGAGTTTTCCAGTCTTTCTTGGCTACTCATCGTGTATTTCATGTGGGTTTCCCTATATATTCTTCTAGGTTGACTGAAGACAGGGATGGTGGCATAAGTCATATCCATTTGCATTGTGCCTTGTAACTTAGCCCCCCATGATCTGGAGAGGAGCATGCCATATTTGGGGGGTATATCAGCCACTACAATGTCCATCACTAAACTCTTGGCTGGTATTTGGGCTAAGTTAACACACAGATATTTTATTAAACCTAGGCATCTCACCCTACTTGAATCAAAGGAGTATAAATCTTTGTAGGGTCTAGTTACCTCTAGGCCTAATTTTTCCATTATTACCTTGGGTATGACGTTGTGTGATGCTCCTGAATCAAGCATGGCATTGTGCAAGATATTTTCATGAATGTTTAAGCTGATGTATAATGGAGGGGTGGTTCCTTCTTGAAATTTCCCTTCAATTTTTGGTCCAAAAATTAGTTCTGGGGTGTCATCATTCAAGTTGACTGTATCATGAACATATTCTATGTTCAAAGCCTTCAAAATTTGACCTCTATATACATTTTGAGTGACTAATTCAGTGAGTGGGACAGAGATTTTGATTTTGGATATTTCATTCTCTAGGCTGAAGGGGATCTGGTTTTTCAATATGTTTAGTTCAGCCTTCTTAGTCACTATTTCATCCGCAAAATCAACTTGCTGATTTTTATCATTTACAGCAGTTAGAATGGTTTTCTCAGGAGCATTAGCTGAGGTGCTAGTGCTACTGGGGTTAATACTTTGTTTTTCATTGGTTTGAGCATTTTTCCCTTTGTTTAAATTAGAATTTACAGCCATTGTTTTGTGATTTTCAATTGTCCTTTTAGGTGTATTTTCAGGGCTGTTTTTGACATATTTGTCAAAGGTTTTGTTTCTGGGAGTATCTTGATTCTTTTTAATTCTGAGGTCATATTTTTTAGGAGATCCTATGATGGAATTTTCAAATTATTGTTCATAATAATTAGTTTGGGGTCTTCTGTCATCATAAGGTGTATATAGACCTTGTTTTGTTTTGTAAATGAGATCAGAATCCTCATTACTTACTCCCAACATATTCATGTTTTCATCCTCTGTTTGTTCACTGGTTTCTTCATCCTCATTAACATAATTTTCTTGGAAGGGAGGTTTGATCTGTTGATCATCCTCTCTTTGTCTATTTTGAGGTTGATTTCTCCTAAAGTTCTGATTTTGATTTTGAGATTGATTTTTGTTTTGGGGAGCTGATTGATTTTCTCTGGATTGTGCTCTCTCAAGTATGCTCATTTTCTTCGTCATTTCCTCCATAATTCTTTCCATTTTTGAACTAGATGTGGAAGGTGCATTTTCCTCCCTAAATGATACTTTCTTTTCATTCCTCATCCTAGCTCTTTTCTCCATCAGATTTACTTCCACAGCAAGAGCTCCTTTCTGCATATCTTCTAAAGTCAAGGGGTCTCTTTCTCTTAGCTGATAGGCCATTTCAGGATCAAATCCTTCAGGAAATTTGGCCAAGGCTGAGCCCTGAGGAGGTTTCAAATTTGGGGCAATTGCATTATAAACACTATTGAACCTAGTGCAATAATTTTGAACACTTTCCCCAGTGTTTCTTTTGAGATTGTTGTAATATGAAAGTATTTGGAGAGGGTTTTTCTAACTTCCCATTTGTTTAGGAATGACTGATGGAGAGCTTGAATATCATTAATACTGTGAGGGGTTAAGCCTTTGAACCATTTTCTTGCTTCTCCCCCTAGACTTTGAGCAAATAATCTAAGTTTGACAGTTTCATCATCTATCTCATTTCTATCAAAATAGTCATTCATCTTATCCACATGTTGTAAAGAAGTAGTAGCACCATTGGCATCATATAATGGTATCTTGGACTGATAGTCCTGTGGGAGATTGACTAAAGGTAAAGGAAGGACTAGAGGTGCATACCATGTTGCCATGATAAGAGGTTGTGGAAAAAATGGGGGGTTTATAGGTGGAGGATGTAAGAAGGGAGGGGGTTGACAGAATGGGGTAGTTTGAATAGTGGGTGTATGGATAATATAATTGGATGGATCAGCAAGAGACTGTTGAGCAGATCTTGGATGAGAGAAACCAAAATTATGAAGGAAATGTAAATTGGGTGGGGTGGTTTCTCTGCTAACAGTGTCTTCCCCACTATGTTGGGGTGAGTGTGAAAGCTCAAAGTCTATCTGATCTATATCATCAAGTGACCTAGTTCTGAATGGGTTTCTTAAGTCAACTTGGGCATCTTGTAGAGCTGTAAGGCTTTCAGAAACAGAATTAGCTCTATGGACTGATCTGACAATGGTTGAAGTTTTAGATTTAGGATATTTCCTAAGTATACTTTTCGGATTATCAACTATCTCAGGAGGGTTTGGGTCAAGATAGGCTCTAGTATGAACTCTTCTAGGAGCCACTATGATATGTTTGCAGACCCAATGATAAGGAAAGTTTACCCAAATATGACAATATTTGTTAGGCTAATTGATCTTTTAGCAAGAAAACTTCATCATCAAAGTTTCTTAAGATGAGTTTGTATGATGTTATGATGGTAAAGGGTTTCCCAGTGGAGACTTTAGGTCAATCCAATCTTGTGGAGTCACCAGGTGGAAATTTTTAGCTTTTAGATGGTAAAATGTTTTATGGTCCACCATCATTAATAGGTTCGAATACCAATCTGAAATATTTTTGGGTTTTCTGAGTTTTATAGTCCTGTGGTTTATGAGAGTGTCCTAAATCTGTTTCATCACTTAGCTATGGTGATGAGACAAATAGAGTTACTCTGTGGCTTACTTAGCTCATTTCTTAAAGGTTTGATGGGGGTCTATTAGAATCCTAAGAGTTCCTTATTTTGTCACTGATTCAGATAAGTCCTATCATGATTACCAACATGCTTGGTAGTGCTTGAAGAAATCTACTTATATTGCGCTGAATACCGAGTGTTTAGTTTTAAGGATTTTACTTAGAAGTTCCCTAGTATGGTCGCTAGTATGTTATGGTATCCGTAGTTTGAAATATTGGCAAGTACAAATGCTACAGAGCCTACATCAAAACCGCTTTGGAATCTGAGGACTTAGACATCCTAGATTCAAAGATGGATCTCTCTATGTAGAAGTTCAAAGATATGATCTTTAAGTTTTGTGATATGATATTAGGCTAGTTATGAAGAATAGAGTTTTTGTTTGTTTTGGTTGGGCAAGGATATAATGAAGGTGAAGGAAGTCTATATGAAGGGTGAAGGTGTAAGTAGGTGAAATAATGGTTCAACTGATAGGATAGGAAAGGAGCAACATCAATCCATTGGGCTATGGAGTCATAAGAGGATTTAATTGCACAACAAGGTTCAAGAGTGGTCCATGGGGCAAGTCATATATGTCAAAGGATCTCTTTAAGTTGATATTATGGAATGAAACAATAAGAAATGAAGTGAAAGAAATAAAACACATGAAGAAACAAAGAACAACCTAAGATCAAGTAAGTACTTTGAAACTATTCTGCTTTTGGCATCCACTTAAAGAAAGACACAAAATTAATCTAAGATCAGGTAAGTACTTTTAAACTAGCCTACTTTTGATGTACTTTTAAGAGAAAACATTTAAAAAACACAAAATAGCTTAAGATCAAGTAAAGACTTTTAACTTAGCCTACTTTCAGCATATTCAAAGGGAAAACATTCATGATAAACACAAAAGGTAGTCTAAGATCAGGTAAGTACTTTGAAACTAGCCTGCTTTCAACGTACTCTTAAGGGAAATTTTCAAAGAAAATATTGGAGATAAACCAGAGGACAGGGCTAACCATAAACTTCTCTAGTTCAGCTTTAATTAGAAAACTTCTCAAGAACATTCAAAGATAAAATCTCAAGTTGTACTCAGGAAATATGGGCTTACCAACACTCCACTAGTTATACTCTATTGAATTACCTCCAAATAAACAATCAGCAGAAAACATAAAGGATAAAGATTTTCAGTGAGATTTAGGGTACTTCAGATGTAAATCCTAATCTACATTTGCTGTTATTTATCAGAGAAAAGTTTACAGAATGAAAACATAAATAAAAATGACAATTATAGTGAGAAACACATCACCATTGACATAGACCAGGATCCCATAAATCAGTTATTTGTATTTGATGTTCAAACCAGTTACAATCTTAAAGTCTAATGGGCCTCTACAACTTCAAACTTCTCATCTCATCTTATGTGTCTTCAATTACAAATAGAGCTACAGCAGCTTCAAAATCTATTTACATGCAACAAATATCCAAAGACCAACCTCTATAATGTCTTTCACAGAAATATTTATAGAAGAATGAGGAGGTGGAAGAGTTATAGGTTTCAAGTATCATTAATTTCACACTAAATGCATCTCCTAGCCTTGAAAACCCTGCAAGGCATAAGGCAGGAGTGCTTTCGATTATAACTCTACTTCGTTTAATTCCGTTTTGCTTTTTTGGCCTAGTGGGTGAAAAGATTGACTTTCAAGCTTTCTTATCTTTATAATAACTTTACTGATAGTTTAAAATATTTCTTTTACTTGTAACAACTGTCAGTTGCCTTTTGTCTTAATGTTTACTGACGAGGCCTTTAATTATGCCTTGTTTCAATGTAATTAGGACTACAGGTGGTAGAATAGGTTGATGAGGAAGTAACTAGCCTCTCTGATTTGGCGTGCAGAGGCTTCTCTGCTGATCTGATTGTTTTTCGCGTAAAGCAATGATTTGAATGTGTACTGTGCCTTAGGCTTTATTAAGCCTTTTCGATCATCTTTGTCTTCGGCTGTGCTTTATCCCTCTAAACCGTGGATTAAAACTATTAATCTTCAATCTTTCTGCTTTAATCCTTTAACTCTAATCTTCTGTATTGCTGACTATGTAGGTTGTTGGGTTTTACTGATCTAGAGGGTTTGCTCATTTGGCCAAAGAATGCTTCGTATACTGAGACATGGAATTCATCCCCTCCTCTGTCCCTTTTTGCAATTAATCTGTGCTACAGGATCGTCACCCTGTGCGTTTATGTCACCCCAGTGACTGTGGGAAACATGATCAACACTGCCATTAAAACCTACAATCGACACTAAACATATTATAAAAACCTGCGTATGGGGGTTTCAACTGCTTCAGAAGCTTAGTGAATGGTGGAGGAGTGGTGGGGAAGAAAATGGTTGTAGTGGAAAGAGGGTCGAAACCGTGGCGAAGGGAAGAACTAGGTTCGAATTTAAAATATGGCATGGGAGTGCAATGAGTGGTTTTATGAAAACCGTGAATGGTTTTCACACGACCCTCGGGTGGTAAGTGGTTTTTCCCAGAGGGAGTGCGATTCCATACATTATGCGACACTTGTCTTTTGGAAAACCGCCGGTATCGCATTATTTTGGAGTGTTAAACTCCGAGAGAAAAATTTATGCGATATGTTGCTACAACCGTCGGATGAGGGGATGAGATCCGATGGTGCGGATCGAGCATGATGGAGAAACTACACGGGTGGAGAGCGAGTGGGAGCCATGTGGTGGCTTGTAACTGGTGGAGTCATTTTGAAATGGATGGTAGGCCCCAGTGGAGTTGGATCATCGGGTTGGATGGGGACCGTTAGATCTATAAGATCTATGGCGAAGATTTCATCGGGGCATCGTTATCGGAGGTTGCGAAGGATGGGGGGAACTTGGACATAGAGGATGCGATGATGGAAGGGCCGTCGGATCTGGGCAAACAGACGGCCGGGATGAAATCGGGGATCGGTGAGGAGAGACGTTGGGGTATAAGGCGCCAGGGAAACTTAGATGCGATAAGCGATGGGGGTTCAGTGCTGGCCATCCAATCATTGAGAGGGACAGTTGAGATGTGATCGGACTCATCGCATCGGTGAAATCAAAAACAAGGTGAGAAAGCAGACGAAGGGAGCTTGCGATGTGATGAGGCCTTAAGATCTTCGTCATAGCACGTGGTTTCATGAAGAATGAAGGGGCTATGGCTAAGTCAAAGGTGCTTAAGCCCTATTTGTTTTAAGAATGGGTTTTTAGCCTAAAAAGTGGGGTTTTTAGGCTTTTTAGGGGTTCCGATAGGAGGGAAAGGGGGGCTTCAAAACTGATAAAGGAAATTTATTAGTTTTGAAGGGAAAGATGAGGGGTAAAAGGGGATTTTTCAGAGGTATATGGAGGATAAAAAGGGTCAAAATGAGTGAATCAAATGATGAAAGAGGGGTTGTTTAGGGAACAATTTTGCAGGGGGCAGCAGGTTTAACTTGGTTTTCTTTTAATGAAATAGCAACAAAGATTACTTGCAAAGTTCAAATAGCACAAGAAGACTTCAAGAATGAGAAATTTTTCATGAAAACAATCTTTGAAGGCTTAGGACTTATTTTTAGCCATCATTTGCTTAGTCAAAAATTTATTGATGGCTAACAGGATCAGATCTGAAAAAAATGGCTAAACACACTGAAATTTCAGACGACCTGCTTCATCTAAACTCCTCCTAGAAAGGTGGAAGCATACTGAAGCCCTAGGGGGCTAGGTTCCCAATTCGAAAAGTAAAACAGAGAAAGTACATGTCCAAAACAGGTAGAGATGGAGGTCAGACAACCCTAAACAGTAGCCCAGAAAAACCCAAAAAAATCTCAGAAAAAATCCTGCAAAAAGTACAGATCGCAATTTCTGACCTGTTTTCTATAAAGGTCACAGGTTTGAGGCTATTTTCTGCATCCTGAAGGTTGAGGTCGTAGGTTTGGCCCCAAAAAGTGTGACCTGCACTTTTGGCACTCTCGGGAGGAGGTTTCAGAAAAAAGTGTCATCTTACCTAGGTTGATGCCTCTCACCTGTGCAATAGGTCCAGAAACATGCAGAAGTTAGAATTTTTACTATTTTATTGTTTTATAGGTTAAAAACAAAATCAAGAAAAGAAAAACAAGAAGCTAAAGAAAAATCCTAGGGTTTGAAGCAGTTGATCATGCAGGGATCTAAAAAATGATAGAGGTCGTAATCGTAAACCCTTGTGGAGTCGCCAGTTGTTAGGATGAATTCTACTCGCAAGCTTATGAAAAAAGCTCACTTTAGCTGTGCATAACAAACAACCCTAACATCAAAGATGGCTTCCAATTTCTTTAGATCTGTAGTTAGTTGACCAAGATAAATGCTACAAAATCCAGATCTATGAAGTAAAAGACATTAAGCAGTAAATAAAAGCCAGGTGCTCCATGCATCCAATAGACAAAACAAGAATATTTTTAAATATGTTTTGCATTTATGACACCTAGGAAGGGAACATAGAAAGATGTTACCAGTCCCCCTCAATGGGATGGGTTCTTGTATGTCCTCAGCACTTCAGATCTAATATCTCTCTCTCTTGATGGTGTAGAAAACCCAAACAAAAAATGGAACTCAAAGGGATCTCACAAGAAAAAAGGTAGCAAAATATGACAATGATGATGGATCAAAGTCAGACCAAAAGTATAGATCCAGAGTGATCTTTAGGCAACAAAAGGTAGTGAATGAATGGAAAAACCCTTCTATTTATAACAAAATATTAAGTTAGTCTAGATATTGGTGCATAATCCAAATCTAGATCCAACTTTTATGGAATATTTTATTATATTTTTTGGAGGGAAAAAGAATTTGAATTTGGTCAAATCCCTTTATTTGTAAATAATAAATAAATAAATGATTTATTTATTATTTTAAGAGTGTGGTTGAGTAATAATTAAATAAATAGTGATTTATTCAATTATTTATGAATGATTTAGTCAAATTTAAGAAGGAATATTATTTAAATAATGTTTAAATAATTATTCCTAGAAAATAATAAGATAAATAGTGATTTATCTAATTAATTCTCCTGTTTTGGGTTAAATATGACCAGGAATATTAATTAAATTGTAATGTTCCCATTTTAGTACATGGCTAAATGGAACATTAAAATTTTTCTTTTATCACATTACAGCTAAATAAATGGGTAAAGGAACCCATTCTTATTAAAGACATGAATAAAATCCCTCATGATGTGAAAGGGATCATCAGAGTAGCTTCATTTTGCACCCTCAAGTGTGAAAAGGGGCAAATGCATGAAGACAAGGTCATGTTTGACCAAGTCAATAGCGCTGCCATAGGAGGAGTGGATCACTTTATGAGATAGTGCAGTGTGAATGAGGAAGAGGATATTTGGTGGAGGAAACCCTAATGGATGGGGCCCATGGAGAAAGATCTTTCACTTGTTTAAAAGGAGGGAAAGGCAACCATTGTTTCACATGCTTGTATTATTAATTTCATTGTCTATTAAAACAATTGTGCATTCTCTGCTGTTTAGCAAGAATTTCCAGGGAATTCATGTTTAGGATTTATTCACCTTCTTGAGGGGCCTCTTGAAGGATTGTTCTTCATTCTCCAAATCTCTTGGCTAAAGGCCAAAGCTTATCCTTTCATTTACTGCATTATTTCTGCTCAAGTATAACCAGTGTTGCTGGGGTGTTGCAGTGGAGGACACCATATACCATTTCCTTAGCTCATTTTTCAGAGGAGGGAACTTTTATTCCTCTGGGAGGTTAGTGAGGGTGATCCAGGAGCATATTTCAGATCATTGGCATCAGGCCAAGCATTTCTCTTCACCAACAATGCACTCCCTTCTCTAGACTACATTATTTCTAAGTGTATTTGCAGTGGAGACTTGCTCCACATGTTTGGAGGGTTAGATCTTAGGTGAGAGGATCAGCCTTTCATTCTAGAGATCCATTGGAGGAGATATTGTTATTGATTGCAGCATCTTCAGTCTTCTCCACTTGTTTCCAGTTCTTGAGTTGCTGCAGCTACCCAACAACTTCGGCATTTCTGCATATTTTCCATTTTGTGTATATTTCAGCCAATCCCTTTGAGGATTGTGTATTGTATGTTTCAGGGGTTGAGATATTTCTCCCCCTTCTTTATTTGATCTATTATTGTCATATCTAGGTATTATTGACATTTTGCAGCAGTTCCTCCTCATGGATTGCGCATTCATAGCCAGGGCTTTCCTTGTATAGCAGTATTTCTCCGTTTTCATGTATATGTTTCATTGAGGCTGCATCGCCTAGCTTGAGAGATCTTTTCCTCAAGAACTTGTATACATTTTTTGCTGCTATCATCTAATGTAATGGTTATGTAGATCTTCTGGCATTCTTGGTATTAATGTATTTACTGCTATTTCCTAGCTCATGTTTATGTATTATTGATCTCCACATTGGTAATATCTTGAGATATTCCCAATAGTGTAGTTGTTCCTAATTTGGGAACATTACAGTGGTATCAGAGCCTGATCTCTGGCTCAGCCTATGAGTCTTAGCCAAAGAAGATCAATATGATGAAGAACATGAGTTTACTCTCATCTATTTTCAGATCTAGAGGAGACCTCTCCAAGGAGGTCAAGAAGATTGAAGAAGGAGAAGAGGAAGGACCATGCACTTCCTACTCTCACAAAGAAGAAGATCAAAAGCATGAAGAACACTTGGAATTCGAAATTCTAATTGAGTACCTAGCTAAATACCAAGCTAAACTTAGAGCCTTCCAAGAGACTCTAGCTTTTCCACAATTTATTCAGCAGAAAGAAGAAAGAAGACCCCACAACTATGGGATGATGAGAGGCAATAGATTTCTATTGTCCACATTTGATGGATCAGTCATATGTGCAGCAGAGGTTTGGGTAAAGAAGCTAGAGGATTTCTTCCTGCTACATCCTGTAGTAGGTAGAGAGGCTGTAGAAGTTATAGTGTTGCACCTTGAAGGTGAAGCAAAGAATTCTTGGATCAGCCATCTAAGCCATACAAGGGTTTCTACTCTTGTTGAGTTTTCTCAAAGATTGATCGGGAGGTTTGGAAAAAGGAGGGAGGAGCCCTCACCACTAGTTATTGAGGCATGTATCGGCGTTGTTGAGACCATGGAGGAACAACCTTCATCTTCAACAGTTTGGGAGGCCAACACTTATGAGGAGGAAACTCTTGCAGCCTTGCAAGGAGCTTCCAAATTTCACCAAAGTATGACTAAAAATCCATCTCTTGTCATTTCAGAAAAAAATTTGGATGGGTCTACATCATTGCATGCAGTTGACCTAGAGTAACAGAATAGCACTGCGCTGTACAAAAGCAGTGATGGAGGAAAGAGGAACCATTCCTCATGTGAGCACTCAAAGAGCAGCTTCATTCAGGAAGCCATGGAGGAAACTGTGAGAAGAGGTAGACATCTGGAGATAAGAAACTCTTTCTCCTCTTTAGATGACACTCTCTCAATGAGCATGCCACAGCTCAAAGAGAGACTTCTACTGGCAGCAGATCCAAAGCCTCTTTGGTTTTGGAAGGACATGCATAAGGAGAAGATCTCACAGGGAGATTTCAGTAGAGGTGCACTCCCACACATCATGGAGTGCAAGATTCTTGATCAGTTTGAGGAGGTTCTTCCCTTCTCTCAGGAGCAGATAGTATATGGAGGATATCTTCGGATGGATAACATCTCTCGTGACTGTGTTGGACATTCCTTGAGCCATGCACATCATGATGGGAGGTTTTTTCCTACCACCTATTTGGATCCTCATAGGGTCAAATTGATCCTTGCGAAGATTTCATTTCAAGATACCATGAAATGCAACAATCTGATTTGGGATGATGGTAGCCCTCATGGGAGGAGTACCAAGATGAAGGGTGTAAGAAGACATCCACAATTGGTTGTGTGGATGTGGATGGTGAGCAAGAAGCTAGTAAGCTACTTGCAGATTTATTATACTGGGCAGCAGGAGGCTTGGCTGCGCTAGTTACTCTTGAACGAGTTTGGCCATCACTTGGCATACACTCTTTCCAAGGGTATGAGGATGGAGAAGAGGTGGCAGGATACTGGAATCATGGAGAAAAAAAGAGTATGGGTGCATAGTGATGATGCAACATTCATGTCATTCACTATGTCTTCATAACATATCTTGTATGATGAGAGCATGAGGAAGGAGCAAAAACATTTGTTGTTGGGGTTATTCTTGGGAGAGCAAGAGCAGATTTACTCTCATTTATTGTATGATGTTTCAGGAGTAGGAGATGGCACGATCATGGTGCAAAGGGGATACTCCTTGACCTTTTATGATCAGGAATTACTTCTACTTTGGGATAGATTCCATATTTGCAGCAACATTGTTGGAGGGTTGCCCATCTATGTTGAGGGAGTTGAGGGCAACAACAATGTAACATCTAGAGACTATCTAGTGCCTCATGTAGAGGAAGGAGGAGCTCTCATGTGTGGAGATCAAGGCACAACCCATGTTATATATGTGCCATTGTTGAGGAGGTGTGGAACCATGGAGACACAAGGAGGAGATAGGGAGGATGACCATCATGATGTGATGAGGAGCGCACATCCCTGTCTATTTTATGAGGTTGATGCACCTAAGAAGGTGATTGGATTGTGCAGTGGAAGCATGGACAAACTTGTTCATTCATATATTCAGTCATCTCTTGTTGAGTATGTCTCATTGCATGGAGACATTTTGCTAGGGGGACCACTGGACCAGTAGAGGAGAAGGAATGCTTCACATGTTGAGGCACCATTCATTAATCTCAGAGGAGTGGAGACTTTGGGAGATAACCATATGACATATGTCCTTCATGAGGAATCATCAGCATTGTCACTATGGAGGATAGATCCATGTTGGAGCTCTGGGTTGTTGTTGGAGTATTCCCAGGATCATCTTGCTTGTATGGTATTGACAGATCGGCATATGAGGAGATGCAAAGATCATGTGCAGATGGAGGAGATTCATAACTCTTTGGAGGAGTTAGCATAGCCACCTCTTTTCTATTTGAGGATGAGAGGGGACTCATTTTTGAGCCATTCCATTTGCATGAGCAAAACTTATGGTAAGTGTATTGTTTATTTGTATGATGACTTACATATTCATCCCTTAACCATATATGTACAGGATGTTGCTCCAAGGAAGGGCATTCTTTTCTCTAGACCCCATGGTCTACTTGAGGACATGAGCACTATTGGTGACCACTCCCTAGGAGGACTTGGGGAGGAAATGTATTTTGGA
This sequence comes from Pinus albicaulis, assembly GCA_034641835.2. Classification (NCBI taxonomy): domain Eukaryota; kingdom Viridiplantae; phylum Streptophyta; class Pinopsida; order Pinales; family Pinaceae; genus Pinus; species Pinus albicaulis. The sequence goes on along the minus strand of CM076575.1, from coordinate 2,033,803,870 downwards.
GAACATTCTCACCTTGCACCATACATCATGCACTTTCTCCATACATTTGAGGAGAGTAGGACAGCAAGAAAGTCGTTGAGATACCACACTTTTTATCATACTCTTTTGCAGTTAAGGGTAAAACTGCATTGGTTACAATTGAGGGACCATTTTCCTTCTCCCTTGCCACACATGACAGCAAGCATGGTTCTCATTATGGTTCATTATGTTGTTGTTGTCTTTGTATTTGTTGAGAGCATGATTGGGGGGATGGCACATTGGTTGGATGTGCCCCTTGGGGGAGAGATCTCCCACATTATTTGCATTACATGTTCTAATGGGAGCATGAGAGGACATGTGGGCACTACAGCAAAACACTTGTTTCCATTTTAGGTGGGCCATATGCTTGATTGGATGCCATATGATGATGACTTCCAACTCATCACATATGATATGGATTAGGACAATATGTTTCATAATGCTGGAGAAGAAATCCTTGGAGGTCTAGTCTTCATTTTGCCACTTGAGGGAAACATTGTTGCATCCCAATATCAGCATATACTCTACACTTATCCTAAGTGGAGAGGATGACAGCGTGGGGTAGGATAATTTTTCTACCAAGATCATATTTTCAGCCCACCTACATTTCGGGAGCCAAAGGTGGAAGATGATTGTCAAGAGTTTCCCTGTTGGGGGGTAACTAATTTTGTATGGATGATTGCTTGGGGGATGGAGGGTCTACATGAGGGAGATGTTCCTCAACATATTTCCAACTCCATGCCTTGGGTGGAGATTCTTCAGTTCTATCCTTGTAGTTGCTTGAGGACAAGCAACATTTGGGAGGGGAGGACTGTAATGTTCCCATTTTAGCACATGGCTAAATGAAACATTAAAATTTTTCTTTTATCACATTGCAACTAAATAAATGGGTAAAGGGACCCATTATTATTAAATACATGAATAATATCCCTCATGATGTGAAAGGGATCATCAAAGTAGCTTCATTTTGCACCCTCAAGTGTGAAAATGGGAAAATGCATGAAGATAAGCTCATGTTTGACCAAGTCAACAACACTGCCATAGGAGGAGTGGATCACTTTATGAGACAGAGCAGTGTGAATGATGAAGAGGATATTTGGTGGAGGAAACCCTAATGGATGGGGCCCATGGAGAAAGAGCTTTAACTTGTTTAAAAGGAGGGCAAGGAAACCATTGTTTCACATGCTTGTATTATTCATTTCATTGTCTATTCAAACAATTGTGCATTCTCTGCTGTTTAGAAAGAATTGTCGGGGAATTCCTATTTAGGATTTCTTCACCTTCTTAAGGGGCCTCTTGAAGGATTGTTCTTCATTCTCCATATCTCTTGGCTCAATGCCAAAGCTTCTCCTTTCAGTTATTGCGTTATTTCTTCTCAAGTATAACACAGTGTTGTTGGGGTGTTGCAGTGGAGGACACCATATACCATTTCCTTGGCTCATCTGTCATAGGGGGGAGATTCTATTCCTTTGGGACGTTAGTGAGGGAGATCCAGGAGAATATTTTAGATCATTGGCATCAGGCCAAGCATTTTTCTTCACCAACAATGCAGTCCCTTCTCTAGACTACGTTATTTCTGAGTGTATTTGCAATGGAGAATTGCTCCACATGTTTGGAAGGTTAGATCTTAGATGAGAGGATCAACCTTTCATTCTAGAGATCCATTGGAGGATATATTTTTATTTATTGTATCATATTCATTCTTCTCCACTTGTTTCCATTTCTTGAGTTGCTGCAGCTACCCAACAACTCCGGCATTTCTGCATATTTTCCATTTTGTGTATATTTCAGCCAATCCCTTTGAGGATTGTGTATTGTATGTTTCAGGGGTTGAGATCTTGCTCCCCCTTATTTATTTGAGATATTATTGTCATATCTAGGTATTATTTACATTTTTCAGCAGTTCCTCCTCATGGATTGCGCAGTCATAGCTAGTGTAATGTTCCAAATTTTTCCTTTAATAAATTGGAACATTAGATTTTGATAATTTCACTTATAAGTTGAATAATTGGGTAAGGAGGCCCAATGAAAATAAAAAAAATGGATAAAATCCCTCTAGTATGAAAGGGGATCAGCCTTGGAACTAGATTTCACACCCTCATGTGTGAAAGGAGACATTTGCAAAGAGGCTTGGTTAAGTTTGACCAAGTCAAACAGCACAGGGTATGAGGTGGAAAGCACTACATGGGACAGCACAGAGATAGAGGAGGGAATATTCCTTGAAGGAGGAAACCCTAATAGAGTGGAGCCCATGGAGAGGGAGCTCTCATGTGTTTAAAATGAGGGCAAGGAAACCATTGTTATTCATGCTTTTATTATTCATTTCATGTCTATTCAGACATTGTGCATTCTTTTGCTGTTTAGCAAGAATTGCCGGGGAATTCCTGTTTAGGATTTCCTCACTTTCTTGAGAGGCCTCTTGAAGGTTTGTTCTTCATTCTCCACATCTCTTGGCTCAAGGTCAAAGCATCCTCCTCCAGGACAGTGTTATTGCTACAGCAGCATAATTCTGTGTTGCAGGGTGTTGCAGTGGAGACTCCACAACACCTCTTCCATCTCTTGTTTTTTAGAGGGAGAGTCTTTGTTTCCTTTGGATGATTAGCTTGGAATATTTGGAGCTTATTTGCAGATCTTGGCACTTGGCCACTTCATTCTATTCCACCTACAGTGCAGTTACCCTCTTAGACTGCGTTATTTTCATGGAGCACTTGCAGTGAGGGATTGCAGTGTTGTTTGGAGGGTGAGATCTCAAGTGTAAGGATCAGCCTTCCACTTTGGAGATCCATTGGAGGAGGTATACTTCAGATTTCTTAACATCTTTAGCCTTCTCTATTGAGTTCCAGATTTGAGTTGCAGCAGCTGCCCAGCAACTCCAACATTTTTTCCATTTTGTGTATTTCAACCAATCCTTTGGAGGATTGATGTATTATTGCTTCTAAGGGTTATAAATTTGCTACCCTAATGTATTTGAGCTATATATTGTCATATCTTTCAGTTATCATGTAATATGGATCAGTACCTTCTATAAATTGCGTCCTCTTAGCCTGGGTTTATGCAAAAATAGCAGTGTTCTTCTATTTTCATGTACATGTCTTGTTGAGGCTAGCATTTCCTTTCTTGAGTGGGTGTTTCCTCAAGAACTTGTACTATCTTTGCTGCTATAGCATTATTCATTGGCTATTCATATCTTCTTGTCTCGCAGCTTATAAAATAATGTTGTCTTTCCATGGTATGCTCATGTATTGTTGCAGCTCTATTCTTTGGGAAATTTCTGAAGGGAACTAGGTGTGGGAGGCTTGTCTCACTACCCTAGAAGGATTTCTTTGGTCCAAACTCTTGGATTTTGGTCTTAGACACATTTTTCTAAGGGATCCAGGTCTTGATATCAAATCCCGTTGCCTCCATTTCTAGAAAATGTGTTTTCCAACCATGGATTGCTAGCCATTCCTGTTACACAACATTTTGTCACCGTCCTTGAAATCCCTTGTCCCGTACATTGGAGGACTATTCCCGTGACCTGTGAACAGTAAAATGTCCTGAAAACACCTTGATGGTATCCTTCTGCATAAGGGCAAGAATTCTCCTAAAGAAAATTTCCTCTGGAAAACCCTTAAAACCCATGTTTTGGCATTGGCACGATTAGTCGGTTCATCCCTCGTGCTAATGGGGAAAATATGCACTAGTGAGCACGGCAGTTGGCGCTCTGTCCCTATGTTGTGCCCGCACCAAGCCTATTAAGGAATTTTTTTGAACAATAGAAGGCGGAAGTTTGATTCTAACAACTTTAGAACGAATCATCAAAATTAGGTTGGGTTGTTTGGCTCCGGATCTCCCTAATTAGGAAGTGGTTTTCCACCTCTCATGGAACCTTCCTAAGAGATAGGACTCTCCCCCATGATTATAGGGATACTAACCTCTCCTTCTCCTTCTATAAAAGCCTGCCCTCTCCATTTGCTAGCTAGCTAAACTTTTGGGAAGGAAATTATAGCTGAGTGACAATCAAGAGCAGAGCTAAGGAGAACCCTGTGAGAGAGAGAGTTTTGTCAAATCCCTGATGAGCTTTGGGAGACACGTCCTGCTGGAACCCTGTCAAAGGAAGATCATGACGTTAGAGCATTAGTTGTAATCATTATCTCGTATCTTAATATACATGACTCTACTATTGGTTCCATGATTGTGTTTGTCCATCATATAATGCAATTTCATTCATTCCTCTCTGACTGATCGATAGTTATAAAGTGTGAAATATTACGTTGCATGTTGTCTCCCTTCTTTGCATGTGTACAGGTATCTGGATGCAGCGATCTCATGGATCCTGACCTGTCCAGCTAGGAATGGAAGCGCCACTTCTTCGACAACAGTAGCGAAGGAATCACGGTAAGCGATCTATCGCGATTCTATCCTTTGTAACTAGGAATCAATAGCTTTGCATGTTTCGATTGTTGCTAGACCCACTCTAGGGCTAGTGGGATCGCCTCTGTCCGCAGAGGGGATTTACCTCACCAAAAATTTGGCGACTCTGCTGGGGATCAGTGGGAGTTGGTCCTTCCTCCATTGGGTTGTTTTTTGGATTTTGGTTTGATTTGTCTGCTTTTCTGGTTCACCTTCCTTGGTGTTAAAACCTTGTTCAGCCCCCAGAAGACCAGATCCAGCCTTTGTTCGTTCGTTTTCATACTTTTCTAGGGTAAACCTGATTGGTTCAGTTATCCCTCTGACAGTCACGCCGAAGGGCACAAGTTGCTAGTTAGGCACTCGCACCATCCCCTGTTTGGTGCAGATTACATCCAGACAGGCGCACCAACCTTGCTTGGTTTTAGGGTTTGCCTATTCATGGACTCTTTGAGCTTGAGTTTTAGTCCTGGTTTGTTTTTCTGATTGTTTCAGTGCTTTGAAGTCATTTTTTACTGTGTTCAGCCCTTGTCCTCTAGTTTTTTTCCCTTTTCTGTTAATTTTTCATTTTAGCCCTAGGGCTTCTAAGTGCTTCAGTGTGCTGAACCTCCCGTGGGAGTTTTGGGTCTTTGCTTTCCTGCTCAACTTTGTTTTTGCTTCTTTGCATTCATCTTGCTGAATCAGATTGATTCATTGCGTTTATTGAGTTATTTTCCTCTCTTTCGTTCAGTTTCACTTTGTGTTGCTCCAAGTCTAGATCACATGGCTTGTTTGAGTCTCTTTTGATATTCTTCCTCGCTTTGATGGATTTCGTCATCAGTTTGAGTTGAGTGAACTTGTTTTGTTCCAAATCTCTCTCTATCATCCTCAAATTGATGTTTTTACTAGTTTTTCATTTATTTAGTGCATTTGCTCTAATATATTGAAAAATACAAAAAAAAAAAAAAAAAACTTTTGCATTTTTGATTGGCATAGTGAAAATTGAAAACTCTTTCGCATTACTAGTGTTGTATAAATTCTAGAGAAAAGTTTTCTAGTTTCATTAGCTTGCATTGAAATCAGTAGTGGATGTTTTTGTGCGTTCATTTCGCTATCATTTGAAAGCTCTCAACTCTCCTGTAGATAGCTCTTCATTGAACGAAATGATGTTTTGTGGCATGTGGTTTGAATCTAGAGGTTTTATGAGATCCAACATTCGATAGGGACTTGAAATCGAAACGTAAATTGAAGATAAAATTTAAAATTTACTGAATTAACCTAAGGCAACATTCAAACTTAATGGAACATCTAGTAGTCTAAGGTAGAGACGTGTTCTGGCATCTTTAAGCCTAGTAGCTGTTGCTCGCCATCTGGCTTCAGATAGCGCTAGTACGGACTTGTGCTCCCCATACCGTCGTGTATATAAAGGGAGACCCCATTAGGTTGCAAATCCTTTATCCATAGGAAGCTGAGTCTGCTGCCTTTTACCCGTGATACACTGGACACAACATTCAGAGAGATTACCTGCACGTACGTTAAGTCCTTGGTTGATTTCTCTTTCATTTTTACCAAGGTGTATATGGCAGTTCACGGATATCTGGTACACCCATTTACCTAGATTACCATAGCAATCATTTTGATCTTTACTGACTCCCTAAATTTGAAAAGATCATCAAGCACTTGTCCTTTCATGCTTGCTTCCAAACTGAAAGTGATAGAGTCATATTTTACTCGTTTCTAGACTCTTAAAACATGAAACAGTAAAGTTTCTAGTTTCAATGTGAAAAAATTAATCACCTACGATCACACACCCATTTAGAGAGTAATTTCTCAGCCTATTTTTGTTTGCCTTGGTTTTTTCCCGTGTGTCTTTGTTTTATATCTCTTCCTCTTGTTGCTATAGTCACCGTGGCAGAACCGTCAGTTTCTTCTACTGGTAGTCCTTATACAGATGATTCATCGAAAGTCTCTCAGTCATCTGCTAAGCATCAACAGCCCATCGTATCTGAGCTTCCCTTTGGGGGGTCGGTTATATCTGAGCTTCCCTTTGGAGGACCAGTTGAGTTCAATTGACCCTTTTCCAACGCTTGGTTTGGATTTGGAGTTGGGGAACACTTCCCTCCTCTTACATCGGGATCACCATTTTTGGCTGTTGTCATACCTCCTAGTCCCTGTCCTATTTTAGAAGATCTTACGGTAGGGTGATATATGGACTCATTCAATCCTATTCCTTGTGAGGGAATTCCTTCTTCTGGTGAAAACTACCAGCTTTTTCCCGAAGACATCCCTGAACCGTCTGTTTTGTCTTCAGCTGGTCCATCGCTCCTAGCTGGATATAGGTATTTAAGTTAGGTCATGGCTGCTATTGCCTCTATGGGAATATCAACTCTATCCACGGAACCGATCATTCCCTCTTTAGGGATGTCGCCATAGACACCTCTCACGGTATCTCCTTTTGTCACATCGGTACCTGTTAGACCTACTATTTGCGTGGCTACGTCTATGCCTATTGTCACCACTCAGTCAACTAGGACCTCGTTAGTTCCTGAAGACGTTTATTTAGCTTCTGCTATTCCTGAGAACCTTTCTCCCGAGGAGTATCAGATGACTTTAAAGCCTCCGAACTCCCAGGTTGATCAGTCATCTCATGATCTTAATTGTCCTTAATTTTATCATTATGGAGCGGACAGTACCCCGATCTATTCATTTCCATTTCAATATGATGAGCATGGCAACCCTATTCTTTTTCTGGCTCCTGAGGCTTAACAGTATATTAACAATTTTATACCTTCCCTGATTGTGCAACCTTCTAACCAACAAGGACAACCCTTTCAGGGAAAACCTTTGTTTCAGCAAGGATATGCTTCTAGCCCACAAGGACAATCCTTCCAGGGACAACCTTTGGCCCAGCCAGGGTATGCATATGACCCGCAAGGACAACCCTTACAGGGACAACCTTCGGTCCAGCAAGGATTATTTTACGGCCCACAAGGGAAGACTTACAATCCTCAAGGTCAACCTCTATAGCCTCACCCTGTGGTCCAACCAGGGCAACTGGTGTATCAACCTAGACCTTCATACAGTCCTGGGGGGCAAACCCATCCCTCTCAACCATTGGTGTAACCTCAGCAGCCTCATTTTCCGATTGGTAAAAATGTTGCACAGCCAGGGCCATCCTATGGTCCTGTCCTAGGTCAACCTGGTTATCAGGCACAACCTGGCCCACTCCCGCCATCAGGCCAACCTGCTCAACCGGGGAAACCTGGTGTCCCTCATCAGCTAGGTCAACCTGTTCAACCAGGACAACCTGTGCAACTTGTTAACCCTGCTCAGTCGCTGATCTATTCTATGCCACAACCGAATCCACATGTGCGCCTGACTTATCCAACTCAGCAGGGCCCCACTTACCAGCAGCCTGTTTGACCCCAAGGCGGCTATTATCTTCAAGTTCAGTCTCAACCAGTTCACAACCTACCTCAAGGTTCTGGTTATTACCCTCAATAGCCAGGCTATACTTATACTCCACAGCAAAATCCTTACATTGCTCAATCGGGACCCATGTATACTCAGAATCAGTATCGTGGTTATCAAACCTCGTATCCTGGTTTTCAGCCGCCATATCAACCCAATAATCCGGCTTATACCCCCTATGGTCAGAATCCTACAGGACAGAACCAATGGGGGCAGAGTTATCCTCAACTGGGATGGAGTATAGGTACAGGTCCTTATCGGGGACCTGGCATGACTTTTAACCCTCAATTACCTTTTATCACCATGTTGGAGTTACCAGACGTGTCCAAATTGACCAATGATCCGATTCTTCATAATCCATATTGGCCTCTAGTTCTGACGACGGTGCCTGGTGACTGTCCTAAGTTTGAGGGAAAATCTGGAGAAGACCCCCAAGCACACGTCATGACATACCACTTATGGTGTTCTTCGAATTCTTGGGTAGATGACTCGGTTCGTCTGCGTCTTTTCCAGCGCACTCTCACTGGCACTTCTGCTAAATGGTACATAGAACTACCTTGTGGTATTTTTCAAGATTTTAATACTCTATCTATGGGTTCCTGACGCATTTCCAGTTATCGGTTCATTACAAAGCCGAGACGCATCTCCTGAAATCTCTGAAACAGGACAAAGCTACTCATATTTTAGATCACATTCACGAATGGAGACGTCATCATCGTCTAATCAAGTTTGACATTCCTGATCAGCTTCTGACTCATTGGTTCACTACCTCCTTTGTCAATAATATTTCACAGGACATTGCTATGGGGGCATGTGTAACTAAGGAATATGCCATCGCTTGTGCCCAGTACCTTGATTTAATGCACTCTCAATCGGGCACATTATACAACGTCTTGACTAATGCCCCACGACCAGGGACCTCTAAAGCATCGGCTACCCCATCAGTAGACGGTGTTATTGGTTCCATCTCTCAGACTTCTCGCAAGTCTTCCAATGGGAAGCAGAAATCGAATTCTTCCAATACTTCTGCTTCTCAGCCTGCTCCAGCTTCTGTTAAAACCATGGAGGTAAACGTCGTTTAGGCCAATCCTACAAACAAGACCTCCAAAGGGAAAAATAAGGGCAAAGGCAAAGCCAAATCCGATGCTCCAAAACAAGAATCTTCTAAACCCTGTGCTGATGATGGTTCGCAGCGAAAACCGAAGTATCCCTGCCTGATTTGTGAAGAGGATCACTACACTAAAGATTGTCCTCGACGATCTGAGGTTATTCAACTACTAAAAGGCACTAAGGGAACTCCGAAAGTCCTTAAAGAACCTTTCCCATCTCACCAGACCCAGATGGTTGATCAATCTAAACCATCTACGTCGTTCGGCTCTCAAGTTTTCATGATGAACAGTTTTGCACCCGTTTCCATCACTACTCGGTCAAAAGATTATGTTGGATCACGTCAGGAAGTCGGGAAGGAGGTCATTGATGGTCCTCCTCCCCCACCTACCTCTAGTCCCCTTGAAATTGAGAATCCCAGTATTGAACCCATTGTACGGCCACCTTCTAAGGGTGTTCTTCGGAAGTCTTCCTATAATCCTAATGCCCGTGCTGCTCAACATTATAGTATTGTTGAGGATTTAGAGTATGCTCCGTCCGCGATTTCTGCGTTAGAAGTCCTCTAAAGTTTTCCATCTCAATGAAAAGCATTTTTATCTGCGATCGGCGGTATTGATCCTGCCAATTCTAGTCTTCTCACTTTCGATCTAGAGAATTTCATCCCCTGACTTCCACACCAGATCACGCTTGTTATACAACTCGATATTAACGGTCTCAACATCCATAGGGTCGTGGTGGATGAAGGTGCATCTACCTGTGTCATGTCATCTGCTTGCTAGAAGGCCATTGGCTCTTCGGCCCTCAATTCATCACCCAATTCCAATGAGGCATTCAATGGAAGGGAGTCAAAACCCTTGGGTGTTCTCGCTAGCTTACTGATTACATTAAAAGGAAATACTGTCAACGTTGAAGTGGAAGTCATTGATGCAAAACTCAACTATAATCTTCTACTCGGTCACAGTTGGACTCACGCTATATTGTGCGTTCCATCCACCCTCTTTCGACTTCTGAAGTTTTTGCATGAGGGAAAAATTATTACTGTTGATCAGCTGTCATTCTTTACCTCGTCTTCCGAGAACAATGTGCCATACGTGGACCAAATTCCAAATCCCCCTGACATCATAGGCCTGGGCCTTTTCAAAGATCCCACTCTCATGGGTATTTTTCCTTTCCACCACCCAATACCGTTCAAGTCAATATGATCTCCAGGTCGTATGACCCATGGATCGTCCCTTCTCCTGAACAGGTTGCCTCTTTTGGAGAATCGATGCCTCTGCCTTGATTGAAATCAATTATTGTGAGATCATTGCCGCATCCAATCCTCCTCCTGCTGATAATTATCCTTTGAGCATGGCTCTTGATGTTTATTCTCAATCCCCTTGGCTCGGCAATGCCGATTCGCCCGATCCTTTGAGAGAATTTTTTCCATCTGATGAAGCTATCGTGGAGACTATGTCTCTTGAAGATCTGCCGTGGAGCGATGGGCATCATCGTTCCTCATTTATGCCTAGCCTGGGGGCAATGTCTAATTGTCTCAAGCGTTTTGCATCTCAGGTTCCCTCTCCGCCGCTCCAAATGCCAATATTGACTCATGAAGTTTTCTCGGAGGGAAATTTGAGTAACATTACCCAAACTATGCCTATCGACATCTCCGTTAAACCGTGGGTTGTCGAGAACATCCATGTGGGAGTCACTTGTTCTCCCGATGAGATTCAAGTGTACACTAGTCTCTTCCGCGAATTCCATGATGTTTTCGCATGGTCTTACGAAGAGATGCCTGGAATTTCTCACAGTATCATCATGCACGAAATTCCAACCTATCCCGGTGTGAAGCCCGTGCGCCAGCGTCTGCGTCCAGTGCATCCTCGGAAAGCCGCTACTATAAAAGCTGAAGTTGAGAAACTTCTTAAATTGGGTTTCATATATCTAATCCCTCTGACAGAGTAGGTTTCCAATATTATCCCTGTGGATAAGAATCAGGGCACAATTTGAGTATGTGTTGACTATCGAGATATCAATCGGGCTTGCCCTAAGGACAACTATCCCACCCCTTTTATCAATCAGATCATTGACGATTGTGCGGGGAGTGAGACATTTTCCCTTATGGATGGATTTTCAGGTTATAATCAAATCAATATCCTCCCATCCGATCAACATAAGACCATTTTCATCTGTCCATGGGGAACATTCGCCTATAAGAAACTCCCTTTCGACTTAAAAAATGTTGGAGCAACCTTCTAGCGTGCCATGTCTTACGCCTTTCACGACATATGCAATGTTGTTCAGCCGTACCTGGATGACCTTCTGGCTCATTCAGCTATGCGCAAAGACCATCTGGAACATCTCCACCAAATTTTTCTCTGCTGTAGACTTTACAACATCAGGCTTAATCCTCACAAGTGTGTCTTCTGTGTCAACTCTGGTCAACTTTTGGGTTTCATTGTCTCTAAGGACAGAATTCGCCTTAACCCTCTTAAGGTTGAGGCTATTGTTAATCTCCCCTCCCCATTTTTGTTACATCAGCTTCAGAGTCTTCAAGGGAAAGCGAATTTCTTACGTCGTTTTATCCCGAACTATGCGGAGGTAGCCAAAGGGTTCACATGACTTCTAAAGCAAGATGTCCCTTTCTGTTGGGACGAGATTACTCAGAAATATTTCGATAACCTTAAGACGTTTCTTACCAATGCTCCATTAATACATCCCCCAAATTATCATCGCAACTTTACCCTCTATTTGGCTGTCGCATTCAGTACAATTGCCATGGTTCTAGTCTAGGATGATGATGACGGTAAATAACACGTGATTTATTACCTATCTCGGAACCTCCTCGACACTAAAACATGTTATGCACACGTCGAGAATTTAACGTTGGCTGCAGTCTAGGCCGTTCAACGGTTTCGTCATTACATCCTATTACGCACAGTAACCATGATTTCTGACTGCAACCCCATGACTTACATTTTGTCTCGACGATTACTGGGGGGCAAGTACTCAAAGTGGATTGTGATCCTCCAAGAGTTTGATTTGGATTTCACTACTGCAAAATCTAAGAAATCACTGGTTTTTGTTGATCTCATTTGTTCTCTCCCTCCCGACTCTGTTCCGTCTCAATCCGAGGATCACATCTCAGACGAAACTCTCTTCTTAATCAGCATTCTCGATCCATGGTACAATGATATCATCGTGTACCTCCAGACATCTACCTTCTAGTCCGAGTTAATGAAGGATGCTCAACGTCGTGTTTGACATCAATCGCAACCATATCACATTGTCGAATATACCCTATATCGTGTTGGAGTCAATTCCGTACTTCGCCAGTGTTTGACCTTAGAAGAGGTTGGGAAAGTTTTGAATGACTTGCACAGTGGCGCCTGTGGCGGTCACATGTCTGGTTATGCTACCGCACAGAAGATCCTTCGTGCGGGCTATTTCTGGCCATCTATATTTAAAGACTATATTGTTGCAGTACGAAAGTGTCATGCGTGCTAGATCTTCCAACGCATTATGCATGCGCCGCCTCTCCCATTACATCCTGTCATTACCGTGGGCCCTTTTTCCAAATGGGGCATTGATTTTATGACGTGTAACCCTCACTCGGCTAGGGGGCATGATTATATCATCGTTGCTGTAGATTATTTCACCAAGTGGGCCGAAGCAATGCCTACACTGGCTGCAGATGGTAAGATAATTGCACAGTTCTTTTCAACCATGTGATCACTTGTTTCGGTGTTCCTCAAGCCATCGTCACTGATCATGACTCTCATTTTCGGGACTACATGATGGCAGAGCTAACATCTAATTTGGGCTTGCGTCACAACAACTCAATGTTATCTTACCCTCAGGCAAATGGCCAGGTTGAAGTTGTGAACAAGGTGCTTGTCACGATGCTTCAACGAACAATTGGTATACACAAATTGAGTTGGCATCTCCAGTTGTTTTCAGCTCTTTGGGCCTACCGAACATCAGTGAAGAGTGCAGCCGGATTCACACCATTTCAGTTGGTGTATGGTTTGGAAGCTACTCTTCCAGTTGAATGTGAGATCCCTTCACTAAAATTGGCTGTATAATTACTGCCCGATACTTCACCCGAGGAAGAACGTCTCCTAGATCTCGAGAGATTGGACGAAACTCGCCGCTTGTCTGCTTTGGTTATCGAGGCACAAAAAAAGCGGGTTAAAGCTCATTTTGATCAAATGGTTTCTCTGCGCTCTTTTATCGAAGGGGACCTCGTCCTCTTGTATGATCAAGCTCATGACAAGCTTGGGGCAGGAAAATTCCAACCTATGTGGCATGGGCCCTATATCGTTAAACGTGTATTGAAAAATGGGGCTTATGAGCTGATCGATTATGAAGGTCTTCCTTTGGCGCAGCCCATAAATGGGTTGTACCTGAAGAAATATTATGCTTGAATCAGTCTTGCGTAGTATATGTACATAGGTGATTTTTTTTCATTTTTGTGCATGTGTGGTGTGGTGTGCTTTGTAAGCGTTTTTCTGCTTATTGGGTCTTCCTGATTGTGTAGATGTCTATTTTTCCTTATGTCGATTTCGCGGATGGTGCCTCCCGCAGTACCAGGAACCTATCTTTGGCAGCTTGGGTAATTTACAATCCTACTGGTGAGTTGGTTAATTTACAAGGTGTTTGTCTAGGGCCTACTACAAATAATGTCATGGAATATAGTGTCGTTTTTGAATTATTAAACGAGGCTGTCAACCTTGGCATTCGCGCATTACTTGTACATCTGGAATCTCAGCTTGTGGTTTTTCTTTCAAGTAAACGAATACGTATACATTTTAAGACTGTATCTACGTATTCGTTTACTTGAAAGAAATTTTGAGTACATCACATATCATCATATACCAAGACGAATGAATACACTAACAGATGCAGTAGCCAACATGGTATTAGATAGAAATTTACGCAATTTGTAAAACATTATCATATGTAAGTAAGATCCATGTAGAAAATAGATGTATATGTATATATATATATATATATATATATATATATATATATATATATATATATATATATATATCGAGTGTTTGCAATGTGTGCATCATATAAAACCAAAAATATACATGTTTGTTTCAGTTACATCCGGTGATGGGGGTAAAACCCACAGTCCCCACATCTGTGCATATAAATGCATTCTAATTTTATTTCCCAAATTTCAAGCCTCAAATTCTGGTAACCCTACATGCGGAAATTCCCTTATACCTTACCTTATGGTTCATAAAACCCATACAACCACTATTCAGTGTTTTTTTTTCATCAACCACAATCAACAAAATATGGGTAATATCTATAAGCGCTTATAAAGCTTAAAGTGCTCAAAATTATATTTCAATCTAAAAGCACTAACCATAACTTGAACCCTCCTTTGTAATATGGCATTAAAATAAATGAATCGACGCCCGAACCCAAGGTTCAACTTAATATAAGGAGTCCATTAGCCTTCCGGAAAAACACATAAAAAACCTTATTACTCCGGTCATAGTATTTAAAATATCATAACAATGGTCGACAAACATTTACCCGGCGTTATTACTTAACTCTTATAACAATGGTTCTACGACTTAAACATACGCACAGTGCTCATAACATTCAACCATAGGTTTACAACATTAACACGACGGGATTTAATGTATTGCAGGCACGGACCCACACATTTCTTTGTCAAATGAGAGGTTTTCAACACAAATCAAACGACCATACCTTGGCTTATCTCTCGTGCACCTTACTGCGTGATTGTCGTTAGATCTCCTGGCATCCAGATCAGGTGATGGGCATCAATATCGCGTTAATTTTCCGGTCATACCTTAACACCTCAGAGGAGCGCAATATGGGCGGTATCATCTCAGTGACGTGGTATAATATAATAGGATCGGGTTTTTTTTTAGTGGTTTTACTCTGACCCAAAAGTTGCACGACATGAGTGGTATCGGTTTCACAAACCCACTCGCGATATTTGCACAGTGATTATCTCGGGTCTGACTGTGATTCAATGCTTTTCTTCGCCGTAGCCCTTTGTGTTAACTCTGGGGTTAAGTCTCGACCCTATTCGTCCATTAATAACAAAACCATGTTAATTTCTCCAACTGACAGGGTTCAATCATTCGTGCGATTCCATCTTCGCCTCTAATATGTAATCTTCCACCATGTATCACCTCTCGTGAGGAACAAACACACTACTGTTAATTCTCAATACAAGGGTCAAATACACACTAATATTCCTATGATTGCTTATTTAACTCCATGTTATTCACACATAAATTAACCCAATAACAGAGGCAGGTTGTGAAATCGATCATTGGGTGATCGATTCGCAAGATCTTATAGTCACCACAAAATTACTATTAAGGCGAAATGACCCATACGCAATTGGACATGATATTCCACTATCGCAGGGTTAACACTAACTGCTCAATCTCATACAGTCCCTTTAAGGATAATATCAACTCCAAATCACTATGTCGATATTAACATTGTTTACTTCAATGATATACAACACATAAATTGTAGCCCCAATTACAGGGTCCTTCCACACATTCTTCTACAACTACTCATGAATTCAAAGTCCATTCATACAGATTTAAACCATATTATGCTCATGTAAAACTGAAACAGGTCCATTCATTTATACAATGAATCACTTACAAATTTCTTTGGTTGGCCAGATTTTCAACCCCAATGGCCCTCTACTATACTACGATGTCTCTCCGACCTCTCACCCTATGCAACTCTCTATGCAGGTCTGCCTATTATGTCTGTTGTGCTTATTTTTATACAAAAGCCACTGAATTGACTCAACTCCTCTAACGCTCAAAAACTCTTCAAATATCTAACTTTTAGACTAACCCTCTAACAGACAAAGGCATACTGTCTCTTCCTATGCCCACTAATCATCCGGGTAGTTACATTTTCCTCTCTAATTAACTAAAAATAACTCAACTATGAATAATTACATGGGGAAATAAACATGAGACCCCCCTTTATATTTATTTATGTACAAAGGTTGTTTTGAGCCTAATGCCCCTGCATCAGACTTCCCAGGTTAAAATAGTTCATGATCTCCTGATCATGTGCTTTCATCTTCGTCTTCCTGGATCACACACCTTGTTATGCAGCTGATCATCTGCTGCAACATTCTTCTTTTGCACTCCTCCAGGCTTCCATACTTTATGCTACAGATTTCCACAGGCTACACTTTTACACCCTCTTTTTGTTTTGCTTTTGCTGCTACTCCTTTGTTTTCTTGCTGCTGCCTTCTTCTCACGCACTCTCACCATCAGTTTTCTTATAAATTCGATTTCTTCATCTAAGATGTCTTCTGACTGCTGGAAACTGCTCCATCTTGATTATTGAACTTATACTTCCTCTTGCTGTAATCTCGTGCTTGTTGTAGTTCTTCCTACTATCATGCTTACTTCAATTGTGTCTGTAGCTCTTCTTACTACCTCCCAATCATTCATACCCTCTTTTCTTCTGCTACAGAAAAACTCTTCTAGATTGTCACTCATGACAATTTCTCTACTCTCTATCTTCAGCAAATATTCAGATTGGTATTTGAATTTCCAGTCATCATCCTCATCCCTCCTATTCTTCTGGACTAAACATTCCTTAGTCCTTCCATCAATGCCTGCAGTCACAAAAAAAACATCAACCTCATAAAATCTTTGTGTTTTCTCCTCCTCTTCTGGCAACACTTAAGTTTGTTGCTCCAGCATTTCTTCTAGCAACACTTCAATCAGCTGTTGCTCTGCCATTTCACCTTCTTTTCTGAATGTCTTCAGTGAACATTCCAGCCATTTGTTTTGTGCTTGTATCTCATTGTCAGCATGTTGTAATTTCAATTCAACATGTTCTTCTTCTTCTTCCTAGGCAATCTTCAGCAATTTCCTCCTTTCTTCTTGAATGATTCTGCTAATCACCTCAACTGCTGTAGTAGCCCCAAAAGTATGCCATACATTCTTCTCTTCAACCTTCTCTTGGCTATTCAAACAAGCCAATTCTTCTCTGCCTTCTGCAGAAATAATAAGTTCATTTACAGGAGGCATGATAGCCTCACCTTTCCCTTTTTGCAAAAGTTCATCATCCCTCAAAACAACTCCAAAAGATGGATTATTCTCTACCATACCTGTCAACACAACCAATTTGTCAAATTTTAATTCACAAGACCCAATGGTCTTAATTGATGATTCAATCACCAATTTTTCTCTGCTACCAACAGCAGCAATTTTCTGCACATGATACATGACTGTCTCATCTCCATTATTCAGCTGTTCATCTTCATTCTGCAATCCCCAATTCAGAAATTAAGGTCCCCTCTTTTGTATTGAATCCTGCTGATCCAACATATTCTCCAGCAACTCAATTTCTCCATTCCATGGATCAAAATCCTCCACATAATTCTTCTCTTCTTTCAATGGACTGCCCAATGTTGTCAATTTATCTTCAGCATCAACACGATTTTCATTTGCCAAACATTTGTTAAAACATAAATCACAAGGCCTCAGTTCCTTTCTCTCCTTGGTCAGCATCTCAGTATGTTGTCCCAACTTTCTTTTCTTCTCCATCAGCACATCAGTATGCTGATTCCAACTCTTCAAACAATCTTCAAGACTATCAGTCAGTATCTCTTCTTCATCATCCTCTTCAAGGATGTCTCTTTTCTCTAGTTCATAAAAAAGAACTCTCTCATCTTCAATCATCTCTGCCCTTACAATATGAACTCTTTCTCCTTGTGGTTCTATCCTCTGCTCATGCCACAATCCTAGCATCTCATCTGAGAAAACATCTCCACAATCTTCACTATCTTCTACTGTCACTGTCTCCTCAGCCTTCATCAGAATAGAATTTTGATCTTCTATCTCTGAAATAAATTCAGTCACCTGTCCATCATTCTTCACTTGGTCATTTAACAAAAGAAATTTGTCATTATCAGCATTAATTACAAATTCATCATCATCAAACACAACTCCTTCGAAACAATCTCTTTCATTAAACAAGGAATTAATGAATTCCCTTTGCTGCAATAACACAATCTGATCTTCATCTGAAAGATACTCATCATAGCTTGCTTAGCAACAGTCAACTTCATTTGTGACAGTTCCATCATGTGAACTGCCTTCATCAACACCTGCACTCATACACAACTTGTCAGTTTTAAAAACATAAGACCTCATGGTCTCATTTGATGAGTCAATCATCAACTCTTCTTGTTGTCCCAAGTCTTCCATATGCTTCAGAGATTCTTCAATGGTCTCTTCTTCAAGTTCCTCAAGTTTTTCAACCTCCAGCTTCTGGCCATCATCATAAGCTAAATCTCCTCTACTTCCAATATGTTGGAAAGCAGAACCTTTCTCCAACTGTGCATGGACATCCTCAAAACATGTAGCTACTCCATTTTCCTTCTCAGTGACAACATCAGCAGTTTTCTCATCTCCACATGGCTTTCCTACAAACATACAAAATATGTCAGATGTAAGGCTCTTTGACCCTTTGGTCTCACTTGAAGCTTCAATCTCCAAGTTCTTCTCCAAATACTCAATCATTCTGAGCATTTCTTCTTCTTGTTGAGCATTTATCATCTGCTCCTTCTTCCTTTGTGGCCTCTGTCACTTTACCTTCTTCTTTATGAGCCAACCAACTCTCTTTTTTTCCTCTATCATCCTCTCTAGTTCATCAAGTTGCTTATTGATCTCAACCATTTCTTTCCAATACTCTTCATCAGTAAGTCTCTTCCTCATGCCACTTGCTTTGGAATCTTCCCTCACTCTTCTGCTGTGGCCTCTCTCAGAACCTCTGCAATCTCTATTATGGCTATCAGTAGCCATTTTTCTCCTCCAGTAGTTCCTCACTCAAAATCTACATTAAGCCTCTGCAACAGCAAGCTCTATTTCTGCAACTTACCTCACCAATCCCTTCCTCTGGATCCGACTCTTGGCAAGTATTGGTCCCCTCTCTGATGGAACCTTCTGAGCACTCTCTTCTGCTCCTTTTAGGCTTCACTCTACAACTTCTCTCAAGAACACATATGTTCTTCTGTCATCCAACCTCTATTGGGAATCTTCCAGGTTCTGCCACACTCTTTCTGCACTCAGAATCCCTTGCTAGACTCTTCTATCACTGCTCTAAAAGTTTTGATCTGCCTTTGCTGAGATTCTTCCTGTCTCAATTGCTTGGACTCTGAAATCTACAAACAATACCTTCCAACCAGAGTCAAATAAGGCTCATCAACTCACCTCCCAAGATCCCTAAATGATCTTTATTCTTTTTCACCTGCACTGCATCTCTATCTGCTGCAATCTTCTGTCTTCAACTCCAGATTCTGCTCATCTGGGTACCTTCACTGCATACTCAATCAAATCTACAATTCTGTTAAACAGATTTAAACATAAAACTTTTCATTCCTGTTTCAGTACATGTGCATTCCAAAAATAAATCTCCAAAGATCTATTTCAATTCAAGCTCTGATACCATTATGATGGGGGTAAAACCCACAGTCCCCACATCTGTGCATATAAATGCATTCTAATTTTATTGCCCAAATTTTAAGCCTCAAAGTCTGGTAACCCTACATGCGGAAATTCCCTTATAACTTACCTTATGGTTCATAAAACCCGTACAACCACTATTCAGTGATTTTTTTTCATCAACCGCAATCAACACAATATGGGTAATATCTATAAGTGCTTATAAAGCTTAAAGCGCTCGCAATTATATTTCAATATCAAAGCACTAACCATAACTTGAACCCTCCTTTGTAATATGGCATTAAAATAAATGAATCGACGCCCGAACCCAAGGTTCAACTTAATATAAGGATTCCATTAGCCTTTCAGCAAAACACATAAAAAACCTTATTACTCCGGTCATACTATTTAAAATATCATAACAATGGTCGAAAAACATTTACCCGGCCTTATTACTTAACTCTTATAACAATGGTTCTACCACTTAAACATACGCACAGTGCTCATAACGTTCAACCATAGGTTTACAACATTACCACGATGGGATTTAATGTATTGTAGGCACGACCCCACACATTTCTTTGTCAAATGAGTGGTTTTCAACGCAAATAAAACAACCATACCTTGGCTTATCTCTCATGCACCTTACTGCGCGATTGTCGTCAGACCTCCTGGCATCCAGATCGGACGATGGGCATCAATATCGCGTTAATTTTCCGGTCAGACCTTGACACCTCAGAGGAGCGCAATATGGGCGGTATCATCCCTGTGACGTGGTAGAATATAATAGGATCGGGTTTTTTTTTAGTGGTTTTACTCTGACCCAAAAGCTGCGCAACGTGAGTGGTATCGGTTTCACAAACCCACTCGCGGTATTTTCACAGTGATTAACTCGGGTCCGACTGTGATTCAACGCTTTTCTTCATCATAGCCCTTCGTGTTAACTCTGGGGTTAAGTCTTGACCCTATTCCTCCATTAATAACAAAACCATGTTAATTTCTCCAACTGACAGGGTTCAATAATTCGTGCGATTCCATCTTCGCCTCTAATATGTAATCTTCCACCATGTATCACCTCTCGTGAGGAACAAACACACTACTGTTAATTCTCAATACAGGGGTCAAATACACATTAATATTCCTATGATTGCTTATTGAACTCCACGTTATTCACACAAAAATTAACCCAATAATAGAGGCAGGTTGTGAAATCAATCACTGGGTGATTGATTCGCAAGATCTTACAGTCACCACAGAATTAATATTAAGGCGAAATGAGCCATACGCAATTGGACATGAGATTCCACTATCTGAGGGTTAACACTAACTGCTCAATCTCATATATTCCCTTCAAGGATAATATCAACTCCAAATCACTATGCCAATATTAACATTGTTTACCTCAATGATATACAGCACATCAATTGTAGCCCCAATTACAGGGTCCTTCCACACATTCTTCTACAACTACTCATGAATTCAAAGTCCATTCATACAGATTTAAACCATATTATGCTCATGTAAAACTAAAATAGGTCTGTTCATTTATACAATGAATCACTTACAAATTTCTTTGGTTGGCCAGATTTTCAACCCCAATGGCCCTCTACTATACTACGCTGTCTCTCCGACCTCTCACCCTATGCAGCTCTCTATGCAGGTCTACCTATTCTGCATGTTATGCTTATTTTTATACAGAAGCCACTGAATCGACTCAACTCCTCTAACGCTCAAAAAATCTTCAAATCTCTAACTTTTAGACTAACCCTCTGACAAACAGAGGCGGAATGTCTCTTCCTATGCCCACTAATCATCCAGGCAGTTACATTTTCCACTAAACATGAGACCCCCCTTTATATTTATTTATGTACAAAGGTTGTTTTGAGCCTAATTCCCCTGCATCATCCAGAGACGACATGTCTCTCAAAAATATGAAAATATAAAGCCTAGGTGACTAATCAGCATGGTGCTTGTGGTAGCACATCACTGCCCGCACCAACCGCCTCAGTAAAAGGTGGAGACAACTTGGCACCCCTACGGTGTGCCTCTGATAAGCTAGGGGAACATCAGCTAAATGAGCATAATCTAGAACTCTGCGAGAGATCCCCTCTAGGTTCTGTACGAACTCATCCCCCTTGCCCCCCTCACCTTGAGGGTCATGAGCGAGAGGGGTCCTCCTCGCTATTGGTGACATTCTGTCAGGCCTCTCTGGGCCAACATCTGCATACATATAGGATTAGTTGTTAGAACATGCATGTATACCAAAAAATAATAAAAATCATAAAATTAAAAAGAGTTTTACCAAGTTCCTCGTCCCAGTCCTCTCCCTCTTGGAGCGGAAGGTCTGGGTCTCTGGTAAAATCGGTGCCCATATAGGGCCAGTCCTCCACAACGATCAATTGTCGTCAGAGCCAGTCAAAGAACTCAGGCCGCCAGGACATCTGCTGGCCACCCCCTGTCCTGGGCATCAATGCCACCCATCAAGCCATCCATGGCTCTCTTAGTGGTGGATCTGGGACTATGGCCTCCTGGCACTGAAAAATTGGTAATCGTTCGAGGAAGAACGACACCAGGATTTACACGTATCCAAACTTTTTCAGTTTCGCCTACTTGCATTTTGTGAGTTGCCATTTAATGTTCATGGTCATAGTCATGGCCTAGTCAAATATAGTTGAGTTCATACACTCTAATGCAAGCAGTAGCTGCATCTTTGTGGCCTGGTGCAGTGCTTGCGATCCTACAGCCTGCGTAATGGTGTGTAGCACTAATTTTAGTGCTAAATCGGGGATCGTCTGAATGTCTACTTTCCCGCTACTTGTTCCTTTGCATGCCCCTGGGCACACCCTGTTCATGACCATTGTCATGTTTTCTCCTGAAGGCCTGGTACCGATCAGAATAGGGACTGGATCCCTACGTGACAGTCCAGTGATGAAGTATACATCTGATACTTCGAGCTCCTGTTCTTGGTCTCGAAGTTTGAATTTTTCCTCATCTTCATCCCAAATGCTGATGAGATACTGTAGTAGTTCGGGCTGAGCTCGGATACATGGCGTCAGAAAGAATTTTTTCAACCTGCAATTTCGGAGGGCATTCATACAATGCTCATTTCCCATTGCCATTTCATCCTCTTCTCTATGCTCTCTCTCTTTCCATTCAATGACCATCCTTTTTACTGGATACCTGCATCAATCAAACATAGGAATGTTATAAACCTCCTTGGGTATTTAGAATTACATTTCATTGGTTGTTTTTTGAGAATTTTTGGCCGGATTTTGTATTGCACCATTGGCGCAGATGTTTGGCTAACAGTCATGCCAGCTGGCGTGGTCTCTGTGTAAAACAGAGCGGATTGGCGCGGGTCCGTGCCTGGAACCTGCGCAAACCGCAGAGCCCTAAAATTTTGAAAATCCATCCCTAAAGCTCCTCAAACAATGATTAAATACAGTAAAATGTAACTTAAAAGATGGATAAAGAGGTTGGCTCTTACCTGAACTGGACGGAATTCAATTTGTTCCACTGTATTGGTTGCACTCGCCGCCTAAAGATCGAAGCTCAAAAGGGTCACTGTTGCTCTGCAAAGAGGTAAAAAGAGAAAAGTAAATATTTTTTACCATTATTGATCTTTTATAGCTTTTTAAAGTCCTAAATAGGTTTTTAAACATGTTTTTCGATATATTTTCACATTGTTTTCATCAAATATGTTTTACATGCGCCTTTTTTTGCAGCAACAAGTTTTTCACGAGGTTTTGACGAAGAGACGAGTTGTATTTTATACTTTTTTCGGACTCGGTAAAAACACGAAAAAGTCACTACTGGAGTCACCTTTCAGCTCTTTTCTGACTCTCTAAAACTGAAAATATTGCCGAGTCACTAGTCTCTTTGAGCTCGTTAAATTGGCTGCGAAACGACATCTACCCAGTATATGTTTACCCCTTTTTTGGGTTGGGATAGATTATTTACAGAAAAGGAATACCCTATTCTATCACAACTAGGAGGTTCTCTCAGACATAGTTTTCTACCTTTTTGGATCTGTGGGACTACCTATGAAAAGGGACTGCTGGATTTTTCTTTTCCGCTGTCTTTTCAAACTCTCTAAATATGAAAATATGTCGAGTTCTTCCTTTGTCAGACTCATTAAAAACTGATAACATCGGACTCTGTCGTAATGACGTTACTCGAGTTCCTCCTTCCTAGGGCTCGTAAAATGTACTAGGTTGGATTTTTCTAAAGGAAAAACTTATATCGCAAACACATACTATCCCCTTCAAGCTTGTTTCCAAAAAATAATTGGGGTACTCACCAGAAATGGTGAGGGAAAATGGACCCAATATTAGAGTCGTGTCGGCAGTATGTCGCTCTTAGACATGGCACTTGTTTGCATTCGTGTCAGGTTGGGGACATCTCATCTCTTTATCTTCTTTCCTTCATGGGTTTGGGTAATCTCTTTTGACCGCTTATCTACTCTTTTCCACGTCCCCATGACCTTAGATCCCTTGATTTCAAATACTGCCAAATCCAACGTTGTGTCGTCGATATGTTCAAGAGAAGTTGGCCTCTGTAGTTTTCAACCTCCCTCTGATTCTCTGTTGGTCTTGATTCACAAACATCATGTTCCTCTGTCTCATGTCGATGATGTGGGAAACATTATGGCCCACCTTCGATCAAGGTCACTTTCTGTCGACTTCAGTTCATTATCCAAGAAGCTGATCTAGAGACTCCCTTCAGGTTCCTTGGAGCTTGCATCCCTCAATGGCAGGTTCTTCGCATTGGACACAAGGTTTTCATTATTGGCCTTCGATCGGATGATTCTACGGATGTTCGACACCAACTCACTGATCACATTCCGTGGATTTTACCTCTTGTACCTTGAGAGCCATCGTCATTATTAGTGGTTTCTCTTGCGTCTGTTAATGGCTTTCATTATTGGCTGGTAAGCAGACGATGTTATTGCATGTTCGACTTTAGCTCACATATTCGCATGCTCAAACTTGTACTCTGTTCGGTTTGAGATGGAGCGCAGGACCCTGGATTTTGTCTGATAACATCCAGGCTGCAGATTCTTTGTGGATTATTATGATTTATTACATGACTCTCTTGATTGGATGGCTGCGACCATACCTGAGTCTACTTTTTGATCCTCATTTTACTGGATAGCTGCGTCGATGCCTTGGATCTCATTTTGTACACTTTATTATGGATGGATGTGCCCATACCACATATCATGTATCAGAGATATCAATTGTATTTGTACTCACAGGTCTTCCGACAGCAGTGTTTTCGGTTGAACATGTTCTCATAAAGCATTTCACGCCTCCCCCTCTCTCGGGCCTCATGCTTTAGGGGGTATCTGTTACACAGCATTTTGTCACCGTCTTGAAATCCCTCATCTTGTACATTGGAGGACTATTTTTGTGACCTGTGAATAGTAAAATGTCCTAAAAACAACTTGATGGTATCCTTCTGCATAAGGGCAAGAATTCTCCTGAAGAACATTTCCTCTGGAAAAACCTTAAAACCCATGTTTTGGCATTGGCGTGATTAGTTGGTTCATCCCTCGCGCCAATGGGGAAAATATGCACTAGTGGGCACGCCAACTGGCGCTCTGTCCTTGTTTTGTGCCCACGCCAAACCTATTAAGGAATGTTTTTTAACAATAGAAGGCAGAAGTTTGATTCTAACAACTTTAGAACAAATCATCAAAAATAGTTTGGGTTGTTTGGCTCCGGATCTCCCTGATTAGGAAGTGGTTTTCCACCTCTCATGGAACCTTCCTAAGAGATAGGACTCTCCCCCATGATTATAGGGATCCTAACCTCTCCTTCTCCTTCTATAAAAGCCTACCCTCTCCATTTTCTAGCTAGCTAAACTTTTGGGAAGGAAATTATAGTTGAGTGACAATCAAGAGAAGAGCTAAGGAGAACCCTATGAGAGAGAGATTTTTGTCAAATCCCTGACGATCTTTGTGAGACACGTCCTGCTAGAACCCTGTCGAAGGAAGATCACGACGTCAGAGCATTGGTTTTAATCGTTCTCTCATATCTTAATATACATGACTCTACTATTGGTTCCATGATTGCATTTTTCCATCATATAATGCAATTTCATTCGTTCCTCATTGACTAATCGATAGTTATAAAGTGTGAAATATTACGTTGCATGTTGTCTCTCTTCTTTGCATGTGTACAGGTATCTGGATGCAGCGAGCTCACGGATCGTGACTTGTCCAGCTAGGAACGGAAGCACCACTTCTTCTTCGACAACAGCAGCGAAGGAATCACAGTAAGCGATCCATCACGATTCTATCCTTTGTAACTAGGAATAAATAGCTTTGCGTGTTTCGATTGTTGCTAGACCCACTCTAGGGATAGTGGGATCGCCTCTGTCTGTAGAGGGGATTTACCTCGCCAACAATTCCAGATTGGGAATATTAAAGTGGTATCAAAGCATGATCTCTGGCTTAGCCTATGAGTCTCAGCCAAAGAAGATCAAGATGATGAAGAAGATGAGTTTTCTCTCATCTATTTTTATATCCAGAGGAGACCTCTCCAAGGAGGTCAAGAAGATTGAAGAAGGAGAAGAGGAAGGACCATGCACTTCCTACTCTCACAAAGGAAAAGACCAAAAGCATGAAGAACACTTGGAATTCAAAATTCTAAGTGAGTACCCTGCTGAATACCAAGCCAAACCTAGAGCCTTCCAAGGGACTCTAGCTTTTCCACACTTTATTTAGCAGAAAGAAGAAAGAATACCCCACAGCTATGGGATGATGAGAGGCAATAGATTTCTATTGTCCACATTTGATGGATCACTCACATGTGCAGCAAAGGTTTGGGTGAAGAATCTAGAGGCTTTCTTCCTGCTACATCCTATAGTAGACAGAGAGGCTGTAGAAATTACAGCGCTGCACCTTGAAGGTGAAGAAAAAAATTGGTGGATCGGCCATCTAAGCCATACAAGGGTTTCTACTCTTATTGATTTTTCTCAAAGATTGATCGGGAGGTTTGGAAAAAGGAGGGAGGAGCCCTCACCACCAGTTGATGAGGCATGTACTAGTGCTATTGAGTCCATGGAGGAGTAGCCTTCATCTTCAACATTTTGGGAGGCCAACACTTATGAGGAGGAAACTCTTGTAGCCCTACAAGGAGCTTCCAAATTTCACCGAGGTATGATTAAAAATCCATCTCTTGTCATTTCAGAAAACACTTTGGATGGGTCTATATCATTGCATGTAGCTGACCTAGAGTAGCATAATAGCACTGCGTTGTACAAGACCAGTGATGAAGAAAATAGGAACCATTCCTCATATGAGCATTCAAAGAGCATATTCATTCAGGAATCCATGGAGGAAGGAGAGAGAAGGAGTAGATATCTAGAGATAAGAAACTCTTTCTCCTCTCTAGATGACACTCTCTCAATGAGCATGCCACAACTCAAAGAGAGACTTCTACTGGCAACAGATCCAAAGCCTCTTGGGTTTTGGAGGACCATGCATGAGGAGGAGATCTCAAGGGGAGATTTCAATAGAGGTGCACTCCCACATATCATGGAGTGCAAGATTCTTTAACAGTTTGAGGAGGTTCTTCCCTTCTCACAGGAACAGATAAAAGATGGGGGACATCTTCGGATGGATAACATCTCTCATGACTTTGTTGGACATTTCTTGAGCCATGAACATCATGATGGGAGGTTGCCTACCACCTATTTGGATCCTCACAGGGTCAAATTGATCCTCGAGAAGATTTCATTTCAATATCCCATGAAATGCAGGAGTTTGGTTTGGGAGGATGGTAGCCCTCATGGGAGGAGTACCAAGATGAAGGGAAGGAGAAAGCATCCACAAGAGATTGAGTGGATGTGGTTGATGAGCAAGTAGCTGGGAGGCTACTTGCAAATTTATGATAATGGGTAGCAGGAGGCTTGGCTGCGCTGGTTACTCTTGAAAGAGTTTGGCCATCACTTGGCATACACTCTTAGTAAGAGTAGGAGGATGAAGGATAGATGGCAGGATGCTTGCATCATTGGGCAGCATAAAGTATGGATGCATGATGTTGATGTGATATTCATATCATTCATTTTGCCTTCATCACATGAGTTGTATGATGGAAGTATGGGGAGGCAGCAAATTATTTTTTTGCTTGGCTTGTTCTTGGGAGAGCAGGAATAGATTTGCTCTCATACTTTGCATGATGTTGCGGGAGGAGGAGATGGCATTATCTCCTTGGTATTTGATGATTTGGAGGCTCTTCCATCTTGGGAAGTATTCCATATTTGTTGCAACATTATTAGAGGAGTCTTTGACAAGGAGCATGCCAAAGAACAGAGCTTGGTATTGACAGGAGTTTATTTGCATGAGCTCACAGCACTGTCACTTTGGAGTAGAGATTTATGGATGGAGTGTCCCCAGGATCACTTCACTTTAGATGCACTTGGTGAACAAGGAGGAGGTGATGATTGTAGAGTGGTGGATAGAGGCATATATCACTTTGACATATTCTTCTTGACTTGGGTTTCCAATCATGAGGAGGATTATTTTCTTGCAGCACATGGTTCATTCATATTCATAGCTGCCAAAACACTATGGAGAATTCACTCATGGATCCATGTATCATTTCACTTCCAGCATTTGGTAAGAATTTTGTTTATACATTCATTGATTTTCATACTCTTACCATTACTATGCAGTGCATTACTTCACAAGAGGGCAAGCTTTTCATATTGCTCCATGTTCATAGTTGGGCCAATCTACATGATGGAGGCAGTGGTCTTTTATGTGGCCTTGGGCAAATGTTTTTTCATTACATGTATTTTCAGTTTTTATGTCCAACTATTTGCCAAATGATGACATGCATGCTTAACTATGTATCAAGAAACATCTTGCCTTGTACTTTTCTCAAGCAACAGCTTGTAAAACTGCGTTTTACACATCTAGGAGACTATTGGTATCCTGAAGCACCACATGAAACCATCATTATTTCCTTAATTTTTTTGCTGATCATGACTTCATTTGCTGATATGGGTCATATTTTTATGAGAAGCATGATTATGAGAAAGACACATGAGCTGGATGTGTCCTTGAGTGGGCAGAATTCCCACATTTTCTGCACTACATGCTCTAATGGGAGCATGGGAGGAGATATGGCCACCACAGCCACATGTTTGTTCTCTTTTAAGGTGGGCCATGAGATTGATATTCATCCATTGTACAGCCATGGGCAAGTGCTTGATCATGTATTATAGTTACATTCAGCCATTTACTATCCATTAGTAGATGTGATGGATCTTGTACATTGCTTGCCATGTAATTTTCTGAAGTTGCAGTGGATGAAACTGCGTTGTGTCCTATTGAGATATTGTTTGTATCATGCACTATAATGTAAAACTTGAAGCAAACTTCTCATAGGGATACTCTATGATGACCATGTCCTATTTATCATGGATGGATTGTTTTTGGCAAGCTTGTTCTTCAATGTTGGAGGAGAACTCTTTGGAGGACAATTCTTCACTTTGCCATTTGAAGGTAATACTTTTGCAGCCCAGGATCAGCACACACTCTACACTTATCATAAGTGAAGAGAAGGACAGCTTTTGGTAGGCTATGTTTCTTACCATGTTCATATTTTTAGCCCACCTTCATTTATGGAGCTTGAGGTGGAAGGAGATTTTCAAGAGTTGCCTTGTTGGGAGGTGGCTCATTTTGTTTGGATGATTTCTTGGGAATGGAGGATCCACATGGGGAAGATGTTCCTCATCACATTTCTAACTCCATTCCTTGAGTGGAGACTTTCCAGTTCTATCCTTGTTTTTTCTTGAGGACAAGCAACATTTGGGAGGAGAGGACTGTAATGTTCCAAATTTTTCCTTTAATAAATTGGAACATTAGATTTTGATAATTTCACTTATAAGTTGAATAATTGGGTAAGGAGGCCCAATGAAAAAAAAAAATGGATAAAATCCCTCTAGTATGAAAGGGGATCAGCCTTGGAACTAGATTTCACACCCTCATGTGTGAAAGGAGACATTTTCAAAGAGGCTTGGTTAAGTTTGACCAAGTCAAACAGCGCAAGGTATGAGGTGGAAAGCACTACATGGGACAACGCAGAGATAGAGGAGGGAATACTCCTTGAAGGATGAAACCCTACTAGAGTGGGGCCCATGGAGAGGGAGCTCTCATGTGTTTAAAAGGAGGAAAGGCAACCATTTTTATTCATGCTTTGATTATTCATTTCATGTCTATTCAGACATTGTGCATTCTTTTGCTGTTTAGCAAGAATTGTCGGGGAATTCCTGTTTAGGATTTCCTCACCTTCTTGAGAGGCCTCTTGAAGGTTTTTTCTTCATTCTCCACATCTCTTGGCTCAATTCCAAATCATCCTCCTCCAGGACAGCGTTATTGCTGCAGCAGCATAATTCTGTGTTGCAGGGTGTTGCAGTGGAGACTCCACAACACCTCTTCCATCTATTGTTTTTCAGAGGGAGAGTCTTTATTTCCTTTGGATGATTAGAAAGGAATATTTGGAGCTTATTTTCAGATATTGGCACTTGGCCACTTCATTCTATTCCACCTACAACGTAGTTACCCTCTTAGACTGCGTTATTTTCATGGAGCACTTGCAGTGAGGGATTGCAGTGTTATTTGGAGGGTAAGATCTCAATTGTAAGGATCAGCCTTCCACTTTGGATATCCATTGGAGGAGTTCTACTTTAGATTTCTTAGCATCCTCAGCCTTCACTATTGAGTTCCAGATTTGAGTTGCAGCAGCTACCCAACAACTCCGACATTTTTGCCATTTTGTGTATTTCAGCCAATCCTTTGGAGGATTGATGTATTATTGCTTCTAAGGGTTATAGCTTTGCTCCCATAATGTATTTGAGCTATATCCTGTCATATATTTCAGTTATCATGTAATATGGAGCAGTACCTTCTATAAACTGCATCCTCTTAGCCTGGGTTTATGGAGAAATAACAGTGTTCTTCTATTTTCATGTACATGTCTTGTTGAGGCTACCATTGACTTTCTTGAGTGGGTGTTTCCTCAATAAATTGTAATATCTTTGCTTCTATAACATTATTAATTGGCTATTCATATCTTCTTGTCTCACAACTCATAAAATAACGTTGTCTTTCCATGGTATGCTCATTTATTGTTGCAGCCCCATTCTTTGGGAAATTTCTGAAGGGAACTAGGTGTGGGAGGCTTGTATCACTACCCTAGAAGGATTTATTTGGTCCCAAATATTGGATTTTGGTCTTAGACACATTTATCTAAGGGATCCAGGTCTTGGTATCAAATCCTGTTGCCTCCATTTCTGGAAAATGCGTTTTCCAGCCATGGATTGGTAACCATTCCAGATTGGGAATATTACAGCCAGGGCTTTCCTTGTATAGAAATATTTCTCCATTTTCATGTATATGTTTCATTGAGGCTACATCGCCTAGCTTGAGAGATCGTTTCCTCAAGAACTTGTATACATTTTTTGCTGCTATCATCTAATGTAATGGTTATTTAGATCTTCCAGCATTCTTGGTATTAATGTATTCACTGCTATTTCCCAACTCATCTTTATGTATTGCTGATATCCACATTAGTAATATCCTGAGATATTCCCAATAGTGTAGATGTTCCTAATTTGGGAACATTACATAAAATCTTGTTTAACTAATTATTCCTTGAGGAAAATCAAACAAATATGGATTTATTCAATATTTCCTCATGGGGTTTCCTGTTTAGACCATAAACAACTTAATAAATTATGGATTACTAAGATATTTTTCATAGTGAAAGAAATTTTACTTAGGGTAAAATTGGTCTTACATGATGTACTTTAGTCCATATAATAGTAACAGGTTAGATGACCAAAAATTGGTGTAACACATATTATATGATAACCTGGCTAAACAAATTTTGGACTATAGGTCAAACAAATCCCATTCCACTAGAACCATACCTCCCTTCTATATGAGCGCGTACATAATGGACGCAATATGCTTCTGTTCTAACTTTCCTATAATGGGATGGAAGTGGACAAGCCAAGACCCTAGTCCAATTCATATATATCATAAAGCCCTCTGGGAATCTAAGTTTCATTTGCATTTCTATAAAATTTGTAATGGAGTTATGCTACCTATCCATCAAACCATCTTTAAAAAGCCTCTTAGATTTCAAAGGAAGCCTGTACATTTATTGTACCTGTAGTTAGATGGTTTTCCGAAGAAAATTTTACCTATATCAAAGTTTTGGAAGTTTTTCTTCCTCCCATGTCTGACCTTACTATGTTCCTAACAAGCTCTTAGCCAGGGAAATTGCTTAACAACTTCTAGTAAGTGGTGTAATTAGGAAACTCAGAGATGCCAAAAAGGCTATCTGGCCTACTTTCCTGGTACAGTGTGACACTTTTTCCCTTTTTGATATTGAGCATGCAACTAAAGATATTTCAAGTATCACTTCACTAAATCTGGCTTGGATGCCAAAGAGGTCGTATGATCCTACATATGTGGTTAAGAATTTCACCACTAATATTAATCTTAAACCTTTCCTGAAATAGGAAGACATGTTTGATGATTTATTTGAAGGCATAGAAAATTTCACAGATGTGTTGAGAATTGCATCTAATAAGCTCAATAAAAAAAACTTGGAGGCTTTTCAATAATATATAAGTAAGAGACTAGAAACAATCCCTTTGGACTTGCTATTTATTGAAGATGTCAATAGGCCAAATCCCAGTATTAGTCTAGATAATCAGGCTAAAGATATTTCAGAGGATGAATCTCAAGAGAAATCAAATCACGAGTCAAAGAAATCACATCATCAATCTCAGATTTGAGACCCTTCAGGGAATGATTCTGAAGGCGGGAATTAAAGTCCTTAGATAATAATTGAAAAAGTGATTAAGGGAATTGAGATACTAACTGAAGAAGAAACGTGTGGAGTTGAATCATCTACTAAATAAGTTCAACATGTACAGAATATACCTGAGCAGATGGTTAAACCTCAAGAAAAGGATTTAAAGTTAGAATGGGAAAAGTTTTCCAAAGCACTGGAAACACCACCACCAAAGCCTAATACTGAAGAATTGGCAGGTTTCCAAATGCGTGAACAAACCCAAAATTTGGTGAAAACTGCAGTGCCTCTTCAACAGGTACCAGAAGACCAGGACCAAGAAATCATCCTGGAATATCCTACAAAACGGATTGTTTTAAATATTGAGGAGATATCTCCACTTCATGTTTTCTACAGCCCAAATCATAAGGTTGTAGTAAAAATAAGAAAGAGAAGAAGAATTGATGAATCTGTTTCAAATATTAATGATGAATCTGTAGATGTTTTATGGAAATATCCTTTGGCTGATCCTACAGAACATCACACTAAGTTGTCATAGTTCGTAGGAGCATATGCAACTGTCACCATTGATAAAGCTGCAGAGGTACAACTTCTACTTAAGAAAAAGGAAGATAAGCTTCAAGAATTGGAGAGAAAACTAGAACATGAAAGGCTTAACACAAATAAGCAAATCGAAATGAAGATGTCAGAATTCCAAAAATATTTTGAAAGACTGAGGTTACAACACCAAGTAAATATTACAGAGAAAGAGACACAACTTGAAGCAACAATGGACAAGTTGAAAATTCAGCCTCAAATAGAGCAATTTATAAAATAAGCACTGGAAATGAATGCAAAGTTAAAGCAGCAACAGGAAACCTTTTGTCAACAAATTTCAATTACCAGTTCATATTGTCATACAAGCAAGATTCTGATCCAACAAGTGGCTAATATAAGGCTAGAATGTGAAAAGGTTGAAAAGAATATTACTGAGTTTATTCAATGGAAAGGGTCCGACATGGGAAAGAAAGTTGATCTCCCTAAGATTGATAAGTTCCACAAAGAGATTTTATTTAAAGATTGGGAAATGCAGCTAAGATAGGAAGAGAAGGCAACGAAAAAGGCATCAAATCTAACAAATGAAATCATCGAATTTGTTAATGAACAACTTCTAAAATCTAAACTTATCAAAGAATCCACAACTGAAGTACTCCCAGAACTTAAACCATTAGAAGCATAATGGAAGGAAAAGATAGAGACACAGGTGGAAACTATTAAAAATATAACTAAGTTTGATTAGGAAAACTACTAGAATTTTCTGATCAAACCATATCATCAGTGTCTAAATCTACAGTCATTAACTAATTCTACTAAGAAAGTGTTACCAGTGCTTTCGAATGTAGTGTTTAAAGGCCAAGTCAGATCTTGGATTTCATATCCAGCTCAGCTAAAGCTGATGGTAGATATTTTCTACTTTAGAGATCAGATGGGAAAATAATATCAAGCCACATAATCATGTTGTTATTTTTATTCCTAGATTGTAGTTTAAGTTTACTCATTACGAGGAAGGTTGTTTGAAACCTCCTCCAATTTTTATGTAATAATTTATTTTAAAAATATTTAGTTTAGTATTTAAATCCTTCTCATGCATTTAGATTCAAAAAAAATTTCAAAGAATGCACTTATGTAAGTTTGTGAATGCCTTGATGTAACTGCTTCATTAGCATTTATTTTTACTTGTTTAGACATAGTCTGAATTAGAACGAATGACACATTTGTTAAGAATATTAACACATAGCTTTTTATTTTAAAGTATTTAATTAAATGAAAGTTTGATTTGAGTAAAAGGTAAAAGTAACTGTGTGGTAAAAATATTCCAAGAAACCCAGTGATCCGAATTTATGTAAGAACGCAACAGAATACAGAAATAACAATAAACATAGAAATACAGTGGAAATAAGGCTTCATTTCATTAATATCAAATCACAGAAATATTCTTACAAACATGATGGAATAAAATAGCTAGGGTGCTAGTAGCGAATCTCTGAGAAGAGATGTGGTGGCTACAGACCTCTGAACTGTGTTACAATGAGGCTCGAGGGCCTATTTGTTATGGAGAAACAATAGAGAACTCTAAACGTCCAAAAATATAACCCTAGGAGATGAAGCACCAAAACTATGGGCCACGTTTGGGTAAATTGGTGTTTCAACTTCTCGGGGACGTAACTTCGGTATACTATCTCTGTTTGGGGCTTCAAAATGGCTCCAGAAGTTCAGGACCTGAAAAACTGCTAAAAATAGTAAGTTGTGAAAAAACTGAAAGAGACAATGGTGGGGCCCCAAGTGGAATAGGCGGATGGCCACCAATATCCACCTGGATCATTCCTTCCCCCTTAGGAAGCAATGGTCCCCATTGCGTTGAGTTCCTCCATGAGATAAGGAAACTTCTGTTGAACTTGGTCCTTGGTGAACAACTTGCCTTGGTACAGGAGTTGGCTAGCTTTGACAACCCGATACAGTTGGATCTTCTGTCGGCGAGTGTTCTTGATTTTCATGTCCATGATACAGTCTGTGGTGGCATGTTCCATGCAGTCTGGGTTTAACACTTTTGGTGTGAGTTCTTCTGCAATGTCAGAGGTTTCCAATAGAGATGGGAAGTAGGGAAGAAGGCGGTCTACATTGAATACTTGGTGCAGACCAAGGAATGGTGGGATACTGATCTCGAAGGCATTGTTCCCTACAACCTTGGTGATGGTGTATGTCCCATATCAGAGTGGGCAAATCTTGCGGTGGGGTCCAGTGAGGCGCTCCTTCTGCAAATGTAGCCACACTTTTTCGCCCACCTAGAAGTTGTGTGGCACCCGATGTTGATCATGTCATTGCTTGTACTTAACATTGGCTCTGTCCAATATGTCATGAACATATTGGCATATGTGCTGAATGCACTCGATGATGTTGTTTACTTTGTCAACTTCAGACTGGACATGAGCCGAATTGGCCTGAGTAGCTGCAAATGGCATGGCTACGTCAATGGGACATAGTGGCTGTAATCCCAAGCCCACATGAAAGGGGCTGTGGCTGGTTGAGTTGTGGAGAGCCCGGTTATAACTGTGTTGTACATAGGGAAGGCTCTCATCCCATGTGGGTGGATGCTTTGAATTATACATGTGCAGAATGTGTACAATCATCCTATTGACGACCTCTGTCTGGCCATCAGTTTAGGGATGGAAAGTTGTGGACTTGGTGAGCTTGGTGTCCAACATTGACCAGAGGCTGGACCAAAATGTGCTGAGGAACCTGCTGTCGCGATCTAATATGATAGACTTTGGGATCCCAAAGTGCACCCACACTCATTCAAAAAGAGTTTAGCAGTGGCTTCTACTATGATATTCTTCTTGCAAGTCGCCATAATGGCCATCTTTGAGAATCTGTCGACGACCACGAAAACACAGTCGTTTCCATGCTTATTAGAAGGAAGGCATGCCTTGTAATCCATGGAGATGGATTCCCAAGGTCGACTAGGGGTAGGTAGCGGAGTATAGAGCCCTTGCTTCTTAATGGTAGGTTTGGCAATGGTGCAAGAAGTGCAGGATCTGATGTACTTCCCGGCATCATATCGAAGGTTCGGCCAATAGAAATACTTCTGCAGTACTCCCACTATTTTCTCGACCCCAAAATGCCTAGCGACTCGACTGTAGTGCGCTTCCCGTATCATCTTGGCACGCTCGCTTGAAGGAACACAAAGGTGTCCCAGGTGACATAATAGTGCATCTTGGAGGTGAAAATTTGGAACTTTCATACCCCCCAAGAGTGCCTTGTATGTGTAGCTGAATTCTGGATTTCTCTTGTAGAGAAGTGGCCAATCAGAAGTCTCATACCCACAAGAGTTGATAACGGTGGTTATGGCCACAATCGGTGGTCGGCTGAGGCAATCTGCAACATTATTGGTGCTACCCTCCTTGTACTTGATGTTCAAATGAAATTGTTGCAGATTTGTGGACCACTTCTGATGGCAATCGTTCTGCAAATTCCCTTCTGTCTGTATGAACTGCAGGGGTCGGTGGTCTGTGTGGATGATTGTCTCCTTCCCCAAAATGTAATGCTTCCATTGTCAAAAATCCTGCACAATGGAATACATTTCTTTGTCATAAGTGGGATAGTTTCGAATTGTGTCGGACAATGTCTCACTATGATATGCCACTAGATGCTCCTATTGAGTAACAACTTCCCCAATAGCATAGTCAGAGGCATCTGTCTCGATCTCAAATGGTTGTTGCAAGTCTAGTAATGTGAGCATTGGGGCAGAACAGAGGCGATGTTTCAATTCTACAAACGTCTTGTGTTGAGATTCTGACCAACAAAATTTTTCTTTCGCTCCTCCCTTAGTGACTTGACTCAAGGGCCAAGTGATATGAGAGAATCCCAACACGAACCTGCGATAGAAATTAGCAAGACCCAGAAAGTTGTGAAGCTCTGTTAGGGTGATTGGGGCTGGCCAATCCCGAATGACTTGGATCTTGGCTGGATCCACATGCACCCCCCTTTCATCAATAATGTATCCCAGATATTGAACCTGGGTCATGCCAAAAGTGCACTTCTCCAAATTGGCACACAACTTGTGTTTCCATAGTGTTTGGAAGACTTCTAGGATGTGGTGGAGGTGCTCTTCCCAAGTTTGGCTGAAGATCAGAATGTCATCCAAGTATACCACTACAAATGAGTTGGTGAATGGACACAAGATGTCATCCATCAACCTCATGAGGGTTGTGGGAGCATTTGTCAATCCGAAAGGCATGATGAGCCATTCGAAAAGGCCCTCCTTGGCTTTGAAGGTAGTCTTCCACACATCAGAGGGTTCGATTGGTACTTGGTGATACCCAGACTTCAAGTCGATCTTGCTGAAATATTTTTCCCCTTTGAGTTGGTCCAGAAGGTCATCAATCCATGGGATCGGGTACCTATTCTGGACAGTGATCTTGTTCAGCGCCCGATAATCAATACAGAGTCTCCAAGTCCCATCCTTCTTCTGTACCAACACAATCGGGCTCCCATAGGGCAATGAACTTGGCTGGATGTGACCTTTCTGTAGCAGCTCCTAAATCTGCCTCTTGATTTCATCATTCTCCATAATAGAGCACCTATAGATCGGTCCATTGGGTAGTGGCACACCTAGGGTCAGGTCAATGGGATGCTTGACCTGACAGTGTAGAGGCACCCCTGTGGGTGAGGTGAAGATGTCCCCGTACTCCTCCACAACCTTGTCCATTTGTTTTTGTCGTGCAGAGGAGCCATGTCTGGAGGTCATGGCCATAGTATTCTTCTTGCCCTGGGGGCAGATCATCAGGAAAATAAATTTCCTGGTTTGGGAAATGAGCTTACTGCATTGTTTTGCAGTAACCAAAGAGATAGTGGGAGGTGGTGGTACCTCTGGTATCCTGTACAATTTATTTCCCAAAGTAACAATAACAGCATGAGGCCGGGACTCATACACAGCATGTCGCTTCCACAAGTATGGTTGGCCTGATAATACATCAGAAAAATAAATAGGATTAATGTCACATAATACCTCATCCGTGAAGGGCTTGATGCTATAAGGAAGGCAGCACTACTGGTTGACGCAGAGATCTCGTCCTTGGTGAAGCCACCCGATGGTGTATGGTTGTGGGTGCACTGTGGTAGGCAAGCCCAACCACTTCAAGACATCTACTAAAATGAGGTTCTTTTGACTCCCATTGTTGACAATGAACCATAGCGGGGAACCCTTTACCCACATCTAGGAGTGGAAGAGATGCTCTGCCTCCTCTGGATCTTCTGGTTCCTCCTTCTGGATCTTTGTAGTGGCAACAGTGGCGTTGGGATCCACATCAATAATCTGCTTCCCTTTTCCATTCACCTTGTCAGGTTATGATTCAAAGTCGGAACATGCATCTGATTCAGAATCCCTCATCTCGGCCACCATCGACTGCTTGGCCCGACACTCACTTGTGTTGTGAGTGGAGCTCTTATGGAACTCACACCACTTTCCCGTGTCCTTCTTTGGCTTCGTGGTGTTTTTCTTTGCTTGTGTCTTTGGCAAGTTGTCTTGGGCCACCATGCCTTGGCTTTGTCCTTTGTTCTGCGATTTTGGGGCACCTTTCTCTTACTTTTGATTCGCAGATCCAAAGTCTCACTTCTTCTGTTTGAATTTTTGCTCAATCTTGGCAACATACCAGTATGTCATACCAAGCGAAGAGATGTCGAGGAACTCCATTTCCTCCTAAATGTATCTGGGAGGACAACCGTGATACTTTAGCACCAAATGTTTCTCTGAATCTTTGATACCCAACTTTGTGCGTAGGGTATGGAACAGATTCGTTAGCTCATGCACACCTTGATCCCTTTGTTTTCGCAACGTAGTCCATTGTATGTACTTGTCCTCATAGCTCCCCACAGGATAGTATTGCTCCTTTATGGCATCTCAGAAATAATTCCAAGTGGGTACGGCTAAGAACAGAGAGGTTTCTGTCTCGTCCTTTTTCTCACAGTAGGTTTCCCACCAGTCCTTGACATGGGGGGTAGCTTTGAGGAGTGCAAAAATAATCTTCTCCCGGTCGGAAAATTCATGAACCGAGAAATATCCTTCTAATAGATTCAACCATCTATCTACGACATCTACATCTATTTGACCCTCAAATATGGGAATGTCAAAGTTTACTTGTACCTTAAAGGGAGTCGCGCCTCCAGAGTGGCAGCTAGATGCAGATGCGCCGCTGGTGGGCAGTCATTGAAGGATCTGGGAAAATTTATCCATCATCGTGATCCTTTGTTTTTCGAGGGCCTCCTCGAGCAATATTTTGATAGGATCTCTTGCTCCCTCATCTTTCTTTTCGCCCCCATGGGTGTCCGTCGGGGTTTGCGAGGCTGATCTTACAAAGGTTCCACCAGATCGAGCCCTAACTCCTTATACCCCGACCTCGTTGGGGTCATGAAAAGAAGGATCGAGAAAAAGTAGACCGCTCTGATACCACTGATCTAGATTTATGCAGGAATGCAACATAATACAGAAATAACCATAAACATAGAAATACAACGGAAATAAGGCTTCATTTAATTAATATCAAATCACAGAAATATTTTTACAAACATGATGGAAATAAAAAAGCTAGGGCATTGGTAGCGAATCTATGAGAAGAGATTTGGCGGCTACAGACCTCTGAACTATGTTACAATGAGGCTCGAGGGCCTATTTATTACGGAGAAACAATGGAGAACTCTAAACGTCCAAAAACCTAACCCTAGGAGATGAAGCGCCAAAAATATGGGCTCCATTTGGGTAAATTGGTGTTTCAACTTCTCGGGGACGTAACTTCGGCATACTATCTCCGTTTGGGGCTTCAAAACGGCTCCGGAAGTTCAGGACCCGAAAAAATGCTAAAAATAGTAAGTTGTGAAAAAAACTGAAAGAGACAATGGTGGGGCCCCAAGTGGAATAGGCGGGTGGCCACCAATATCCACCTGGATCACCCAGGAAGAGGTTGAGACAGTTCTGATAGTTACCAATCCTAGAAAGGATTTAAAGGAAAATTCTAGGAGGGAATGGGGTTCTCTGCGTAGAAGAGTTAGGGGGCTAAGCAGTGCATGCTTGTTCTGAGTTGTCCAAAGTTGGTGGAAATACCAGTGGAACTCAAGGAACTTACCCTAAGGAAGCTAGACTGGATTTCACAATCCAGAGGTCATACTTCTTGTCTCATACAAATTCCTCAAACCTGGTGAGGAGCAAGGGGGGAGCAGAGGATGTAATCACCTCACTTATGGTTGGGCGGACTCAACAATTACTGAGACAAAATCCTAAACTCTGAAATAGGTACATACAACATTTTATTTTACTTTTTATTATGTAGTAGTTAGTTTTTCCGTTGGAATTCAGTAGATAGTGAAAAAATTTATAACAGTTGAAAATAGTGTGAAAGAGATAGATATTAACTGAATATTTTCTTCAATCACTGTATTAGCATAAAATAAAAGATTACAAGAATATAACCGAACTGATGTACTATTACTCTGTGCAAGATTGGAATGTAAAAACACCTGTAAAATGAACCAGAATTCTATTTCTGTTACAGTACAAGGACTAGAAAGCAAGAGTAGATAATTTTGTAATTTTATTTTTTATTTTTACAGTACCAGAACAACAAATAAATTCATAAGAGAATGAAATTCAAATAAATATTATAAGAGTGTTGTACAAAAGACTGAAGATTCTCTGTGGTATAATAACCTAATTACAAACAATTGCAAGAGTGAAATACCTTTCTAAGCTAAGGAAATAACTTAGGAAACAACTGAGTATCGTCCTTATGTTTAGATAGCAAAACAATATTAAAAATCTCAGTACATTTTTCTTCGTTCTGTTTAAAAAAAAACAATAGCAAGGTAAGGAAATAAATGAGAACACTCAGAGAGGGTAGAATGTCGGTTGTTAAGAATTTCATTCTAGTAAATATCTTTGCAATAACAACTGTAAAACATATTATACCATGTGCAAATGACATGATAATCTTCATCTAAGGAATCCCCTCTATGAAAAAATTACAGCAAATTTTATGTGGGTTTAGAGCCTAAACCTTAACAAAAATTCTGGCTCTGGTCCCAATAAAGTCATTATCAGATCTATCAGAGGGCTTATTAGTTTTCATACAAAAAAATCCAAAACAGTGGAACTAAACTGGAATACTTAAAACAGAAAATGACAAGAATGTTGATTCATAATAAAATAAATAAAAAAACATGTAACCATTCAACTATCACACTTTGGAAACAGAAAATTCAAAGACACCAAGTCCTTGTAATTCAGTAATGAAAGCCCAAAAGCTACAATTTAACCCTTTTAGCTCAATTCGAATACTATCCATTGGAAATGATAGAAGTTACACAGTAGTTAAGAAATACAAGTAATATGCTAA
Source organism: Pinus albicaulis (assembly GCA_034641835.2). Lineage (NCBI taxonomy): Eukaryota > Viridiplantae > Streptophyta > Pinopsida > Pinales > Pinaceae > Pinus > Pinus albicaulis. The sequence continues at coordinate 2,033,762,668 of CM076575.1, read as the reverse complement.
GGAAATCTTAAAGTTATCATTTACAACACCAAGTAAGGCACCGTCTTATAACGGTAAATGGAAACCCTTGTTTTTAAATTGATAAATCTCTGAGAGTAGAAAGGATAAATTAATTTATACAAAATAAAACCCAGTAAGAGCGAGCCTCGGAGTATGGCTCTCATTTCTCAAAAAAAAAAAGTGGAATCTAGATTTGAACCTGCTCAATCATCGAAGGAATGAGACCTTGCCTGCAGAGTAAGCAGAGGTGATTATTGTTGAAAATGCAACAAGATGATGGAGCTTAGTGAAATGAAGTTTCCTTCACTAAGTGGGCCCGCAGGCTATTTTTGGCGCAAAGTCTATTTTTAGACTATGTCTATTTTTAGACATATGGAGCATGGTCTAGGAGTTGCAGTATGCTATTCTTGGATGATTGGTCGAGTTGGTAAAAAATAGATGGACCTCTATTTTTAGACATACAGGTCGAAGTCTATTTTTAGACTGCCTGTCTAAAAATAGGTTAGTCAAATATTATTAGCCCTTAATAATATTTGGACTATAAACTTCAGTTTATCCTCTTGCAGCACTTCATTTGGAGCTACGGATGTGGCCCATGCACCTGACAGAAGTAATTACGCTATTCCTAGGGGTTTGGTGAGCTCATGCATGGTTGACTTCAGTTAGAACTCAAGTGGCAGAGTTTGGTGGAGTTGATGAGACAGTTGGTGGAGTTGTGTTCTGTTTAACTTAGTTGAACTAGTTGTATTTAGTTTAACTAGCTAATACACTAGAGATGAGTGGAGTGAATTAAATATTATTTAATTCACTAATTATTAACTCATAATTCAACTCAAGAACACATCAGTTGACTGCAGTGCATGGACAGTTCAGTGAAGACCAGTGGAAGAGGTAGATGAAAGGGTGAGTTTGCTATTAGTTGCGACATTAGTTGTGCATGAGATTTGCACAAGCATTGGAGGAGATTTCAAATGAGAATTGCACAGTTGAAGCCAAGGAGATTCGAACTTGGATCTCTCATTACACCAACTTGGATTGCGCAGTAGAGGCAGGAAAATAGTGGATGAGTTTTGAACCTGTGACTTGTTCAAAACTGAGCTAGTTTGTGTGTAACTTCTGGAGATAGTACTGAGTACTTGTGAGGAGTATTGTGCTATGTATTGTTGCATGTTCTCTTCCATTATAATATACAAAATAGCTGGGGGTTTTCAGCTATAAGCTTTCCCCATTAAAAAAAAAAAAAAAATAGTTGGGGGTTTTCAGCTATAAGCTTTCCCCATTACATATTGTGTTTATGTGCGCATGCGACTGTTTCTATTTCCGCAAATTGATGATCAATTGTAGAAGAGGTTATGTGTTATGCATGAATTCGAATTAGTGTGTGACTAGGATAATCTCAGTGGATAAATCTTCATTATTCAGCAAATTTCTACATGGTATCAGAGCGAATTGATCATCGGGATCTATTACAGTGATTACAATTTTATTTCGGTAGACAGAGTCTGTAATGGGCCAGGTAGCCTCTGGATCCATCCTTTCTCTGAAAGGTGATATATCCAGTAAATGCCCTTACAGTCGATCTCTGTGCTAGAAATAATTTGTTCTCACAGATCCAGAAGTAGTTGAGTTTTTTGAGTTTGGAATTCAAATTTTGCAGCAATTTGTTTTCTTGGTGCCAGAGTTGAAAATGTCTTTCAACGGTTTGCGACTCGAATATGCTCTTGAAGGCAGTTCGAATTATGTTGCATGGAAGGATCGCATGGAGGCAGTATTAGAAGATAATGGACTGAAGGAGTTTGTAGATATGGATGTCCAAAAGCCCACTGATCCTGCTGAAGTCGAGGCTTGGCAAAAGAAGATGGTGAAATGTCGAAGGATTCTGTTAGAGGGCGTAAAGGATCACATTGTATCCAGCCTGCATGGAAAAGCTTCTCCATATTTGATGTGGAAAGCATTGACAGATCTATTCCAGAGTAAGAGCGACCAAAGGAAGCTGGCGCTCAAGGATAAACTCAGAAACATTAAGATGGAGAAAGGCGACAGTATCACCAAGTACCTCACAAAGTTCACTCAATGCAGAGATGAGCTGGGAAGTGTGGGGGTGACTGTCGATGAAGAGGACTTGGTGGACCTGGCTCTCCTTGGTCTTCCGAAGAGTTGGCATTCCTATCAGGACTCTGTCAATGGTCAGGAGAAGTTGCCGGGATGGGAGCGACTTTGGGTAGATCTCATGCAAGAGGAGATAAGGCGGACTACCAGGGGCGGATCTTCATCAAAGGTATCTGATGAAGAAAATTGCGCTTTGGCTGCCAAAGCAAAGAAGGGGAAGAGCAAGAAAGCTTCTCAGTCTGGTGCGAAAGGCAAGAAGCAAGACATGTCCAAGGTGAAGTGTTTTCACTGTCACCAGCACAGACAGCATGGACACTATGCCACAAATTGTCCGCAAAAGAAGAAAAATAAGAAGGTTGTTGGATCTGCAGCGGGAGAGGCATTGGCCTCCCAGTTTGAACTGGGGGGACATTTTTGTGATACATTTTAATGAGCATCGATTCTCAGATACAATGGAAGAATTGTTCTCTGCTGAATAACGTATTAATTATGCCACAAATTGTCCGCTAAAGAGAAAAATAAGAAGGTCGCTGGAACCACAGCCGAAGAGGCATTGGCCTCCCGGGCTTTGAATCGATTTTCACCATATCCTCAATATCCGGAAGTGTGATGGGATCAGATAAGGTTCTTGGACAATGAAAGCGCCATTTCACAATACAGAGATCAGATGTTTTCAGATCTCGAGGAAAAAGATCTCGGGAGGCACACCGAGATGGGCAACATGTAGACACATGGCGATCGGTATTGGCACCATTTCCTTTGGAGAGGGAGTTTGCAAACCTCTTCGATCAAGGAAGTATTGCATGTTCCAGGATTGGCGATGAATCTCATCTCTGTAAGCATGTTGGAAGACAAGGTAGCGATGTGGTCTTCTGGCCAAGAAAGGCTTTCTGCGAAGTAAGACAACTGGAGAGACCCGGAAGATAGGGGTTCGAGTCAAGAACCTTTATCAGTTGCAAGTAGATGGCTGCGCAACAATGGCATGCAAGGCGGAAGCAGTGGTGAGCCGGGATGATGGCGAGCTGTGGCACAGGAGATTGGGTCACCTTCACCATGGAGCCTTGAAGATACTGCAGCAGATTTCTACTGGGCTTCCTAAGGGCACTCTTGCGCAGTCAGATCAGTGCAAGGGGTGTACCTTGGGAAAATATGTGAAAGCCACCTTTCAAGAGAAGGATAGTCGCGCCACGACGATCCTTGAGAGAGTTCACACAGACGTGTGTGGTCCTTTCTATGTAGCTTCGACAGCAAAGCACAAGTACTATGTGATCTTTGTTGATGATTTCTCTCGGAAGTGCTGGATCTTCTTCATGCAGAAGAAGAGCGAGACATATTCAAAGTTCTGTGAATTCAAGGCGTTGGTTGAGAAGGAATCGGGGAAGCATGTGAAGGCTCTTAGGAGCGACAATGGTGGTGAATTCATCTCTACTGAATTCAAAGACTTTTGCAGCGCAGAAGGGATTCGGAGAGAGCTCATCGCACCCCATAACCCACAGCAGAACGGGGTGGCTGAGCGGAAGAAAAGAACGATCGTGGGTGCTGCACGGGCGATGTTGCATGATCAGGGCCTACCCCTTCACTTGTGGGCTGAGGCATGCAATACTGCAGTGTATGTGCTGAACCGTTGTCCTCACCAGATACTTGGCATGAGTACACCGGAGGAGGCGTTTTCTGGCAAGAGGCTTGACATTTCTCATCTGAGGATTTTTGGCTCACCTGTCTACATGCATGTGACGAAGGACGCCAGAAAGAAGCTGGATCCGACCGCAGAGGTTGGAATATTTGTGGGGTACACTGATACGCCCCACAACTATCATGTGTATTTGCCAGACATTCGCAAGACTGTTGTGCGACAGGATATCAAATTTCAGGAGGAGAAAGCCATGAAGTGTTCACTTGAGAGGGAACCACACTTGCATGCAGAAGAGGAGCTATTAGTTCCTAAGGAGGAGCTTCCGGATGTGGATCAGCCACAAGAGGAATTTCATGGAGTGGAAGAAACCACTCATGCAGCGCCAACCATCAGAGGGCGCAAGAGCACTACAGAAGCTGAGCGACTGGCTCAAGATGCAGAGAGGGTTGTAGGACCACCTACAGCACAACGCAGACAGAGACAGTCATCGGACCGGTACACTGGATACATGGCTCTTGTGAGCAAATGTGTCGTGACAGAACCATCCTCTTTCGAGGAAGCTGTGGAGGAACCCGCATGGGTAGATGCCATGGTGGAAGAGTATGATTCGATTGTCAGAAACAATGCATGGGAGATTGTCCCGCGACCGGAAGGGAAATCAATGGTGGGTTCACGATGGATCTACAAAGTGAAGCAGGCGACTGACGGGAGTGTGGAGAAGTACAAGGCAATATTTGTTGCCCGTGGCTTCTCACAGATCGAGGGGATCGATTATGAGGAGACCTTTGCACCTGTCGCAAGGTACTCTTCCATATGGACGATCCTAGCTCTCTCAGCGCAGATGGGGTGGCACATCCATCAGATGGATGTGAAGACTGCGTTCCTCAACGGAGTCATTGAGGAGGAGGTGTACATAGAGCAGCTCGAAGGTTTCGAGATCTTCAGCAGCGAGTCGCATGTGTGCAGGCTCAAGAGAGCGTTGTATGGGTTGAAACAAGCACCTCGTGCTTGGTACACATGGATAGATAGTTATTTCACCGGACTTGGATTCTCCAAGAGTGAGGCGGATCCTAACCTATACTAGATTGTGGTGGAGGGTAAGTTGCTGATCATTGTACTTTATGTAGATGATTTGATTTTGACGAGTGATGAGATGTTGATACTTTCATGCAAGGAGGATCTTGCTAGAGAGTTTGAGATGAAGGACTTGGGCCTCCTTCATTATTTCCTGGGATTGGAGATTTGGCAGCGCAGTGGAGGACTGTTTGTTTCTCAGGGTAAGTATGCCCGGGAGATACTGGAGAGGTTCAACATGCATGGTCAGAAGTCTGGAGGATCTTCTTCCTGCGGGTTGAGGAGGATGCTACTCGGGGCCAGAGGTAGTGGATGCCACTCGGCTCATCGATGGGCTGGTGGGGTCGCTACAGACCTCGGGTCAACACACGACTGACTGACATATGCTATGTCATAATCCACAGTTGTATTGCTCTTACTGCTCTTCTCTGAAGGCAGTGCAAGCATGTGGATACAAGTATCTTAGTGGCACACATCTGGATATGGTGGTCTATGGTATCAGGGGGATGGAGCGAAGTTTTCCCGGCTTCATCGATGCGTATTGGGCAGGAGCCCAACGGATAGAAAGAGCAATATCCGGGAGGAGTCTTCGCATTCTGCCCACAGCTTCCTGGTACAAACAGAAGCAAAAGATCCGTGGCACTCCGGGCCGAGCAGAGGCTGAGTATATGGCAGCAAGCTTGGCTGCATGCGAGGCCATATGGATGAGGAAGATCCTGGTCGGGTTGTTCGGGTCACACTTGGAGCCTAGTGTGATTTATTGTGATAACCAGAGTTGCATTAAACTCTCGGCTAATCCAGTATTTCATGATAGATCCAAACACATCGACATCAGGTACCATCATATCAGAGATTGTGTTTAGTGGAGAATCATGATGCTTTCATATGTTCCCACGGAGGATCAGGATGCCGACATCCTGACGAAGGCGCTCACCAAGAGCAAGTTCGAATTCCACAGAGGCAGGATAGGGGTTGCAGATAATCCATATCTTGCTGAGAGGGAGTGTTGAAAATGCAGCAAGATGATGGAGCCTAGTGAAATGAAGTCGCCTTCACTAGGTGGGCCCGCAGGCTATTTTTGGCGCAAAGTCTATTTTTAGACTATGTCTATTTTTAGACATATGGAGCATGGTCTAGGAGTTGCAGTATGCTATTCTTGGATGATTGGTCGAGTTGGTAAAAATAGATGGACCTCTATTTTTAGACATACAAGTCGAAGTCTATTTTTAGACTGCCTGTCTAAAAATAGGTCAGTCAAATATTATTAGCCCTTAATAATATTTGGACTATAAACTTCAGTTTATTCTCTTACAGCACTTCAGTTGGAGCTACGGATGTGGCCCATGCATCTGACAGAATGAATTACGCTATTCCTAGGGGTTTGGTGAGCTCATGCATGGTTGACTTCAGTTAGAACTCAAGTGGCGGAGTTTGGTGGAGTTGATGAGACAGTTGGTGGAGTTGTGTTCTGTTTAACTTAGTTGAACTAGTTGTATTTAGTTTAACTAGCTAATACACTAGAGATGACTGGAGTGAATTAAATATTATTTAATTCACTAATTATTAACTCATCATTCAACTCAAGAACACATCAGTTGACTACAGTGCATGGACAGTTCAGTGAAGACCAGTGGAAGAGGTAGATGAAAGGGTGAGTTTGCTATTAGTTGCGACATTAGTTGTGCATGAGATTTACACAAGCATTGGAGAAGATTGCCAATGAGGATTGCGTAGTTGAAGCCAAGGATATTTGAACTTGGATCTCTCATTACACCAACTTGGATTGCGCAGTAGAGGCAGGCAAATAGTGGATGAGTTTTGAACCTGTGACTTATTCAAAACTGAGCTAGTTTGTGTGTAACTTCTGGAGATAGTACTGAGTACTTGTGAGGAGTATTGTGCTATGTATTGTTACATGTTCTCTTCCATTATAATATACAAAATAGCTGGGGGTTTTCAGCTATAAGCTTTCCCCATTTAAAAAAAAAAAAATAGCTGGGGGTTTTCAGCTATAAGCTTTCCCCATTACATATTGTGTTTATGTGCGCATGCGACTGTTTCTATTTCCGCAAATTGATGATCAATTGTAGAAGAGGTTATGTGTTATGCATGAATTCGAATTAGTGTGTGACCATGATAATCTCAGTGGATAAATCTTCATTATTCAGCAAATTTCTACAATTATTACAATGCAGAACAGTAAAGGAATTTCCGGAGGAAATGTCCAAGATTACTCACTAGTTATAATGGGAGAGAAGATCGTTGCCCAGTCTTTAAACTGGTTCGCCACGAGTACCGAGTTGCACCTAGAGAAAAAATCGTAGCATAGCAGTAAGGAAATGAATTAAAAAAGATTGGTCAAGTGTATTGAAGGTGCCTTAAAGTTTAAAAAAAAAAACAATATGAACTGTATGATGAACTCTGCTAAAATAATACAGTAAACAACCTACGTTGCTTCCATAAGTTCAAATATCTGTTCGAGGCAAAGAAGAATTGCATGAAGCTGCGGTGAAACCTTGACATAAGAGTATGCTGCCGGAAGAAAATGAGAGGCGAAATATTTGCCTTGCTGGAATATTTACAGAACCATAGTAGGGTTCCAAAATAAAATTAGCATGCGATTCTCAAAAGGAAAATCCAAGTAGAACAATGAAAAAAAGTATATGGGCAACAAACTAAATCACCGTAATGGCAGAAGTCATACTGTAGCATAAAATGGAGTTGCAGAGCCAAAAGCTCAATGGCGGAACGCAACAATGAGGCCAAGGTGGGAGATGGGGGGGTGGGTGGTTACCCTAACCCACCCCATCCGTTCAAACCACCGTTGATTGCGAGGAGCTTTGATCCAACGACGGAGGAGGCGCTAGACCTTCAGAATAGCAGGAGACCGCAACTTCAATCACAGTCTTAACTTTAATGCTGGAGAGAATTTCGAGACTGGTACGTTGAACCAAATATATATGTATTTAAATGGTAACAGGAGTGATACAGTGGTTAAGGTTCATTGAGATATTTGCTTTGATTGCCAAATCTAATTAATGTATGCGTGAAATGACTCAGGTGTACCCAAAAGTTAATGTATGGTACTGAAATGTATGAATTCATAAACAATGAAAATCACAATTTAATTAAGGACAATATATATACTTTCTTTTATAAGCTATGGAATAATATATAGGAAGTTTTGATGATTCATGTTTATTCACGAGAATAAATAATGTAGGTAATCTTGTAGGTAAACTGTAATTTTTTTTTTTTTTTTAATGGTAATTTAACATGGTGTAATAACGTAGATGTTACACTTGATGAATTAATGGAATGAAATCTGTTATCTTTTGACATTGAAGCTATTTAACTAAAGTTGCACTATTGTACTCATTAAATTGTGTTAACGTGAAGAGGAGCAGAACACTACTATCAGTTTGAATGAGTAGAACATCGTATATATGGTATTTCTACACGTTATATTAAGTTTTGCTTCTTGAATTGATAGTCATCTTTTATATGTATTGTATATGAAATTTGTTATCATAGATGAATGTTAAATGCACTTTTGTACTAATATTTTTTTATGGTAACTTATCTCATATATGATCAAACTTATGAATGTGATATATATCTCACAATCCTTCTTAATAAACTATTTTTTTAAAAGAATTATTTTTACATAATTTTCACCTCTTCCAACTTTTGAATAATCTTCATTACCAATAGTTGAAAGATATATTTTATATCGCATTAAGGAATGAATACTCCCGGGTATATAGTATAATAAATATTTAGTTAACTCATATGATAGATTAAATCATTTTCCACTTGCATATTATAAGCAAAACACACCCTCATCATCCTTATTGGGAAACTGGTCCCTTTATCCCCAGTCAAAGCCACTACACCAAATGGAAAAGGACTTGCTCTAAGGTACGGACTCAGTGGTTTCCCTCCATGTTGTTGCAACAGATTTCTGAGGCTCCAATAGGACGCTGACATAGAACTGAGTAATTAGGGCCCTGGAAATTGGCATGCAGAGTTATGTCTGCGATTATAGCCTCTTGGACATTGGCTTGCAAGTCTATGTCTGTGTCTATGGCTTAAAGAGGTCAAAATTTCAATGTGACTGGTAAGAGGCATGAATGATTGGGTTAGCTCTTGGAGGTGTCATTGATGAAGTACAAGGTATGTATGTTGTGTTTCCTTTGGTTCCACTTCCTTAAGGTCACCTAGGAGGTTGAATCACATTATAGTAGCCTCTCATCACATGTTTACCCCGGTTGGTCGGTTACTTGGGTAGATGTGGGAAGAGGGTGTTACACCATCACTCTTTTTCAAAGAAAACCATGCTACCCGGAATGATTTGTGGTCTCTAGTGGATAGGCTTTTTCTCTTGCCAGATGCCTCTAGGTCTTGGGATGTTAACCAATTTCCTTGGGCCAGAGGAAGACTAACTCTTAGTCAACCAAAAGTAGTTTTAGAACACACTGAAAATCCAAAACAAAATTCCTAAAACAAAAAGAACAAAAAATAAATAAGTCAACAAGAAAATTAAAATAATTAAAATAATATGGATTACTTGAATTCAAATATGCTCCTTGCAACACAATTCCTAAATAGGCAAGAATGACAATTTCATATAATAAAAATGAAAATATTGAGAAATAAAATATTTAATGACAAAGTTACTTAATATGTGATAAATAATTTAATAAAGTCAATATAAATTAAATATATTAAATCATATTAAATTAATTTTTTGAATTTGAATTTCATATAGAATTTCATATATCTATATATATATATATATTACGAAAGATAAATAATTAATTAAATTTATATAATTTTAAAAAATATAAAAAATAATTAACTCTTTATTTATGATGATGATCATCATCATCATCATGGTTAACGTCCACTGATACCAATCTTTGGTCTATCGGACCTAAAGAAAAGATTTATTTAGTTTGATTTAAAATTTTATTCCTATGCTCAAAAAGCTTGGAGAGAAGCCTCCCGAGCTCACTATAATTTTGACATCTTAAAAGGCTAGGAAGGTTAGTATTGCAAAAAAGATTATGAAATTGAGCTCTAATGTGGTTGTACGCGGGGCACTCTAAAAGGAACTGATTTTCATCCTCGATGTTCATATTTTCACAGAGATGGCAGATCCTTTCCATCCATGGTGTTTTAGGAACTGTCCAACAACCTATTTCACTATGGAGCTCATGAGAATTCGTTCTAATCTTGGCTATATTAATTTTCTTCTTTGAGCTAGTTAAAACAAAGATATACTTTTGATCTTCCAGGGTGGGGTTGATGACCTCCTTATAATATCTTAATTTTCTTTTAACTGCTAGATCTTTCTCATACCACATTTTTTCTTTGAAATTAGAAGTAAATTTTTTTTTAATATTATTAATGTTTTGCAATGCAACATTCTCATCAATTTCCCAATGGTTTAACCATACCCTGGTGTCTTTATACCAACCTCGTTTAAGCCTTAGGTGGTTTTGGCTGGAATTTAAAGCTAGCTTAGGAAGTCTATGGTCTCCTATGCTATTGAGCTTGTGTTTGTACAACAGAAGCCTAGTCATAGCTAGCCTCTCGATAGGGGAAAGATCCACTTCTATAAGGAGAATAGGATAGGGTGTATTTCTTTTAATTTTAAGGTTATAAGTTATAAAATGCTTCTGGATTTGCTCAATCTTTCTCTAGGATTCTCTAGAGATGCTGCAACCCCAAACCTCACATCCATATAAGATAACAGGAGTGACTAAAGTTTTAAAGAGGAACTTTTTTCTATCCCACATTACGAGGTTTGTCGTTTTACAATTATTTTCAAGACCAAAATAAGCTTTCCAACCCCCATTAATCCTTTTCTAAATGTTATTGTTCGAGTTGAGCTTGTGATGAATATCAATTCCTAAGTACTTGTAAGAAGACACTTCCTCCAAGTTACTATTGTCATACATAAAACTAGCGTAAGTGTCCTTCTTGGTTTTGATAGTCATAACTTTTGTTTTGTCAGTGTTAACAAACATACCCATGGTAGAGCAGAAATCCTTAAGAAGTATAAGTTGCTTATTAAGATCAGATGGGCACCTTGCGATAAGAACAATATCGTCAGCATAGAGAAGAAGGATGATGACTATCTCAGCTAAGATCGTGCCAACACATCCTGCTTCCTCTAAACAACCTTCTAGCTTGTCGATGTAAATGCCAAATAGGGTAGGGGAGAGGGGGCAACCTTGTTTAACTCTGATATTACAATTAATATCTTTTGACCACCCCTCATTACTCTTTAACTTGACAAATACATTCTCGTATAACCTTATAGCGGATGCTCTTAGCTCGAAAGGAACATTTAGCTCTTCTAATCTATTCCATAGGTTGTTTCTAGGAACCGTATCGAAATCCTTTCTAAAGTCCACAAAGCAACTGAAGATATTGGATTTATCATTACGTCATTCCTCCACAATGATCCTAAGCGTAACGAGGTGGTTCATTTTTGAGTGCTTCCTTCTAAAACCCACTTGGCCTTTAGCCCGCTTACCTTCACTTTCAAGCCAAATGCTCAACTTCTTTTCCAAAATAATACCATATAACTTGGCTAAGAGAGGGCTAATCATAATTGTCCAATAATTAGAGGGGTTATTTGTATCCCCACTTTTAAAAATAGGGATAATGAGGATATGAGTCTAAGGTTTAGGGAACCCTTGCTTGACCGCTTGGTTGAAAAGCTTGTAGATGTGGGGAATGAGGACATGACCTCCAATTTTTAAGATTTCTGCCTAGTAACTTTCAATGTCTTTAGCTTTTCCATTTGTCAGGCATTTAACCCCCAAATCAATGTCTTCTAATGAGAAAACTTCTTTCGTTGTGAGCAGGGTTTCAAAATCCTTGGCATTTGGAGATTCATAAATATTTTTAAGATAAGAATTGCAGTCGTGTAAAGCAATTTTATTATTATCTTTAGTTTTCCTAGTTATAATCGGCCTCCAGAATTTCTTAGGAGCCACCTTAGAGAGGTGTAAGAGATTCTATTGTCTTTTACGAATATATTGCCTTTTTTTCCTTTTAGTTAGGGCTTTGTATATTTTTATCTTGTCAATTTTGAGAAGTTCATCAAGAGCTTCCTTAATTGCTCTCCTCGCACTTTTACAATCTTTGTCATACCATGGGTTGATTTTTCTATTTCTTTTATTACTTGAGACTTCAATTGAGAACTTGTTAATAGAATATATATATATATATATATATATATATATATATATATAACTTCACAATTATTTATTTTAACTAACTAGAATATTATATCTTATTTTATCCCAAATTACTTCAAAGCTCATTACAATTAACCATCTATTTAACTTTCTTTAATGGATACTAATATTATATTTTAAAAATAATATATTAAACTACAACACACGTTATTATACCAACCATCTTTTTACTTTAATGAATATTAATAAATAGCATATCTTTTATGTGAATATTATTGTTAAAAATCTACAATAATACAAGGAATATTCAATGATTACCAAGTTTTATTAATATCATTATAACGAGGGATCTTTTAACCTAAATAAGACATTAATAATATTATCTTTTAGGTAGATATTATTATTATATTTTTAATGTATGAAAATGATAAAAGAATATTCAATAATATTAGATTAAGATTTTTGTGATTCATAATATAAATATATGTTTTTTTTATTAATCATATTATTAAAATTATGATATGATTAATCAGAAAATCATTTATCTAGAATATGCAATAGTTAACTCATTAAAATACATGCTCCTCGAATATGTTCATAAAAAAATAAGTCCTCTCTTTCTTCACAACTTTCTTTTTATGTCTTGGCTCACAACAAACCTACAAAATATAACCTAAAAACATGAAACCATCTTCTTTCTATGGAACTTGATTGAATTGTAGGTTTTGGAAATGATGGATAGGAATGAAATTAAAGTGATCTATCTATTTTAGATCTCAAAAATTTCAAAATATTTTTTAATTGCATAATATTGTTTTCGAAATATTGCCATCATTTACAATAAAAATATCAAAAATAAAGAATGAAGTCAAATTTTACAATAGGAACACAACAAATTGTAAAACATGAATGAATGATACCAGATACATGATGTAAATTTAAACTTCTGAAATATTGTGTAATATTTTTAAATGGATTTAAATTTTGGATATGTGATAACAAAGTAAGACCACAGTTGATTAGACACATTAAAAAATAACAAAAACAACTTAAAGGAAGTATTTATTTCATGATTTCATTGACTCCAAGTTCCAAATGAAATGATGCGAGAATTTTGTGATCCATAATCTAAATACATGTCTTTTTTATTAATCACATCATTAAAATTATGATATGATTAATCTGAAAAACATTTGTCTGTTGAGCAAAACACAGCGGAAACTTAAATAAAAACACACAGCCACACAACACAAAAACATAAAGAGACAGATATTTAACGTGGTTCACCCAACCAATATGGGCTACGTCCACCAAACAGAGGCATCGGCAATCTCATTCAGCAAAAGGAGAATTACAACAGCAGAGTTTTTCATCTGCACATCTCTTCCACTCACCTCACATTCCTCATCATGCTCATTTGCCTCTACGGGCTTACATTTTATAGCTGGGAGTAGAAATTGAATCATAAATTCACTCACAACAAAATAGGATGTAATAACTCCACATCAGGATTAGATGGAGTCAATTTAGCAACAAATCCTATTGTTGTCACATTCATGAGATTTTCTCCAAATTTAATTAAAAGAAATCTCAACAATCTCCACCTTGACAAAAATTAGCCTGATACCCTATTTCATTATTATTTTTATCTTTTCTGCAAGTCAAGAGAAGCCAGACACCATCGTAGCTTCTCTAACAAAACTGGTTTCGTGAACATGTCTGTAAGGTGTGGCGAAGGCGCTTTTGGGCAAAGCCAAACAACCTTTCGCCATGACGGATGATGAATAGAGTGACATGGATGACAGAGCACTGAGCGGCATTCGATTGTGTTTGGCGGATGATGTTTTGTTTAACATTGTGTCAGAGAAAACTACTGTTGGTTTGTGGACAAAGCTTGAAACGCTGTACATGACAAAATCCTTAACAAATAGGATTCTTCTGAAGAGACAGTTGTACAACTTGCGCATGAAGGAAGGTACACATCAATTACTGATCATTTGAATGCCTTTAATACTCTCTTGGTGCAGTTAGAAAGTATAGAAGTAAAATTTGAATCAGAAGATAAAGTTGTAACTTTATTATGCTCGTTGCCCGAGTCATGGGATCATTTTGTTACTTCTATAAGTCTTAGTTCATTAGAAACCCTTGAGTTTGATGATGTTGTTGGAGCTTTGCTGTCTGAAGAAACCAAAAAGAGGTCAAATTCAGAAACCTCTACATGAGAAGCAATGATGGTTAGAGGTCGTTCTAAAGAAAGACGCTTCAGTAAGCAGAACAACTCACGGTCAAAATCAAAAGGGAAGAAGAGTAAGGTAAAGTGATGGTTTTGTGGCAAATCAGGACATTTGAAGGATTGTCGGAAAAGACAGCAAACATCCAAAGGAGACTCTTTGACAGAGAAGAAAGAAGCAAACACGACAGATACAGGTTCAACATCCGAGGTATGAGTGATAAAGTGTTATCAGTTAGTTTGTCTAATCATGATCAACATTGGTTGTTAGATTCTGGTGCGTCAAATCACATATGCATTCATAGAGAATGGTTTAAATCTTATAAATCAATCAATGATGGAGTTGTTTACATGGGAAATGATGTCCCTTCGCACCTTCGCCATAACCTAAAAACATGAAACCATCTTCTTTCTATGGAACTTGATTGAATTGTAGGTTTTGGAAAATGATGAATAGAAATGAAATTAAAGTGATCTATCTATTTTAAATCTCAAAATTTTCAAAATATTTTTTAATTGCATAATATTGTTTTCAAAATATTGCCATCATTTACAATAAAAATATCAAAAATAAAGAATAAAGTCAAATTTTACAATAGGAACACAGCAAATTGTAAAACATGAATGAATGAACATAGCAAATTGTAAAACATGAATGAATGTTCTTTTAAAGCGTGAAAGTTTTCACAGTTAATAGGTTTAGACTTCTGGAATCTTGTATAATATTTGTCAATCGATTTTAATTTTTCATATATGATACCAGATATAATGTAAATTTAAATTTCTGAACTTTTATGTGATATTTTTAAATAAATTTTAATTTTAGATATGTGATAACATAGTAAAACCAAAATTAATTACAGACACATTAAAAAATAACAAAAACAACTTAAAGGAAGTACGGGATTTCATTGACTCCAAGTTCCAAATGAAATGATGCGATAATACACCATATAACATTAAGTGGACGTGCAACAGTGTCCAATATTTGAATCAATCCCTGCGTTAAAAGAATGAATGATAACTTCAGTACTAATAAATACCCATAATAGGCCAGATATCAAATTTATAATGCTAATTTTCCACAGTTCAAGTCCAAGGCAACCATAAATTTGATATAGTTTTAATTTTTTTATATATTTGATAATAAATAGAGTAATCATCCGAAATAAATAAAATAACCATAGTTTTTGATAATGAATAGAATAACCATCCGGAATATATATAAACGAATCAAAATCCTCAACACATTTCTCTTTCAAAAGTCTGCAACAAAAATTATTCTCATTCTATAGATGCTCCCGCCTTCACATGGCTGCATGATTCATGTACTTTGAAAAAAACCACCTTGGTTAATTGGGTTCAATCTTTGTGGAGGAAGTAACAGAGCTTGACACTGTACCTCTGCTAACATGAGGACCATACCAGTGACCATTAGGTTTTAATCTTTCTTGAGGCGGACTAGGAATTAATGCAGGAGCCTTGAGTGCAAATACCGACATCTGCATTTTATCTTGACTGCCCCCATCGTCAATTTCTATGACTGCTGGATTGGAGAATTGCATGTACCTCATCATGCTAACTTCTGAAAACACATTTCCATGACAATTTTCATCACCTGCTCCGCCTTTAGACGACAAGAAGCCGTTGAGTGAAGGAGACTGATATTGCAGCGGCCACTGAAACTGGCGCTGGCAAGATGTGCAGGTTATGTCCAGAGGAGTTATTGCAGCCTCAGAAATTTCTCTGGTTGCTTTTTCTTTCAGGAATCGAGCTTTATCAAGCTCTGCATGAGCCTGTTCTCTTATTTTCTTTGCTCGTTCAAGTTCTATATCTGCTAATTCCAGCTGCCTTTTCGCCACCCTTCGTACATGCTCTGCGTAAACCATTTCATCGCAGGCCAGTCTCATCACCAGCTGCTTTTGTTGTTCAGTTTCTTCATTAACTTTTTTATTCTCTTTCGAATAAATTTCTTTCAAATTAATCACATCATCATTAGTATTTGATCGACGTTTCGAACCAATTCGACTTATTTCATTTTCCTCAAGTTTCTTTTCTATGATCTCACTGCCCAGTCCAATGGATAGCTGCAACTGAAGAGAACTTGTCATGTCATCTGCTGGCTTTGAATATGGTTGAGGAAATTCAGAAGTTTCAGTTGCACCTTGTTGCTTGGAAGGCATAAGTTGAAGCTCTTGTGTTTGCTCCATTGAAGACCAGTTAGGCTCCAGCCTTTCATTCTGGATGCCTCTTGCAGTGAAATTAAGAGCAGTCTCAGTGGCATTCAATATTGTATTGCGAGTGAATGAAAAGGGCATGGATAATATAAGCTGATCATCATCCACATCAACCATCTTGTCGTCTTTAGTTGCAGTGCAATCGTCTTGGTGCTCAATGAAGCTTTCAACTCTACAACAAACATAGTTATACCTAAAATCAGGTGCAGAAGGTGGCTGACTATATGCTACATTTTCTTTTTCCCTAAAATTGATGTTGTACTTACGTTGGGTACAGATAAAACTTTCTCTCTGTAATGTGGAAAAACAGTTATATTATTAGGAAAAAGAGAACATATGTTGGTATATTTTTGCATATAAATTGAGCTACGGGTCTAAGCTAAAAATATTTTAGGAGGTTTTCACAGTTTATATCTGGAATAATAAATATATATATCTGAATATAAACTATGTGTAAGAGGAATTTTTTTTTTTTAAGTTTAAATTCATATACACAGTTTAAACGAATAAACCAACCTGATATTATTATAAATAATAGTTGTTCATGATATTGTAAATTGTATATATATAATAGTTTTGTAAATTGTATATATATAATAGTTTTTCATAATATTGTAAATTATAATATATATATATATATATATATATATATATATGTTTTTATTTTTATTTTTAATGAAACGATGTATAAGAGGATTTTTTTTTTTTTAAATTTAAATTATACACCGTTTAAAAGAATAAACAAGCCTGATAAATAATTGTACTAAATTTATTAGTTGTTCATGATAAATTTTAAAAAAATTATAATATATATTATAGTTTTTCATAATATTGTAAATGATGAGCACAAATATATAGGAATGATTTAAAAAAAACAATTATGAAATACAATTAATTTTTTAATTCAAATTTATGATTAATATTTAAAATTATATATATATATATATATATATATATATATATATATATATATATATATATAATTCAAATTTATGATTAATATTTAAAATTATATATATATATATATATATATATATATATATATAGAGAGAGAGAGAGAGGTTGATAAGTTTAAGTTTAATTTATTTGAAAAATTATTAATTATTTTAAATTTTAAAATTAATTAAAAACATAATAAAGAAATTATTATAATGTTTTATATAAAAAGTTTAAGGCGGATAGATAGTGATCAGGTGCATTCTCAATGCACTTCTAAATGTTCAATTCCTCACTCTATTGAGTTGTTATTCTTAAATAAAACTATGATAATGTAGCTTTACTAATGTCAAACTTTAAAAAAAAAACAGTTAAAAAAAAATTATATATAAAAATTTATAGTAATAAAAAATCAGTTAAATAATTATTTATAAAAGAAAAAAACATATAATTAATCTATTTAAATTATATTATTCTCTAAATCATAATAAAATATATTAAAAATATTATATAAATAGTTTAAAATAATTATGTTTAAATATTATTTAAATATTTGAGTAAAATGATAAAAAATATGTTAAAAAGTTCCAAAAATTAAAACAATTTTATTATAGCTTATGTTGTAATATTTACAAATATAATTAAACCATACATAAAAATAAAAATGTTAAAACTATATATAGTGTATTTCATATTATAAAATTATATATATTTTAAACAATAAATTAACATTGAAAACACAACTTAACATATATATATATATATATATATATATATATATATATATATATATATATATATATATATATATATATATAATATTTAATAAATATAATAGTGCAATCTATATTTAATAATACATAATAAAATTGAAAACAACGTCAATAAAAATAATAAATAATAAATATCATTATAATATAATATATTGAAAACAACGTCAATAAAAATAATAAATAACAAATATCATTATAATATAATATATTAAATGTATTTAATGATTAATAATAAATAATAAAATTGAAAATATTTAAACAATACCTAAACATAATTTATTAAAATTCCCAAATTATACTATGGAAGTTTTAAAATAATAAAATATAATAAAAAAATATATGCGTATATATTCTTAAAATAATAAAAATCAAATACATATATATCTTATACAATTATATTAATTTATTTTATCTTATTTTATAAATAAGCCAAAAATATTATTTTATATAATTATTTGTATTTAATAAAAAATATTATATTTTTATATTTTAAAAACCAAACTTATCATAAGCAAACATTTTGAATTAATAACCTAATATCAAAGTTCGGCCAAACTCCATAATCTCTAAAATATATATATTAAAAAACTACACATAGCAAATTAAAACCTCTTATTTATAAATAAAATCAAAATTATAAAATAATCTCTCTTTTCTTTATAAAATCAAAACTATAATATAATCTCTCTTTTCTCTTCTGCTCATCTCATTAATCCTACACCATATTCCTTTGAAAATATTATAATCTATAAAATATACCCATCAACATTTCTTCATAACCCAGCTCCCTAAACCATTAAAACCTCATATATATATATAATAAAATAAAATAAAATAATAAATTTCATTTAATGAAATCCTTCTTGACTCATGAATACTGCACCATATTCATATAAAAATATTATAATCGAAATTAGATATGTACCTTGAGAATACGCGACCGCAATCGCAAGTGTGACCTCTGGTGCCGCACGTTTTGAGATGCGCCTTATAATCCGATTGTACTGCATACGCTTTCGAACATTTTTCACATGTCCACTGTTTGGTGCTGCTGTGTTTCCTCCGAAAATGCTTTTTGATTCCGACCAGGTCTCCCAGCGCATGAGAAGGATTATGGTGGAGACACGTTGCTTCTGGGCAAACAAACACTCGTTTAATGCGCGCATCCGTTGTCTCTCGCTTCAATAATTTCCAGGGAACCTTATGCCTGCGTCTGTGCATCTGAAGATTTTGGTCTCTCTGGAATCCCTGCTCGCATATCTCGCACACATATTTATCTGATTCCATCAATGTCTTGGGCGACAATGAAACAACTTCTGCTTCAGGATCTGCACAAACATAATAAAATTCTACGATAAACCCTGGTTTCTGCCCTAAAAAAGATATATAAATCAAATGCTCAGGTCCAAATCCAAATCTGTTTCAGAATAATAGATCCTATCCTGTAAAATACATGAACCATGCTATGAAATCCAAATCTTGTTTTAATGACAATATTATCTGTGATTTCCACTATTCATGAAACATGAATCAAGCTCTCAAATCCAAATCTTGTTTTAATGACATTGTTATATGGATTTCCACCTTAAGCACTTAGAAATGTTTCATAATAATGTGTGATTTCCACCTTGGTTCATATGAGAAAATTAAACACAACTATTCAAGAAACATGAATCAAGCTATGAAATCCAAATCTTGTTTTTTAATGACATTATTATATGTGATTTCCACCTTAAGCACTAAGAGAAAATGTTTGAGAATAATGTGTAATTTCCACTTTAGTTCATATGATAAAATTAAACACAACTATTCATGAAATATAAATCAAGCTAAGAAATCCAAATCTTATTTTAATGATATACTATATGTGATTTCCACCTTAAGCATGAAGGAATGTTTGATAATAATGTGTGATTTCCACCTTGGTTCATGTAAGAAAATTAAACATAACTATTCATGAAACATGAATCAAGCTCTCAAATCCAAATCTTGTTTTAATGACATTATTATATGGATTTCCACCTTAAACACTCAGAAATAATGTGTGATTTCCACCTTGGTTCATATGAGAAAATTAAACACAACTATTCATGAAACATGAATCAAGCTATGAAATCCAAATCTTGTTCTAATGACATTATTGTATGTGATTTCCACCTTAAACACTAAGAAATGTTTGAGAATAATATGTGATTTCCAACTTGGTTCATATGAGAAAATTAAGCACAACTATTCATGAAACATGAATCAGGTTCTCAAATCCAAATCTTGTTTTAATGACATTATTGTATGTGATTTCCACCTTAAACACTCAGAAATGTTTGATAATAACGTGTGATTTCCACACTCAGAAATGTTTGATAATAATGTGTGATTTACACCTTGATTCATATGAGAAAATTAAACAAAACTATTCCCTGAAACATTATCATTACAGAAGCATATTATTTTGTCTAAGGTTCAGGGTTCTCTCAGTTCACAAATCTATTTAAAATACCTCCACAGCTCAACTTACCAAACCAAAACCTCAAAGACAATACATATGATTTGGAAAAAAATTGTTAAAATGTTTTAGCTAGGAATAGTTGTGATCCATTTTCTCATATTGGCATTTCCAACTTGACTCGATTCATCTTCAAGATTGATAAGCCAAGTGAGGTTCAATCATCTGAAAATATTGAACACAGATATTCCTGAAACATGACTATTTTAAAAACTAAAAAATTCAGAAAACTATTCATTGTTTTCTTGGGTTTCCCAGCCATATTCAGGATCATATTCAGAGTTGAAATCAGGTTAGTTGTTTCAAATTCTTAAGGTTTATTTAAATGAAAATTTTATGTGTTCCTATAATCAAAATACTAACAGAATACTAACATAGCCCAACTGAAAGAAAATTAAATTTGCAGACTTGAGATCAACCCTAACCTACCGGGCGTTCCAGCTGGACGACGCGCTCTCTTGATGTTCGTTCCACGTGAAACGGGAGGTAAGGTCGATTTGTAATGAGATTGCTGGGAAATGGATTGTGAATGTGACGGAGATCGATGGAGAAGTCTGGCCGAATTAGCAGAGCTGCAAGGTGTGCCTGGTTCAGGCGATATTTCCGCCATTTGTCCAAAGAATAGAGCTGATCCCTACCTATTAAGGTATGCATCATTCATAAAATTTCCATACTCTTATTCTCTCTTGAAACTTGATCAATACTGTTCTTATATTCACAGAATATGGATCCACCTGCAGAGGCAGCCCTAAAATGAATGGGAAAGAAAGGAATTTAACACAAAAGACTGAAACAGGAAAAAACACAAAAATGCAGAATCCTGTTCATTTCCGGACTGATTTTTTTTCAACAAAAAGTCATCAAAGTAGTAGAGCCTTGCGTACCAAGCAAAATCTGAGTATCTGCACGTGGACTAGAGGAGCCGTCAGAATTCAAACCGACCTTTACAACTTACGAAAGTGATTTGACAAGTTGCAGTTATTAATTAAATTTATTCTTGAGTTGTCTTTAGTGCGATTTTTTTAAAAAAAATTTGGTATAATTTTTTAAAAATCTGGCAAGAATTCATTGAAAACAAAATTTTGATAGATAACTTTGCAATTTTGATAGATAACTTTACACAATGAAAATGCCCTAAAAAATTTTAAGGTATAGTAAAAAAAACAATTTAAATAACAAAAATCAAAATTCAACCTCAATTTTTTCACCTATTAAAATACCATACCAAAAACTCCAAAAAAATAGCACTAAAGACTATTCCTATTTAAATTTAAAAAATATTTTGAATTTTGCTTAGGCAAATCTAATTCTGACGACTGGGTGATGGGCATGAGGGGCATTAAAGTCAAAAGATATAATTGCTAGCTTTGCAACTTTTGTTTCATTCGGAGCTGAGCGGACAATGAGACTATAGTCCAGGGGACACTTAACTTTTTCCCCATTATGGGCCCTTCCATTAATGCCCGCGCTGAGGAAGAGTGGGCCCTTGTTCACATTCACATGCCTTTTAATTTTGAATACAAACAAAATACAATTTCCTGTGGTATAAACCCTGTGGAGCAGAATTGCCTGTCAGCAGGCAGCTTTGTCTCTGAAACCACCCAGCTCCAGCTGGCAAAGCTATGGCAATGATATTAGCAGGTGATGTTGCCCTTGTGTCATTTCCTCAGTCTGTCACTCATTTTTTTGAATTGTCTTATCTGCCTCTCCTGGCTGATTCATACGTCATTCCAAGCTGTAGGATTCATTAAAAATATTCGAGGTCACAGTGTGAAATAGATTACCTACTGCTTCAACAGCAAAATCTGATAGAATGAAGAGTCCCGTACAGACAAAATGAGTCGAATATTGATAAACATTTGTTTGTTGTCTGTTTCTAATATATTTGAGATTGGCCTTCTTGCTCGTGTCCAAATGTGGGTATTGTTCGGTGAAATGTCAAATTATACGTCACGCACTGACTATTCTGCAGAGTCTTGCGTTCTGGATTCAGTCTATTAAGAAGACAAATTAATGCCACTTTCCAAAAACTTTAAAGTTCTCCGACTTTTGTTATGAGCATTACTTGCAATGTTATCAAGTCACACTATTTTCCACATCGTCTCTCATATGCTGTTATAATCAATTGGCTTGAGAACCTACTTACTTGCGGTTATTTGTAACTTATTTATTGTAAATTTAGGAAATTCTATAGACATGAGTAAAATTAATTGCTACACTTTTGATATAGGATTTTCAAAAAAATATTCATTAATTGTTAGATTTTTGATATAGGATTTTCAAAAAAATTGGGATTATATTGATTTATTTTTCAACATTTTAGTTCTATATGAAATATGAAATTGTTTTAAAAATTTTTATCAGATTTCTATTTTAAGTATGAGGGGTTTTAGCAGTGTATTATATTAGATATTATTTTTGAGATTCAAATGCTTTAAGTAAGTTATTAATCTATGACCATTTTCATGAGAGGTAGTCGTAACTTACTAATTTGTCATGATTTTTGAATAGTCCACTTAGCACTCATTGCATCAGGGAATGCTCACAAAGGTGAAGAAGTGGAATTGAAACTAGTGAAATTTCTATTTTTACTTATTAGAAATGTATTTTTAAATAAAATACTTAAAAAATTCCATTGCATTAAGTTTATAGAGACGCAATAACTAAATATGCTCTTCCAATAATTTTTAAATATATTTTTCATAAAAATTATATAAAAATATATGCAAAATTAACTATAAAAATTATATGCAAAATTATACTATTTATGCATATATTTTGCATAATTTTCCAACAATTTTTAATTATATTTCTAATAAAAATATATGTAAAATTATATTATTTAACTCCATTACATATATTTCTAACATCTTTCAACATTTTGTTCTTAAATGAATAAAAATATATAATAATAATTATATAGCTAATATTTCTAACATGTTTCAACATTTTCTTCTTAATAAATAAAAATATACAACAATAAATATATATAGACTGCAACTATTTATTGCTTCATAAACTATATCAAACATATATCTAAGAATGCTAATATTTTGTTTTTAAATGTAATTTTAAATAAATAAAATATGCAATAATAAATATATAAATTGTAATTATTTATAACATAATAAATATATAAATTATAATTATTTATGGTATAAAATAGAAATGTATGAGAATAAATATATAAATTTAAATTATTTATTCTTTAATAAATTATAAATTACAATTTGCAATATAAATAGTTTTATTTAGTTAAATGTATTTATAATTGTTTGTAGGTAATTTTTATATTAAATATATAAATTTCAATTATTTATTATTTAATAAATTATAAATTACAATTTACAACCTAAATAGTTTTATGTAGTTAAATGTATTTATAACTTTTTAGGTAATTTTTATATTTAAAGGATCTTGAAATGGTTTAAATTTTAAAGCAGTAGAAATTGACTTTGTTTCAAGAATATGTATTTAAATTATTAATGATTTCATAATTAAGAATGTATACTTAAATTATTAATGATTTTATAATTATGTAGATATATTATATAATTAAAACTTAAATTTTAATTATATAAATATATTATATAAATAAAAATTTGAATTTAAAAAAAACAATTATAATGAAAATAAATTATATAAAAGAAAATATTATTTTTTTTTTATTTTTTTTTCAAAGGAATGGTTAGTTTTATATTATCAAACTGGAATTTAGGCTACAATCTTTCACATGCATACTTTGTTTGCATCAAGTGCTGGAAATTAAAATGGATTAAAATAGGTTTTGTATCTACCTTGCCTATATCTTATTTTAGCTCTAAGTTTATGTGGTATAGTATCCATAACACACCATTATATTGCACTATTTTACAAAATGTATGTCAAAAAGGGTTGAAATAAGCTACATTATGGTTCTCCATTTTCCATGGAGTTATCTTCCATTTTTTCTTCTTGTGCCTAGTCCTCAACTGTCACCATCGCCTCAGGATCACATGCATTATTCTCGACAGGGGTTGGACAGTCTTGCCAGCGAAAGACCTCTTTGAGAATCCCCACCGTTGTTGCTTATACAATAACTCCTTCCACCTTGGCTAAAACATTATAAACTTTCATAACCACATTCTCCACCATAAGCCTTAGTCTCTCCACATCATCCTTCACAAACTTAATTTCACGCAACAACAACTAGAAATGGGATCTTGCCCCCTGCATAAATTGCACCCAGATACGCTTCACTAGGACAAGCTTCTCCTCCAACGACATTGCATCCTAGACCTCTCGGAGTCATTCTTCACTAATCTCACCAAGGGATGCTATTCTCGCTCTTAAGTGAATTTTTATGGGGACTCGACGCAACTCCTCAACAACTACTCTTCGTTTATAACGAGTGGACTTACCGATTTCATACTTTATCTTCATTATAGCACATTTAATGGCATAGTTGCTCATTCGTTTAGGAATTTTGTGGTACTGCATACTTCATATAGCTACTCTCCGTTTATAACAAGTGGACTTACTGATTTCATATTTTGTCTTTATTATAACACATTTAATGGCGTATTTGCTCATTCGTTTAGCAATTCTATGGTACTGCATGCTTTTCATACTCTGAGTGGATACCTTGGTACATTTACTCCTCCAGCATATTAAGAACTAGGCATTTGAGATCACATATTTTAGATCTGAACCAAGTGGGAGGTAATAACATGTCCTTTGTAATGAGAATTAAAAAAAAAATACAACAATAAATATTAAATTGCAGTTATTTATTACTTCATAAACTATATCAAATATATATTATACTAAAAGTGCTAACATTTTGTTTTTAAATGTAATTCTAAATATATAAATTGCAATTATTTATAACCTAATACATATATAAATTATTATTATTTATAGTATAAAATGGAAATATATGAGAATAAATATATTAATTTTAACTATTTATTATTTAATATATTATAAATTACAAATAAAATGTGAATATGCAAACTATATCTATATTCTTCATCAAATAGATTACACAAATTTATACATGAATTAGTCTCAAGATAGGAGATCTATCTTAGACGTACAATAAGTTGGTTGAGGGAATATCTCAACCTCACACCAAACAAGGAAGCTAACTCCTATTAAATATGAATGTACTCTATACATAGAGAGTCACAACTGGACAAGTAGGAATTATACATTCTAACACACCCCCTTAATGACTACTTGTCTGGATATCACTTCGCAAAATCTAGTTGTGATCATACATAACAAAGAATATGTCGACGTCCATATAAAGGAACAACCATCCACCGGAATGCATGGGTACCAACCGCTGCAACCGCTAGTCTCATAGGATGTCCTTCGTATACATGGTTCTGTCAACCATTATCACTACATACATGTACCTGTATCTACAGATCCCCCTCCAACGTGGGTTTTATCGGATGACCCGTAACCATGCTCTTCTTTCATCGGGGTTTTATCGGATGACCCGTAACCATGCTCTTCCTTCAGTGGCAAACACTGACACAGAACTGTTTCCAGTCTGCTTCACTATTATACGTGGTTTCTAGCTGACCACAAACTGACACTGCAAAATGGTTTCTGGCTGACCATGAACCTGTAGTTACAAAGTGGTTTTGAGATTACCACGAACTTTTACGGGGATACACATACCTTTATAAGGTGTACATACTCCATATCTTGGAATTACCAGGTACATAAAATGACCACTACAAAATCATCCTAGACTTGCTTACAATTCAACTCTATGACTCATTAAAAACCACACAAAACAAACTTTCACTTTCGTTGTCCATCCTCATTTAAATGTTGTCGCTGCTCCATTACATCATATTTTGAAATGTTCACATCTTGGGCATCTTTGTCTTTATCAATTAAAAACTTGGAACTCCATCCAACCTGTCATTTGTTAGAGTAGTCAATTCTAACAAAAATAACTTCATATTGAGGTGACTAATCTCAATATGTATATCAATTTCAGTTCCAAAATACTTTCATCACTAAACAATCCCAATTACCCAAGCATGCACTAACAAATATCTTCAATCATCAAGTCACTCCTCAGACCAGATATGGGTTGGTTACGACAACCAACAGTGTCATATGGCAGCCTTTCCATTGTAGGTGAGAATATTTGGCAGATCCTTAGCACAACAAACGAAGAATATAGTGTTGGAGTGGGAAGCATAGAACGCTAGCAGTAGATCTCACTGCTCTAGAGATTTCACCAGCTCAACTACCTAATCGATAAATCTGATCTTAATAAACAGATAAATCACCTGAAATTCTTGAAGCCCTCATGCCAGACATGGCGCAGGGTTTCTTCCATCAAATCTTCATTCCAATCGACATTCACTTTTCTTAGGCATCGCATCATTTCAACTTGATAATTTTCAATAAAGTGCAATGAAGCCACAAGCTTCATAATGAAGTCCAAAAAAAACCTTTAAAAAGTATTTTTTTTTAAAATAGCCTTCACCGTTGTAGTCAAACAAACCTGGTACAAAAAAACTTTATGGTAACGGTGCTGCTTTTACCATTGATTAAAAAAACGCACCCAGAAATTTATATAAAAAAAAAAACCGACCGGCAAACTTCAGCTTCAGCGTTGTATTCAAACAAACAGCAGATGTGATGCCGTATTGGACCGACCGTGCACTGGTCAAACACCGTCAGCACTCCGATTACAGGGAGTGTATCCTTCGCTGCGCAAGAGAGGACGACTCTTCTGCGTATGTTTCAACGTTCACACGCCGGCGTACCAACTCTGGCAATTGAATTCTGGGCAATCTGGCAATCGAATAGGTCGATGGCTCTTCTGCTGGGTCGATGGCTCTTCCAGATGTATGCCAAGGAGGGACAGAAACCAAATTAAAACAAATGAATTGCTGGATGACAAACTCTGCGTATAAACTCTGCGTATTGCACGCACGCACAAAACAAACCGATTCAAAAACTGCTGTGGACGCAGGACGGGCGCAACCACACTACTCAGAAATTAAATCAAATGTGGCAGAAATCGGGAAGCCACGCAGAAATTGAGAAGCCACGCACAGGTCCAGTCAAGGGAATCGTTGCAACAATCTGCTCACACAACAGTAGACTTTCACAGCTTTCTTCTATTTCCCTCAGCCCAGGAGGGGCCGAGGTCCAGGCCTTATGGCTCCGATACCAAAATAAAATGTGAATATGCAAACTATATCTATATTCTTCATCAAATAGATTACACAAATTTATACATGAATTAGTCTCAAGATAGGAGATCTATCTTAGACGTACAATAAGTTGGTTGAGGGAATATCTCAACCTCACACCAAACAAGGAAGCTAACTCCTATTAAATATGAACAGACTCTATACATAGAGAGTCACAACTGGACAAGTAGGAATTATACATTCTAACAATTACAATTTAAAACGCAAATAGTTTTATGTAGTTAAATGTATTTATAATTTTTTAAGTAATTTTTATATTTAAAGGATATTGAGATGGTTTAAATTTTGGAGTAGTAGAAATTGATTTTGTTTCAAGAATATGTACTTAAATTATTAATGATTTCATGATTAAGAATGTGTACTTAAATTATTAATGATTTTATAATTATGTGGATATATTATATAAATAAAAACTTGAATTTTAATTATATGCATATATTATATAAATAAAAAATTGAATTTAAAAAAGATAATTATAATGAAAATAAATTATATAAAAGAAAATATTATTTAATTTTAACTATTTATTTCAAAGGAATGGTTAGTTTTATATTATCAAAGTGAAATTTAGGCCACAACCTTTTACATGCATACTTTTTTCATCAAATGTTGGAAACTAAAATTGATCAAAATATGTTTTGTATCTACTATGTCTATATCCTATTATAGCTCTAAGTTTATTTGGTATAGTCTCCATAACACACCATTATATTTCACTGCTTTACAAAACATATGCCAAAAAGGGCTTAAATAAGCTACATTCCTGATGGTTATCCATTTTCCATGGAGTTATCATCCATTTTTTCTTCTTGTGCCTAGTCCTCAACAATCACCATCGCCTCGAGATCACTTGCATTATCCTCGACAAGGGGTGGAGGGTCTTGCAAGCCAAATACCTCTTTGAGAATCCCCACCGTCATTGCTTCTACAATAACTCCTTCCACCTTGGTTAAAACATTATCAACTTTCATGGTCACACTCTCCACCATAAGCCCCAATCTCTCCACATCATCCTTCATGGACTTAATTTCATGCAACAACAACGAGAAATGGGATCTCGCCCTCTCCATAAATTTCACCCCAATACGCTCCATTCGGGTCAACTTCTCCTCCAACGACATTGCATCCTAGACCTCTCCCAGTCGTTCTTCACTAATCTCACCAGGGGATGCCATTCTCGCTCCTAGGGAATTTTTATGGAGACTCGACGCAACTCCTCAACAACTACTATCTGTTTATAACAAGGGAACTTACCAATTTCATACTTTCTCTTCATTATAGCACATTTAATGGCATATTTTCTCATTCGTTTTGAAATTTTGTGGTAGTGCATGCTTTTCATACAACTACTCTCCATTTATAACGCGTGGACTTGATGATTTCATACTTTTTCTTCATTATGGCACATTTAATGGTGGAGTTGCTCATTCGTTTTTCAATTCTGTGGTACTGCATGTTTTTCATACTCTGAGTCGCTACCTTGGCGCATTTACTCCTCCAACACATTAAGAACTAGGCATGAGAGATGGCATATTTCAAAGTTGAATCACATGGGAGGTAATAACATATGTCCTTTGTGATGACAAATGTTGTCATTGCTCATCCTCGAGGCAATCTACTTGCCTTCAATTCTACTCCCAAGAGCCGCCATTTCGTTGTATCCAATATCTTCTTGATCATTTCATTCATAAATCCGTCTCTCTCAATTATTTTTATCCTCTAATGTTTGTCGAATCTTGCCCCACCTTGCTCCTCTAGATTGTCTATTATGGAAAACAAATAAATTGTTTTCTCCTTGGTTGATTAATAAATCACATTGTTCATAACTAGCTTCAATATTTGTTTGTTCATATGTAATTCTTGTAATTCTTGTATTCCCTTCTAATATGATAAAAGTAAATAGAGTCAAACTTTTGAATTTGTTCTCTTATTCTTTGGTCTAAAGAAAGTCAATGTTACTCTTTTATTCTTTTCTCTTATAAAATTTGTAGATATTCTCAAACCTTATACATATTTGATTTCTATTTTTTGATAAAACTATAAATTACTCCTAGAACTCTTGTCATCCCTATTTAATTTTAAATTTTTAACGTATAAATTAATTTTAATTTTAATAATAATAAAAAATTTATAATCTATATTATTAAAATAATATTAATTCTGATTAGATTTGAATTATCTTAACTATACAAATAATTTTAATATTAATATTTATTACATCAACATGTCTGTCACCTCGTAAAACACCTCACTTTTCCTAAACAAACAAAATGGCATTGCAAACCGTGTATAAAAAAGCAGCACGAATAATGAGCTCTGGGGACTTTACAGTGATGGGTAGCATGAATATAATATTACAGCAAATAAAAATAGTTATGTTTGACCTACTCGTTAGAAATGAAGGCCATTTCAAAAATTTTGCAGTATTGGCTTTACTATAATTTAATATGATGCTGATCTGAATGTACCTTGATGCTGATCTGAATGTACCTTCAAACCGTGAGTTCAAACCGTGAGTTTAGGTGGAATTTATAAAGAATTAGAAGGGTTTAAAGTATATTTAGATATAAAATTTGTAGTTATTAAAAAAATATTAATATTTTTTTATATAAATTAATTAATAATTTTAAATTGATAACATATTAAGTGGCTTTGGAATATTTATAATTGTTAGTTGGAGCTTTTCTTATCTATTTTAACTAGTTTTTAGATCATATTTTTCATTTTGTCTTGATGATGAATCACACTAGCTAGTTCTAAAAACATTGACATAATATAATTAAATGTGAAAATCTAAAAACATTTAAAAAATATTTTTTTTAATTAATTATCATAATTTTAAATATTTTTTTATTAATAATAAATATAAATATAAATCAAAAATATCTATCTAATAACATATAAACCATTCAATTATATTAAACACTCCATATATATACTCTCTGGGAAAAAAGAACCGCACAACAAACAAAAGAATTAGACTTATAATAAATTCCCACACAGGACAAGAATTTCATTGATCTTATGTCTCACACTTTTCTCATAAAGCACATTGCATTCTGAAAACAATCAAATGAAAATTGTGGATTACTGTATCTAGAAGAACGGTGTGCTCTGGCAATTTGACATGGGTGGCTCACGTTTAATATAATTAATTATTTGGAAAAGGCAGTTGAAATCAGAGGCACTTATTTTCTTAACTTCATTGGTTGAAGTTGAGCAATGAGGAAATGTGTATAGTGCTTTATTTAATGACCTGGTTGTTTATAAGTATGTTAATAAATAAACAAACATCAGACACCACTATAGAGAAAAACTTGGGAATAAATATAATTATATGGTACAGCTACAGCTGCATTCCTTAATGCTGAAAAGAAAAGTTAAAGAGGAGCAGAAGAGAATTGAATTTTTATAATGGGACCACCACCTGCAGCTCCCTTCAAAGTTTTGGTTTATTCAGTCTCATTCGACAAAGGCTGCTGAGTTTCTTTTAGAACATGGAGGGATATGGATGAGTTATTGCGCATAGGACAATTGGAAAATTATGCCCCGTACAGAAAAGAAAAGAAAAGGAAAAAGGTGCAGGCAGACACAGAGAGTATCTCCTTACTTTCTTAAAAATAATAACATGTTGCAGTTGGGCTTTGACAACACGGGACATGGCCGCTGCCAGCAAGTCAAACATGATTACATCAATTTATTAAAAAAACAACAACGAAAGGAGAAACGCATACACCATTGAGACTTATCCGAATGTTACCTACAAGATTTTTCTTCCAATTCCTTCACCTCTTGGCAGGCAGCGTCATGCTACATTTCTAATTCTGTATTGTCGAATCAATGGAGTGGGGACGGCGGATTTCTGCATATCTGTACAGCAGCAGTGTGGGGCCACCGGATAACGTCTTGCACCCACTAGTCTCTGGAGTTGTCTTATCTGTAGGTACAGAAAAAATGGGCCTCCTAACTGCTTTCCACTTCCTGCAAACCCTAACTATCAAACCCTGACCATCAACCAAAACACAGCACACAGCAGAGTGAGTATTTGATTGGTAGTAGTCTAACTGTTTTGTTTTATTTTTGGTATGTTTTTGGTTAAATTTTTCTAAAATTTAGTAACTATTTATTAGAATTTTATGTTGGAGGAATCACCACACTTATACTGAATGGTAATTTCCAGGTTGGGATAGTAGTTTTCTGTTTGGAAAGTCTACTAAATCAATAGGTTTTGGTGTAACCGCAAACCTCTTCTTGGTATAAGACTCTAGATCCAGTTTCTAAGAATCACCACACATCTATGGAACCAGTAATTTCTACCCTGAAAAACAAAATATTGAAATACTTTCAGAAAAATAAATCTATTATATATTTTAAAAGATATTTTAAATAACTAAAATACATAATCTTACTAACTCTTGGTTTGCAAGAGCACTTACATTCCCTTGAGCATTTTTGTAGAAGGGTAGGGATGCAAGTCAATATTAGCAAAAGAAAGTAGTGGTTTTGAGTCTAACAAAAGAAAGCATAACCAGCATAAGTTCTACTTTGAAAACAGCATTCTGGAAGAAGTTGCAGACTACAAATACCTCGGAATTGACTTCAACAGAAATTTAAGTTGGGATGGTTGTAGAAAGAAAAGAACTTTAGGGGGTTGGAAAGCATTTTATGCTCTTCAAAACATGTGTAGAGAGGCAGAGCTGTGGGACTGGAAAACCACCCTAACTCTTTTTGGGCTTCTAGTGATTCCGGTGATTCTTTACGGTTGTGAACTATGGGCCAGCAGCACAACCAAGATGCAGTGGAAACAAATTGAGAAAATTCAGAAACGTTTGATTACAAACAAATTCAAAATTAAAAGTGCGGTTCCTTATGCTATCTTGTTAAGTGAAACAGGGGCTGCTCCTATTGAAGCAATTGCTATGGTGCGAGTCATAAGGTATCTGAAAAAAATTGAGCAAATGGAAGAGGGTAGATGGCCTAAGGTTGTGTTTAGTGACAAATTGTGCAAAAGAAAGAAGACTTGGATGCGGCAAAATAACAAATGGTTTAGTAAATGGGGTATTTGCTTGAGCATGTGTCCTACAAACAATAAAGAGATAAAAACTTTTGTTATGGATAAGTTCCACAAACATACTTGGGAGAAAGAGCTAGGGAGAAAGAAGAAGTACTACATTGAAGAGTTTAACCTCGCTCATAATCATCAGCAAAAAGCGTACATAGGGGCCAGTATTTCTTGGAGATCTAAAATTTGTATTGCTCAGTACTAAGGACCAGTTCTCATCGTGAGATTTTATGTTTTGAATAAAATAGGCAAAATCTCAGTAGATGACAACAATAGGAATTAGTTCCTAGATTAGCTCCAGTTTGTTGGGAGGGAGTTAATGCATCCTAAATTTGATGTGAGAGGATTTATGAGGCAGTTAGATTCTCCTTGCTATAAAACAGGTATCCATACGGATGGTTTGAGGGGGTGTGAGAGTTTGTAATCTCCTGTTTGATTAATAAAGAATTGCCGATGCATATGTTGTGTGGACGTAGCCCAGATTGGTTGGGTGAACCACGTTAAACCTCTGTGTTTCCTGTGCATGATTGATTGCTGTGTATATGTTTTATGATTGCTGTGCATCTGATCTCCAACAATTGGTATCAGAGGAGTTGGAGGCGTGGCGCAGCTGGAGCGCGTGCTGGAGGTGGAGCGTAAAGCGTGTTTTCAACCTGCGTTGTTGTGTTGCTGAGAGGCAGCTTGCGTGGAGGCTGTAGATCGACAGCGTGAGCCTGCGTGGAGATATTTCAAACCTGCCTGTGTACCTGCGTGTTAATACGTGAGGGTGCTGAGTTTTGTTTGCCGGTGGTGCATATGGTGCACTGCTGCGTGGAGGTTTGAAGAAGCTGCGTGGAGCGTAGTTTTCTGGTGCTGATTGTTGGTGCGCAGAACTCTTAAAAGGCTGGTTGAACGGTGAACCTGCAACATTGAATCGTTGCACAAAATGGGCAGCGTGTGTTTTGGAAGTTGAATGGTGGCAGCGCGTCAGATTTCAACAATTTAACACAGCTCATTTGCGGAAGCACGGTTTGAAAAAGGAAAGTGAGTCGTATGTCCTTTAAAGGGTTCAATTAAAATCGATTTTTTATTTTATAATGGTTTTCAAATTTCCATTCAAATCGATTTTTAAATTGCAATGTTTAAAAAACAAATCGATTATATTCGATATGCTTGATAAATCGATTCAAAAAGAAGCACTTTATTGAGTTTTTTAAAAAAGTTTTTAAACTCGATATGTAAAATCGATGTTAGAGTATATCGATTTGAGTGGTGGGATGGCATTTTAATTTGAGAGATTTCTCATATGCCATAAAATCGATTTGAAGGTTTTTTTTAAATTGTATTATGCCATGATATTTTAAGGCAAAGGCATTTTTTAAAACACAAACTTCATTTATTTAAAGTTGGGTTCTGGAGATTATTGTGTTTTTTGCTGATACAAGATGGCGAAAACTCAAAATGCCCGGTTTGAAATTGAGAAGTTCAATGGCAAAAACAACTTCGAGATCTGGAAGGTAAAGATGCATGATCTCCTGGTACAACAAGGCGTGGCGAAAGCGCTGTTGGGGAAAAGCAAAAAGCCTTCTTCCTTGACGGAGGATGAATGGGATGAGTTGGATGACAGAGCTCTGAGCGCAATTCGGTTATGTCTGGCAGATGACGTTGTGTTCAACATTGTGTCAGAGAAGACCGCCGCAGGCTTGTGGTCGAAGCTTGAGAAGCTCTACATGACGAAATCCTTGACAAATCGGATTCTCCTGAAGCGACAGCTTTATGGTTTGCGAATGAAGGAAGACATCCTTGAGTTTGACGATGTGGTTGGAGCTTTGTTGTCCGAGGAGACCAGGAAGCGGTCGAATGCTGACACCTCTACATCAGAGGCAATGATGGCCAGAGGTCGCTCAAGAGAGAGACACTCCGGGGGTAAGCATAGCAACTCTCGTTCAAAGTCTAAAGGAAAGAAGACAAAGGTGAAGTGCTGGCATTGTGGGAAAACTGGACACTTGAAGAAGGATTGCTGGAAGCGACAATAGCAAACTTCAAAAGCAGATTCTTCGACAGAGAAGAAGGAGGCAAATGCGACAGATACAGGTTCGACATCTGGTTCAGGTATGAGTGATGAAGTATTATCAGTTAATGTGTCAAATCATGGTCAACATTGGTTGTTAGATTCCGGTGCATCAAACCACATGTGTATCCATAAAGAATGGTTTAAGGAATATAAATCAATTAATGATGGAGTTGTGTACATGGGTAATGATGTAACATGTAATATTGTGGGGATTGGGAGCATACAACTGCAAATGTTTGATGGGACAACTAAAATGTTAACTGATGTGAGACATGTACCAGATTTAAGGAAAAATCTAATTTCACTAGGAGCACTTGATACAAATGCATATAAAACTGTAATTCAAGGTGGAGTAATGAAAATTTACAAAGGCATTTTACTAGTTATGAAAGCTAAGAAAGTAGGAAATCTATTTCAGTTAGAAGGAGGTACAGGGTCAGATTTTGTGTCTACTGTGTCTGAACATGACAGTAGTTCCATTCACTTATGGCATCAAAGATTGGGGCATATGAGTGAAAGAGGGTTGAAAATTTTGGCTGATCGCAAGTTACTTCCAAATCTGAAGTCTGGAAAGTTAGATTTTTGTAAGCATTGTCTGTTTGGAAAACAAAGTAAACAAAAGTTTAAAACAGGCAAACATACTAGTAAAGGCATACTTGATTATATCCATTCAGATGTTTGGGGACCAGCCCCTACAACCTCATATGGTGGTTCATCTTATTTTGTATCATTTATTGATGACTTTTCTAGGAAGGTGTGGGTCTACATGTTGAAAAGAAAGTCTGATGTTTTTTCAGTTTTCAAGCAGTTTAGAGCATTGGTAGAAAACAACACTGGTAGAACAATAAAATGTTTAAGAACTGACAATGGTGGTGAGTTTACTTCCAAGGAGTTTGACAGCTATTGCAAGGATGCGGGGATCGAGAGACATAAGACCACGGTTTATACTCCTCAGCAAAATGGAGTTGTTGAACGCATGAATAGGACTCTTTTGGAGAGAGCAAGGAGTATGCTGAGTAACGCTGGTTTGCAGAAGGAGTTGTGGACAGAAGCGGTGGCTACAGCTTGTTATGTGATAAATCGGTCGCCATCAACAGCGATAGGTTGCAAGATTCCTCAAGAGGTATGGAAAGGACATCCTTGTGACTATTCTAAACTCAGAGTGTTTGGTTGTGATGCATATGCTCTAGTGCCTAAACATCAGCGAACTAAATTAGATCCAAAGTCTAAAAGGTATATCTTTGTTGGGTATGGTGTTGGAACAAAGGGATATATATTGTGGGATCCTACTACCCGCAAAATCATCATCAACAGAGATGTAAAGTTTAATGAATCCTCTCTTGTACAGTTAGATGTAGATAGTAAATTGAAACAGGATGATGTATTTGATTTTCAACACATTCAGTTTGACAGCACTTCTAATGATAGTCATGATGACCATAGTTCAGATACTAGTCATGAACAGGTTTCAGAATCAGAACATGAACAGAGTTCAGGTTTAGATCATGAACAGGTCTCAGATACTGATCGGCAAGAAGTTCCTACAGATGGTAGTCAGCCAATTGCGGAAGCACCAGAAACAACTTTAAGGAGGTCTACAAGAATAAAACGTGCTCCTAGAAGGTATGATGATTATGTTACTTCAGTTGCATTTACTGCTAATGACGATGAACCTCTGTGCTATCAGGAAGCAATAGAAGGTTCGAAAAGTGACAAGTGGAAAGCAGCCATGAAGGAAGAAATGATGGCCTTAAGTAAGAATGGCACATGGGATCTGGTTGAGCTTCCGAAAGACAGGAAAACTGTGGGATGCAAATGGGTTTTCAAGGTGAAACGGGGTGTGAATGATACGGAAGACAGGTACAAAGCGCGACTGGTTGCAAAAGGGTTTTCTTAGAAAGCCGGTATTGACTTTCATGAGATTTTTTCACCAGTGGTTAAAATTGTTTCAATTAGAATTGTGTTAGCATTAGTGGCTTTGCTTGATTTAGAGTTGCAACAATTAGATGTTAAGACTGCATTTCTACATGGAGACTTAGATGAGGAAATATATATGGAACAACCGGAAGGGTTTGTTCAGCATCGCAATAAGAAATTTGTCTGCAGGCTCAAGAAGTCATTGTATGGTCTGAAGCAGTCGCCTCGACAGTGGTACAAGAAATTTGATTCTTTCATGTTGAGTCAGAAATATTTAAGAAGTGAATATGATCATTGTGTCTATTTTAAGCAGTTAAGTAATGGCATGTTCATTATCTTAGTGTTGTATGTTGACGATATGCTTTTAGCAAGCAAAAGCATTGATGAAATCAACAGGTTGAAGACTCAGATGGCAAGGACATTCGATATGAAAGATATAGGAGCAGCAAGACAGATTTTGGGCATGGAGATTTTCAGAGACAGGAGTAATGGTAAGCTGTGGCTATCACAACAGAAGTATGTTGAGAAGATACTTTTGAGGTTTGGTATGAATAATGTGAAGCCTGTGTCAGTCCCTTTTGCTTCCCATTTTAAGCTTTCTTCCAGTTTATGTCCTAATACAGATGAAGAAAAGGATTATATGTCTCGAATTCCATATGCCAATGTAGTAGGGTGTTTGATGTATGCGATGGTTTGTACTCGACCAGATATTTCACATGCAGTTGGGGTTGTCAGCAGGTATATGGCAAATCCGAGTAAAGAACACTGGTCAGCAGTGAAATGGGTGCTTCGGTATTTGAGAGGCACAAATAGTTATTGTATCACTTACAATAAGAGTATTGAATTTGTTTGCGGATATGTTGATTCTGATTTTGCAGGTGATTTGGATAAGAGAAGGTCAACTTCAGGGTATGTCTTTACTCTTGCAGGTGGAGCTATTAGCTGGATGTCAAAGCTACAGAACATTGTTGCTTTATCCACTACTGAAGCAGAATACATTGTTGCTTCGCATGCTTGCAAAGAGGCGGTTTGGTTGAAAGGTTTGCTTGGTGAATTTGGTAGGTTGCAGGACAACATCAGGTTACTTTGTGATAGTCGAAGTGCAATACATTTGGCTAAGAATCCGGCCTATCATAGTAAATCAAAGCATATTCCAATTAAGTACCATTTTGTAAGACAGGTTATCACTGAAAGGGGAGTCTCTCTTGAAAAGGTGCATACAAAGGAGAATTGTGCAGACATGTTCACGAAACCAGTTTTGTTAGAGAAGCTACGTTGGTGTTTGGCTTCTCTTGGCTTGCAGAAAAGATAAAATAATAAAGAAACAGGGCATCAGGCTAATTGTTGTCAAGGTGGAGATTGTTGAGATTTTCAGTTTTATTAAAATAGTCAAAAATCTCAGTAGGTGACAAAAATTAGGAATTTGTTGCTAGATTAACTCCAGGTTGTTGGGAGAGAGTTAATGCATCCTAAATTTGATGTGAGAGGATTTATGAGGCAGTTAGATTCTCCTTGCTATAAAACAGGTATCCATACGGATGGTTTGAGAGGGTGTGAGAGTTTGTAATCTCCTGTTTGATTAATAAGATTGCCGATGCCTATGTTGTGTGGACGTAGCCCAGATTGGTTGGGTGAACCACGTTAAACCTCTGTGTCTTATGTGCTTGATTTATTTGCTGAGTATTTAGTTGAATCTGTTGTGCTTCTGATCTCCAACATCATCAACTCCCTTGTGAAACAACGCGCTGGAAAATGCCAAAAGAAATGTGGGAGGAAAGAGTATGTATCTTTTGCTATTTTAGAAAAGTGGAAACATAAAAACATTTCATTTTATAATGCGAGGCTTTCAAAGACAGTAGGGAAAATTATGCAGGTATTTTCTCGGCTAAATTATGTACAAGTATTACGCTGACTAGGGGATAATCTATTCTAGGAAGAGGTTTGTTGAGAAATTGGGAGTGTTTGACCCTTTTAACTCCACACGAAAAGGAAGCCCAATACAAAGCCAAAGAAAAGCTAGAAAATTTGTCCCATAGACTATTTTTAACTTCAACCTTAAAAATACTTTCTTTTCTTTCTCCTAAAAGTAAAATAGTTAAAATTTTAGAATTTATTCTAAAATTCTAGTGCCTTAACTTTGTTTTGTCATTTTATGGATGCAGACACCAGGGCTTCCTTTAAGCCCTTGTTCTAGGACGAAAGGATCTCATATGATAATTTGGCTTCTTTCAAATTTGACTTTAACTATACTTATATGTTTTTATTATTTGCTGAATAAAATAAGGTCTCTTATTTCTCATCAAGGCTGATGGTTGCTTTACGTATGAGAAACTCATCATGAAAATTCGAGAAAAAGCTGAAACTTTAATGTTAAAATAGTTTATAAAGGTATGAAGATCTCATTGTTGTTACAGGTTTTGTGGAACTCTGTAAGAGAGTGACTCCAAAGTCTGGAAACATTTGTAACTGCATGTGTGATTCTGACAAGTAAGTGGCCACTGCATTATATTATGTGAAAGTGAAACTTGGACGGTTGAATACCAATATTAAGTTATGGGAGTTATCATTATATCATTTACATAATAATATAGTTGCAGAAGATTGAGAACTATTTGATTTAAAAAATATAATATTTTTAAATTTTT
The DNA here is from genome assembly GCA_034641835.2 of Pinus albicaulis. Taxonomy (NCBI): domain Eukaryota; kingdom Viridiplantae; phylum Streptophyta; class Pinopsida; order Pinales; family Pinaceae; genus Pinus; species Pinus albicaulis. The sequence continues at coordinate 2,033,723,044 of CM076575.1, read as the reverse complement.
GGATACATTATAGTTTCAACCTGAAATCTTGTCATTTAGTGAATGCATTTCTGGTCATTGTGAAGGAATATATAAAAATGAATATTATCCTTTTATATATGCATGTACATAATTAAAAAGGGCACTTTCGGTAATAAAAACACAAAAGCATCTTAGGTAAGGGAAAATTTGGGAAAAAGAAAAGGAAAATAGAAAATATTTGAATTTTGAGAGTGCACTGACTTATAATATTCAGGATTTGCAAGTGGACCTTTTTGTCAGAGCCCTCATCCAATTCCACCCTCCTCGAATCTATAAACCCGACTGGCAGCGGTACCAGCTGAAATACAGCTAAACCTAAATATATGGTTTATTTTAAGTCGAAAGATTTCCTTTGTAATGTATATTTGCTAAATAGTATGTAGTATTTAGGTTGGGTTAGTTTTAATGTGAAATAGAAAAATTGTTGGCTTATATATGTGGTTGTTTTTATAAAATTTCAAGATTAATTATGATAGAATTTCAAAATTGATTTAGTTGTTTTAAGAAAAGATATTTGGATAATTCACTCACTTGTCTTAAGATTGTATGAGACATTAACTTTATTTTAGACATTTTGAAATGTTGTTTTTCTTTTAAACAAAATTTTTATAATCTTAAATAAGATTATACATGTGGTTCTCTATTATAGAATTTTAAAATTGACTCAACAATTTTTTAAAAAGATATTCAGATAATTCACTATCATTTATAATAAAAAAAATATTGCATTAAAATAATGTGATATTAACTTAATTTTAATTTTTTTTAAACAATATAACCATCACAATTGACTCTTATTCTTCACCATTTTCATAATATGTCAGTTATTCACTTTTAACCATTTTAGTAATATATCAGTTTCAATAAATCTCTTTTACAAACTTTTTACATCAACATTACTCTTATCTTTTTTATATAAAAAATAAAATATATCTATATTTATTTTATATATCAAAAAATTTCCATTACTATAATGTGGAAAACATTCATATTATATTTTTATAATGTAGGATTACTTTTCATATTTCCGTATAAGAATATGGAATTATGTAAACTAAAGATTATTATAATGTTGAAAACATTCATATTTCCATTATGATCATAGCAAACTATATTTTTTTTTTTTAATTGTAGTTGTATTAAGTTATTAGAATTAAATTAAAATGTTTGGAATGGATTTAATTAGTGTTTCATATTTTAAAGAAAAATTGAAAATTTATGAGGAAAAAAAAAAGTTAGGAGTTTAGAGAAGGGAAAAGAGGAATCATAAAAGTAAGTTATTAAGTTAACTTAAAAAGCAAAGCTCATGTAATATAAGTTATTTATGTAAAATTATTTGAGTTAATTTATAAGAATTATCTAGATTAAGTAGCAAAGAGAAAATGAAAGATTCATAATCATCCATTTATGACCTATCAAATAAGCAACTTCAATCTTATATTATTAATTTTTTTGTCTTTTGTGATTAATTTCTATTGTATGAGTGACTTGGTTTATTCAATTGATTGAAATACATATGACAAATTATATTTGATGATTACACACAAGGACATTATTTACACAAGAGAAACCTATTGTATTTGTGATTAATTTCCACTATATGAGCTACTTAGTGTATTCAAATTGATTGAAATATATATGAAAAAACATATTTGATGATCGCTACACATAAGGACATTATTTACCCAAGAGAAACATAATGTAGAAAACACCAATAGAAATGGTTTACTTGGTACTTTTATTCTCTTGGTGGAAAATAGATTACAAAAGGCTATGAAAACTTATTATTTTGCGTCAAAACTTTTATAATCTAGAAAGCACAACCATTGTTATGGTTGGTCGATCCATTCAACAATATTTTTTAATAGTGAATGAGACAAATTCATCTCTCCTACATGCTTTTGATGGAGTAGCTTTGATCTGTAGACTATCGTGGATATTCCATTGAAACAATTCATCAAATCTTATACTATTTTTAAATCTTACATTACAAAAAATTTATATCTTTATATTATAAATTAATTAATTACTAAAAGTTAATCACTAACTATTTCATTAATTACTTTGTTCATATTTTTGAAATAATTGAAATAAAAAATGGAAATAATAGGCACATAAAACACCATCCACATAAATGAACACAAGATTTATCATAGGAAACCCGATTCAAGCGAAAACCCAACTACAAGGTGAGTGCTTGTAGTCCTTTGGAGCACGTGTGTCCCAAAATCCAATCTTATATAGGTTATTTTTCCCTACATAGGAAAGCAACAACTATTACTATTCAAGAGAAAAAAAAAATGAAATGTAACTAAATCCAAACATGAGATTAATAAGCTACAATGAAAAACGAAACAAAAAAACAAGAAGGAGATTGGGAAGAAACAAAATCTTATTGATTGATGAAAAGGGTACAACAAATTTCCCATACAAATTAAAGGGAGCTTGTGGGAAATATCTCCTTGGCTCTCCTAAATAAGGGTCATTATTTCTCCCTCTTTGTAGGTGTGGTCTCTCCTCAAGAAATCTAATCTGAAAATGGGTTGGATGTTGGATATCTTGTTATTCTTTTCAAGAACCTCCCACTCGGTTAAACAAATAAAATATCTAGCTTATACTTGACAATTTTTGGAATATACGCTTGAAAGAGGTGTATGATTTTTAATTGTTTAAGTGTCTTAAGTCCATTTGTTCTTTTTGAAATTTAACATGTATAACAGCAACATAATGCAGCAATAAAACATTCACACATAACAGCAAAATTAATCTAGGAGTTCAGCCGAATATCGTGGGCTACGTCTCCTTTGAGCTTTATCATCTTGACTTGGCTCTTTGGGATTATGGTAAGGTTTCTTTTACAAGTTCCACACTTAAATCCAATGGATACTGAATTGATCCAAAGGGCTTATAATATCATCTATATCCCTATCATGGTTTTCATCACTATGCAAACAACTTTATGCTTCCTTAGACTCGATTCCTTATGTTGGTGCACTGAGCTACACTGAGCTTCTTCATGGCACTAACTCCTTCAAAATTTTGTTTATGTCCCTAAAAACACACCTACTATATCCAGTGCACACAGACACAAAATATCGACTGATCACTTGCTCAAAACGAGCACTGCATCCCCAAACTAGGCCTTCCTCCACGGTTTTCCCATAGCTGCCCAAAAATTCTTTTCAGCTTTTAGAGCTCTAGAAGTCATCAAACGGCTCTGAAAATACATTCATTGGATTCATAATACCAAAATTATTTAGGATAGTCTATTTTTTAATAAAAAATGGCCTCCGGATGCTCTGGTTTCGCCTCCAACACTTGTCGGCACCCCTTGGCACTAGGGTCACTGAAAACTTCTCTGATGGATTATCGACCTCTATAAGTCCTCAAAATATTCTGCAACCTCCATCAATTGATTCAGAATGTTGATTATAGTCATAAATGACTATTGGTTCGTTACATAAGGCCTCTAGCTTCCCTGGCTAAGCCCTGAACTGTTGCTGGCAAAAGCTAGCATTGATGGCCCCTGGAACTTTCCTAAAGCTTCTCGGCCTTAAAAAGTCCTCTACGGGATCTGAAAACCATCTCATTAGATTCATAACATCTGAAATATCCAAAATTGACTATTGGAATGTTGAAAAGACCTCTAGCTCCCCTGGCTAAGCCTCAAACCGTTGTTGCCCCTTGGTGGCCCTAGTGGCCCCTTGAACCTCACTGATGAAAAAACATATTTAGAAGTTCTCTTATGGCTCTGTAACCTACTCCATTGAGTCTGGAATGTTGGAGATAGTTGAAATTGACTATTGGCACTCCAAAATTGGGTGAATCTAGCTCCAGATAGAGCCAAAACAACTTTTGCCCATTGTCCCCTACATCAGCTCCACCAACGTTAACAATAAAATTTATTGTTAGGGGGAGGGGCTGGCCACATGCCAACCCCCGAACCCCATGGTTAGAGTAAATGTCAGACTACCGAAGTTGTTGGCGCTAACATAGCCATGTGACAAGTTACAAACGGTTGACGGTTACAGTTTTATAAACCACGCAGAATTTGCAATGGAAAGGAATTAAACTTTAATGCTGCGATTTTGGTTGTCTTGTTATGTGATTAGTCCATGTAACATCAAACCTTAACGTTGGCGGTGAGGGGCTTTAAACTTTAGCCCGGGGTCACAGGGTCTTGGACGTATGGGAGGGGCTGACCCGAAGGGTTGGCCCCTTCATTTCCCCATTGCAGAAAACACCAAACGTTAAATAAAACCGTTGACCATTAGTTGTTAAGAAACATGCATATGACAGGTGGTATGGGCGTTGTCGTGCTTACTCGGTGGTCACGTGTTCGAACCCGGCTAGCTCCAAAATTTTGCAACGCCTTCTTAGGCCACATGGCGGCCTCTAATTGGCCCTTACCACAAAATTCAACCAACTTCCCATTCAAACTGTACCACTTGTCCTTTACTGATTGGACCGAACAGAATATTTCGAGGAATATTCACTGGAATATTCTTTTTTTAATTTCCCAAAATTCCAAGTCAAGCTTGGTCAAAGTCCAGCTTTTGCAGTTTACTGGACTTTTCAAACTGTGATAGCTTCTTCATATGATGTCTGTTTTTTGAACCGTTCACGACGCTGGAATCAGGAAGACAAGATCTATCCGGTCGCTTAGGTTCGACACACTTCCGAACACTTTGAATTTTGAGCTATCATTCTGGTCCATGATCCAGTTCTGATCAAAGCCTCTTGAATATTCTTAAATGGTGAACTCCAAGAACACAAATAAATGCAAATTGAAGGGTATTTTTGGCAGTATACATTTTTTATGAACTTGTCTTTTTTGAATTTTCCCCATGGTTGTTGTTTATATAGCCCAAATGAGTCAAATGAGTGGATGTCTCCATCCAAGTCCTTTAATGGCTTTGGGAGTTTATTTTCATATTCCCATTCTTAATGGGGGACATGAGGAGTCTTTTGGGGGCTCTTTTATGTTAGTTTTTGTAACATCGGATGTGTTCTAGCCTCGATATTTGGCAGAGAGGTTAGAATCCATGCATTCTCCAAAACCTGGAAATATTTTCTGGAAATTCCATCGAGAGACGACTTAATTAAAATAATTAATCATTTTTTAGTATTTCCTAAATCTAAACTTAGAAAATATGTTTAATTAAAAGGTATTAATTAAGTCACGTGTGAATCTTCTATAAAAAGTCATGGATCGAGTTCTAGTTAATCTTAGCCATTGATTAAGTTTTAATTGTGGTCGTTGATGTCTCAACGAGAGATTATAAGAAGAAACTCCATGGGGCTTGGAGAATATACATTGCAAAGATCGAATACACTCGCAGATCGATTTCGTGAGTAGCAGTGTTGAGTTTCTAGAGAGATAGCTAGTGAGCTCGAAGCAATGAGAGAGGGTCGGGGATAGTAAGGTCGGAGGAATATTTTCTAGATCTGGTGAGTACGCAACAAAGAGGCAGCAAGTTCCACATAAAGGCAGTGTAGAGCCACACAGAGGTAGCATAGTGCTTTAGAGGAGGTCCATGTTTTTTCTAGGAAGAAGAAATGATTTAGTGCTAGAAGCCAGAGAGAGAGCCTCGAGGCCATGAGGTTCCATCTTCCAGACAGTAGTTGATCAATGAGCAAGAGGGAAAGTTGTTCCAAGTTGTGGGGACATAGTATTTCATAGGTTGATGTAGTGACTACACAGAGGCAACGTAGAGTAGCTCATCTGGAGCCAAGGTCAGTGTTGGATCGCTAGTGGGAGTGAGATTTTTCTCACTAGACTCTTTGTCAATTATTTCTCTCCATGGTTTTCTAGATTTAAGAAACCATAGATTTGTACTCATATTTACTATTGCATAGTAATTAAACCATAATTTTCTACACCAGTTTTCCCGAGTTGGGTTTTTCCAAGGGCTTAGTCTAAAAATAACAGTGTTATTTGTGTGTATGTGCATCTATCTTTCCAGCGTTATTTTTTATTCCGTGGTATTTTATTTGTGAAGGTTGCAGTGTATTAGTTTCGATATTTATCGTAGAACACAGTAAATAATTTGTTCATTTATTTAAAAAATAGAAGAAACTAAATCAGTTGTTGTAGTAGGATTCCAATTTTTGAAATTTTCACATGGTATCAGAGTGCAGGTAGAAGCAGGAAGAGCTCAGTAGTAGGCGGAAAGAGGGAGATTCAAAGCATTGCTTGAACAGTTGCTCGAAACCTCGGGAAGCTACGCAATCTATTGGCCAAGACGGAATTTTTTTTAGGATAAATTATCTCTCTGAGTGAGTTGACAGGGAATAAATTTTCCAGATCGAAGATTGTCAGAGACAGAGGGAGCAGGAACGTTTTCCTTGCAGAGTAGATCTTCGGTTGGGACGTGGTTATTTTGCAGCATTTTGCTAGAGAAAATTATTGTTAGGAGGAAGGAAGAGCACACACTAAGGGAATTTTTTCCTTAGGAAACTTATAGCCCATAAGTTCGATTTCTCATTGCATAGCAGCAGCAGTAGTTGTGAACATATTTTCCCACTCCAACAGGGAGTTTTTAGAGCCTAGAATCAATTGCGTAGAAGAGAAGAGGAAGGGTTTGAGATTTTTCAGATATGGCATCAGTAGGGCTGAGAGATCAAGATTGGTTGGATAGATCGTCTAACTATGTGATCTGGAAGGCAAGGATCTCTTGTCTTCTAGATGAATTCGATCTCAAGGCCTATCTTACTAACATGGTAGTTGTACCCACGAATCTAGATCAGTTGAAGGCTTACAAGAAGGAGATGGCAAAGGAAAAGAGATGGATTTTCGATTGAGTTCGAGATCATGTAGTATCACACATAGATGGCAAGGACACTACTAAGCAAATGTGGGATTCTCTTGCCACATCGTACCAGAGAAATTTCGAGCAATAGAAGATGTATATTGAGGAGAAGCTGAGATGTACTAGGATGTAGAAATGGGAGCGTATAGACCCCTTCCTTACTAAACTTTAGGATGTCCTAGACTATCTTTTTCTAGTCAGGTCAGCGCCCCAACCCACATAATTGGTGTGGTTGGCCCTCAACAACATTTCCTACGAGTGGAAAGTGTTCGTCCAGAGTATCCTAGGTAGAGAAAACTTGTCAGATTCAGAAATAATGTCGATTGATTTGCAGTAGGAGGAGATGAGGCGAGACTTGGTGAAGAGCACCATCAGTCGCAACAGAAGAAGTGGAACGAAGGAAATGAAGGAAAAGGAGAATGCATCCCTCGCATCAAAGGGGAAGCAGGAGTAGCGCAGGAGGAAGAATGACATTTCCAAGGTAAAATGATTTATATGTGGTGAACTTGGTCATTATAACACTCAATTTCCTCTCAGAAAGAAGGACAAAGAGGAGAAGATGGATCAGCAGGCTACATCCATAGAAATTGATAGGTTGTCTTACAAACAGGAGGAAGAGTTTTCCGATCACTAATATACATCTAGGAGTGAGGTGATGTGATTTGGTTTTGTAGCCCCAGAGAGCTATAGATGGACAGGATCATTAAGGAGTCTGCCTCCTAGATCAATACCTTGCTACTAGAGCCAATACAGTAGTAACAGGATGGACCAGTGGTAGTTGGTACAGTTAGGTGCGAGAGTGACAGGTGCAGTAGCTAGTAGCAGTCATAGACTAAGCAACGCATATGATCCAGGTGGCTTCGGACACCCTCAGGAGACCAAGAGGGCTCAGAAATGGTCAAAATTCAAAGGGGTCAAAATTATTTCAAACAAGAACAATATTGTAGTGCTCATGGCCCTGATTCCAATGGCATGAATGGAACTCAAATATGAGTCTGTATGAGAAAGTTATTGCAGTTTGAATTTTGTACCAAACATCAAAAAAACAAGTCAAAGTCAACATTCTGCCATGTGGCAGGTCGTATGGATGACATGTGGTAGGCCTAATGGGACCCATAAAGCTAATTTTGTATCCTAGTCAAAAAAATAGGTGGACCCACAAAGGATATGTGGCGCACCACAAGTCGACACATGGAAAGTAGGTGGTAGAGGTGGCATAGGATGTGGACCAATGAGGGCTTGCCACATGGCCCAATCAGATGGTGCCAAATGGCACCTAAAATTAGTCCCAAGTGGCCTTGGATGATGCAACCTCCATTTTTTGTCTTATTCTCATGTTTTTGGGAGTCATTACAATATGGACATATGAATTCCATATATTATATAGTTTGAAAAACTATATTAAAACTAAAATTTGGCTTTAAAACTATATTGAGAGTCAATGGGATTTGAACCCAAAACCTCCCAACAACAAGTATCTTAATATGATTATGCCAACCAATGTGCCAACCTCACACTTTGTCTTATTCACCCTCACACTTTGTTATAAAATGGCATTCAAATGGTTCAAGTAAACCATGGAGAATGATGGAGAATACATGAGAGATGAGAACACAAGGAGGCCAATGGAGCTGTGAGCAAGGCGGAGGTAAAATGTGGAGCAGAACAACACGTTCTTCAACGAATAATATTTTTTTATTGAAGGTGCAGAACCATGAGCGGCCAGACGGGTGGAACCTTGCCCAGGGAATATTGAGTGGCATCAAAAAGATTCCTTGAGGTCCCAAACTTGCCAGAGTCAAAATTTGAAAAAATTTATGTCGATTTTACACCTCTCGGCGACAAGAAGCAAATGGTGATGTTCGTTTCAACATAAGAGCTTCACATTTTTTGGCCATTTTCTAGATTGGAGTGATGGTTTCAAATTCCCAAGTGTGGACAGTCGATTTTATGCCTCTCGACACCACAAATTCGATGGTGCAGCCAGATTCAGTAGCCAGGCATCCACTTATTCATCCAACTTTAGGGTTTGAGGTATATGCAGTATTGATATCATGTGACTTTTTTATCATTTTATGTGAGAGTTAAAATGCTTTTTTAGATCCTTGCTTGATGTATGTTGTGAGATCTACGTTTCTATTTCATGTGAGATGTATTCGCCATGGATTGTCATGATCCCTATGTAACCTTGTTAAAGGGATCCTCATCATCACCGTGTGTGAGGTTATGTCATGTTCATAGGAGGCCTATTGTGAGTGAGAGTTCCTATAGCAAAATGTCTCGTGGAGAGACAAACCACTCATGTTGAGGGCATATATCCTTATATGGTAGAAAACACAGTCCATGTACATCATCACCATTTCCAGTACTATATGAAGCAACCTACCCCATTTTGACATTGGGCCTGGAGACATAGCCCAGACTGGGTGAAATCCATTATGAATGTCTCATGTTCTTATGTTGTTGATTGTTGTCTTGTTTCCTCTTGCTTAAAGCATGCCTATGTGTTCTTTTAATGTTATTTTCATTGCAATTCTAAACACATCACAAAAGTTAAAGATCATGGGTAAATCCAATAGTTGACAGACCCAGATCAAGATGGTATCAGAGAAGTCTTCTCACTTATGTGAATTGCGAGCGTGAACAACGATTGAACATGCAACAATGGAGGATGAGAAAGACATGTACCAAGCCACACTGAGGATGTCCAAAATGGTGGAAATAATGTATGATGCTTATGAGAAGAGAGTAGAGGAAGAGGAGAAAGAAATATCAGAGAATGATGCTTCATCCACATCTTCCAGTGCTTATGCATCTTCTTCGTCATTGTTATCACTATAAAAATTTTCTAAAACTTGGTCAGTTACACTTGTTCCTAAGTTAGTGCTAGATAGGGTTAGATTCATTTTTATATTTTTAAAGGTCTAGATCATGGGTTAAAAGTCTCATTCCATCACCAAGCAATGTTCATTAACCTTGTTTAATTCTTCAAAGATCTTATGCCACGTTTTGAAACCCATTTTTAAAGTTTTTTTTTCGAAATTTTGATGAATAAGCCACGAAACAACATTTTCGTAGCACGCTCAGTGTAAAAAGTTGATTTTGCGCTACGAAAACACTGGTGATTTTGTAGTGCAAAAACCCGAATTTGCAAATCATGCACTACGAAATCGGGGATTCTCAGTTTTGCATTTGAGTTGTCACATCTGTCAAATACAGTTAAATTCCTCATCATTAGGTGTCATCCACGAGTTCTCCTTCACGCATGCAACCATTCATTGTAATTATTAGGGGTCATTTGTCATCGATTAGGGGTCATTTTTCATTGATCCTTTCAAATTTGAAAACAGTTGGCCGTTTTCTACTTCATTTGTCTCATGCAAGACAATAGTGCATGCATTCTTATGTTTTGAAGAAGAAATTAGTGGTGAAAGACCTGAGTTTACTGAAACGAATTCAAGCGAGGCTGTAAAGTATTCAAGCGAGGCTATAAAGTTTTCAAGCGAGGCTGTGAAACTATATTTCAAGCGATGCAAAACTGAAACAAATTCAAGCGAGGCTGCTCATTCAAATTCAGGTTATATCAGTATTTTCAAAACTTGCTATCAAGTGAGTTTGAAATTCATTGCTGGTGGAAGTAGAATTGTTATCAAGGGAGGCAGAATTGTTATCAAGCGAGGCTAAACTCATTTACCAAGCGAGCCAATTCATTCAACAAGAAGCTCTGATTGCTTATTTGCTAATTTGCTGAAGACATAAGGTTTTTAGAGGGATTATCACAAATTTCTGAAGATACAAGGTTTTCAAGAAGAAAATGGCTGAAGAAAGAAGGAGTCATAGGTCTGGTCATTGCCTAAGAATAGAACCTGAAGGTGTAGAAGCCCTTACAAAAGACAATTATGTTGAAGAAGCCTTTAAGAAAGTAGGTTGCTGGAGGTTTTGTGAAAAACTTCAAGGAGGGCACACTCAAGTCACCAAAGAATTTTCCATAAACTTCACAGGATCAAACTCAAAGATTGGATTCCTCAATTTACCAATTTCCCCTGAAGTGATATCAGCAATTACAGAAATTCCGAGAGGAGAAGACAGGTGGTTTAAAAACTTCAAGTTTGACATGGTACCCTGCAAAATATTTCTAAAACCAGAGTTTATAGAGGTTGAATTGAACAAAGCTATGCCAAGAAGTTATGCCAAAGATACATTTTCCAATCTGCTTTAAAATATTCAAAGGTACTTCACCTGCAAAGGGAGATACCACAAGGTGTATACCTATCACTTTAAACTCTTGCTTCATTTCACAAGGATGATATCTCTAGATTTACCTTTTTATATTTTCAGAAGTTTGGCTAAGATGTCTGATAAGGTACAAATGAAAGTTGAGTCATGTGAAACCTCATTCTTTCACCATGGCTTAGTCAAGTTAATAGTCTTACATGAGCTGCAAAAAGAAAACATAGATTGGGCTGAATTCCTCTTTTTGAGTAGAATTTCAATTGAAGGAACAGGTGTTAGTCCTCAAGCTAAAGAAAAAACTCCATCAAAGATTACTACCCCAGTAGAAACAAAGTCAAGAATATTTGTTAAGCTCAAGCCTTGGAAACAAGTTAAAGAACCAATGATAAGAACAACATTGAATATCCAAGATACTCCTAAATCCGCACAGAAGAAGAAAAATTTGGTTAAGGAGACAATTCTAGAACAGTTAACTAGTAAAACAGATCAAAAGAAGTTTACTAGGAGTCAAAGGTTAAAGGAAAAGGGTAAGGTTGTATTTACAGAGGGGTCAAGAGGTAATTTGAATGATATACTTCAAGCTATTTACGTTTAAGAGTCTCCCCTAGTACAAGAAGACTTCATCAAACTGGATATAGGTGGCAGCAAATCAAAGAAATTGAAGACATCTAAAAGGTTAGATTTTCAGGATGAAGTGGCAGAGTTTATCTTTAAGCCTAGAAAACCCTAAACTAGGCACTCCAAGAAGTTGAAATAGTCATACATGGAGATAAATAAAATAGGAGGTGAAAGTGCTAATGTTTTTGAAGAAACCACAAATACATCATTTTCAATGCCTGAAGAAGACATAAACAGGGTTTTCAATATTCAGAAGGAAAAGAGCAGCTATGAAGATGTCAAAGACAAACTCAGATTTTCAAATAATGAGATTGATAAGTTTAAGAAAAAGGTGAGAGTGCATGCAGAATAAAGGGAAAAATTTTAAAGGATGAAAGGACTGTGGGAGATAGAGAAAAATCCAAACCCTGAATTAATTGATAGTCAAACTCAATTCTTCATATGGACCCTACCTGCAATCAAAGAAGAAAATTCATTAGGATGGTCAATACCAAGCTAAGGGAAAACAATAGAAGTCTTAAGAGGAGAGTAGAAGACTTGGAAATACAGCTAGCACAGTTTGAAGATCAGCCACAACTAAAATAAGTGCAAACAGTAAGTGTCATCCTTTAACAAATTTTTGAGGTTATGTGGTAATATCTCATTTTTGGAGCTGTTTAAAGTTGATTTTTATGGGTTATGAAAGCTGATATACACCTGGAAATATAGTATTAAAGGGTTGAAAACTAAAATTTTGGAAGGAAGCTGTGAAAAGTGAAGACTTAGCAGTTTTGTAGCGCGCTACGAAACTGCTGTAGGATGCAGTTTGAAGAATTTTTGCAATTTTCAAAGGTGAAAAGGGTTTGTTTTTGAGCTTTGATGCTGGTGGGAGGTATATGTAGAATATCAAGGAAGATCCAGGATGTTTGGAACATAAAAATGGAGGTTTGAAGCACGATTTTAAAAGGAAAAGTCTATGCTACGAAAACAACAGACTCAGCAGTTTCGTAGCGCAACAGTATTGACAGTTTTTGCACCATTTTGAAGGTTTGGGATTTGCACAGCTGGAAGGTCGAATTCAAATGAAGGTTATAAGATATTTGCCACATGTTTTGAGTAGTAGTTATTCAGCAGTTGGTTCGAATGGACAGAAATGAGGCATTCAGCTATTATACAGGGAACATGCTCCTATTTTGCAGGAATGGATAAGAAGCAGGTTGATGGGGTCTAACAACAAGAAGATAAACAACATCATGATCTAAGTCTAGAAGAAACAGTTGTCAAGCATATTTTTTAATGATTAGATAAGGTTGTTAAAGGTTGTTAAGATATAATAAATAGTGTTTTAGTCCTAGTTGTATTAGGACTGTAAGACAGAAAATTTAACTGTCAGTTTATAAATGAAGTTTGTTTAGAAGTTGATAGGTGTCAAATTTGTTAGGTAAACGTGACTCGAGGTAGATTCAATGTTGACTAGGGTAAATAGTAGTGGTTTTGGGGCACATGGTTTTGTGCACCCATGGTTTTAGCCCATGGTATTGCATGTAATGGAGCCTATAAGAGGCTGGGAATACTTCATTGTAATGTAGGCCTGGAGGTGAGCAATGAAGGCTCACTTGGCCGGATTGGCCAGGGTTGTGGCCAATGGTTAATGAAATTTCATTGGTTGGGTTTTTCCCGGATAAACATTTGTGTTTATGTTAATTTTTTGTTGTTGGTTCTTTTTTCACGATTATTATTCTTCTTGGTAAATATTTTATTTCTGCAGTAAATCCTAACAAATGGTATCAGAGCCAAGGGTTTTATTGGCCTAGTGAATAGAGAAATAAATGCATAAATAAATAAAGTTTTTTTGCAGATCTCTCCATACGGAGCATGGTGTTGTAGAGGAGAATTTATATCTACATAACTCATTGGAAGAGTACTCTCACGATTTTAACGTGTAGGAGCACGTTGAGATGGAATTTAATTTCTTTGCTGCATGGTGAAACCACCAAAAGGAGATCAAAAAATTTCCTTAGAAGGCTATGGGAACCACCGATGTGAATCGCTGGATGTTGTGTGAAATTTTCTTAAATGTGTCAGATCAGATCCATTGTGAGAGATGGGCCTATTGGAGGTCTGCGAGCGCAAAAGACACAAGATGAATCGAGTAAATTTTGCATCGGTTTTACTGGCATGCAGGAGCTTGGAAGCTCTATGAGAAGGATTAGAGATTCATGGCTACATTGTGAGAGGTGAGCTTCATTTCAATGTTTCTGTTCGGAATTCTGTAATATATATTGAACCCAAAGGCGGTGAATCTCTAGGCGGAGGCGAACGAGATCTCTTGCTTCCACAAGATGGTGCTGGTGGAATTTTCACTGCTCTATCTAGGGTATCTGGGGGATTCGTTGATTGTCATGTACGAGGCCAAAGAACATAGAAAGGTAGGTGATGTATCCAAGGGTTACGCCACAAGAGTGCATTCCAATTGTGAGCGCACGTTATAATTCAAGGAGCAACAGTGACTAGCTAGGGTGACGGCAGAAAGCGTGTTCGGGGCTATTTTTAGCCCATGACTTATGCAATAGTGGGCGTAAATCCATGTGGGGCGTGGTGATGTCTCAGGCGGCATTGAATAGGACGGATCTACGTTAGATTTGAGCAAAGCGGTAGTAACTGATCGAGAGTGGCTATGGGTTTTTATGGTAGCATTTGTGCTACTGAGAATGAAGGCAGAAAACTAGAAAAGGCGAGTGTAATGTGAAGGTATTGTTGTGGACTGGTGCAGTCGTGGGTGTGTGAAGCCCACAATGGTAAGTTTCAGCATGAGAAGCATTCAAATATCTGAGCGGAGAGTAAGAACCGTCAGCGACAACGCCTTGGATATGCTAGCCAAGGAAGGTACTTGTCATGGTGCTAAAGTGGTTGTGCGTTTGAAATTCATGAGATCGGGTATGGTTTTGCAGGTATGTTTATTTACAAAGTCAAAGGAATAGGGTGACAGTAAATGCTTATGGAGGAGACAATTAGACCATGCGTGTGGCAAATAAGCAATAATGGTAGAGATGCGCATGGAGAAAGCTCTCAAAGCGACTGTGGAAACAGTGCTGCTAGGGTTTCGATGCTGCCGAGAAAAGAAACGATGGCGAGAGTTTTGTTGTGGTGCGGCAACAAAACAAAAATAAAAATAAAAATAAGTTGTGTACCACTACGTGAATACGACCTTGCTTATCGTAAGGGCCATGCTTATGGTAAGAGATGGAATGGTTTACAACAAGGGTTTGATAGATAAAAGAAAGCTTGTGAAAATGAGAGAGGATATGTACAAATGGATTAATTAATTAATGAACCATGTATCTGAAGAGAATTCCTAGAGGACTGGCGGTTACAGAGGTTGGTGACCCATGTAATCTGGTAGATGGATTATTTTTATATGGACATTGATTTCATATGTATAAAGACAGTAACAAAAAAAAAATTTTATTATAATGGAGTTAATGTTTTACATGTAAATGGGCATACTGTTGTAAGACCTAGTATGGCATGCGTACCCCTGGGTAATCACTGGTAAATTCTAGATTAGACCTAGGTGATAGGGGGGATGTCAACTTAACAATTACCCTGGATAAAAAAAATTTGAGGGGGGAATAGCTAGAGTGAGCGGGGTTGTCTCATTTAGCAGGTTTGGCTGGATTTAGTCAATAATCCCCAAGTCAAGTTTAAGGGAGGAATTGTTAGGTAAACATGACTCGGGGTAGAGTCAATGTTGACTAGGGTAAATAGTAGTGGTTTTGGGGCACATGGTTTTGTGCACCCATGGTATTGCATGTAATGGAGCCTATAAGAGGATGAGAATACTTCATTGTAATGTAGGCCTAGAGGTGAGAAGTGAAGGCTCACTTGGTTGGATTGGCCAGGGTTGTGGCCAATGGTTAATAAAATTTCATTGGTTGGGTTTTTCCATGGGTTTGGGGTTTTCCCGGATAAACATCTATCTTTATGTTAATGTTTTGTTGCTAGTTCTTTTTTCATGGTTATTTTTCTTCTTGGTAAATATTTTATTTCTGCGGTAAATCCTAACAAAATTCAAATTTCTTCTTAAATGTTTGGAAGGAATCCAAGGATGTAATGACCACTCTATAAGAGGGAAGAAATCAAATTGCATAGGGTTGGAATTTTCATTGAACAAGCATACTTTTTGTGATATCAGAGAACTGCGTTTTTATCTTAATACATGAGTTTTGTTTCATCACTCAGGATTCAGAAAGGGTTATGGATGTTTGATTGTCTCATGATGTTTCTTTTTAAATTACTTGCAGTGGCATGAATGCATGTTACTTAGAATTCACTGAAGGTGCTCTAACTTCCTTCATATGTTCATGAATTGTGTTTATTCTCTGTCCTACTATTCTATTAAAGCATCTAAACCCTGAAATTCCTTGACTACCATATGAAACTGATCTTTATGTTTTGTGAAAGCACATTTGACTCCATTTACCCAATAGATTTTTGTTGATTATTAGTACAACCAATTATTCACTTTATTCAGTTTATTCACAGACTTAGACATCTGATCTTTATTTGCAAATCATTAACCTATTGAGAGAGCCCTCTCAGGTTGAGAAGGCTAAGCTTCAACTAAAATTTTGGTTTTAAATAGTTATGCAGGGTCTCCTTGAGTAGCAGCCTATCAAGGTCTGATTTTGAGATAACATTCACCTTCATTGTCTTCTCATCATTCGAATGAGGAGATCAACCAGAGTATTCGAGAAGAGAATGTTGAATTAAGGAGGCTACTACGAGAAGAGAAAGAAGAGAAGCAGAGATTTCAACTTCAGTTGCGGGTCGCGGAAGAGGACTTGGAGAAGTTGAAGCACAATGAAGGCTTAAAGAGGCCATCATCACCTATGTTTGAATCAATAGTTGAGGTAAACAATGTTGATTGGTCTTCAGTTTCATCTTCACATGCTATTATTTCTGTTGGAAACGTGGAGATACCCATTACAGGAACTGGCATGATACTCCTTACCAAATTGGGTTACAAAGGGGGAGGAATTGGTGTGAATTTCCAAGGCATAACTCAACCATTGGAGGTTATGTAGAGACCTCGATTCACAGGTTTGGGATACACTAAAGGATAGTGCTCAAAGGTTTCAAAATCTTACAATACATGGTTGAAACCATTGGGGAGAGAGAATGTTGGGAACACTTCACCATCATCCTATGATAGCGCACAT
Organism: Pinus albicaulis; assembly: GCA_034641835.2. Taxonomy (NCBI): domain Eukaryota; kingdom Viridiplantae; phylum Streptophyta; class Pinopsida; order Pinales; family Pinaceae; genus Pinus; species Pinus albicaulis. Next base: position 2,033,706,159 of record CM076575.1, on the reverse strand, counting down.
TGCAGTGAAAGCGCTAAGGCAAGATCTTATCACCATGATCACACCAGAGACCAAAAAGAAAGGTATAACAAGTCTCGGTATTCTAAAGTTCATTTTTATTACAAGAATGTAACTTGCTAATAATGAACATAAATCATGGCATCAAAAAACATGTAATTTTTGTGGATTACATAACCATGTGTTTGTTGAGTGCTAGAAAAGAATGGTAGCACGAAAGAGGATGAGGCGTGAAAGGCTTTCTCCACCATAGGAAAAGAAGAAGGTAAAGTAGGTTTAGAGGAAGAAGACTCATTGCAGTCATTGCGACAGAAGTGGCCATCAAAGAGTCGCGTGTTGGAGGCTTTGTCCAGGGCAACGTCTCAAAGGCAAAGTGTTTGTGCATGAACCAGATGAAACAATTGTTCGACAAGAAAATCTGCCACAGGAAGATAACCCATTCACTTTGATAAGTGAGAGATGATTTTTCTAGATGTGTTAGCTTGTTCCGGCCTTTCTTTGTAAATCATGTGTTGCAATTTAAAATGTAAAAGTGATGATGTGTTTTCTATCACTTGTTAAGAGACAATGATGTTTTGGCCTTGTATCTGGGGTATTGATTTCCATTTTGATGTAAATTTGACCATAGAGTGTGTGTTATAAACTCATGGCAAGTATGGGATTCTTGGGTCTTAGTTGGTCATGTAATTAAGTACAGAAATTGTAAGAATATTGTACTACAGGTTTTCAAAGGATACAGGTTTTGGCTCATCGCTTATGGCTCCGAAGAACAAAGGTGAAGGAGAATGAATGGTGACCTTTCGGGACACTTGTGGTGCAGAGGAGGTACAAAGTAGCTGAAGATTTTTTTCATGCTTTTGGTGAACCAAAAGCACCTCAATGGGGAGGATTGATCCAGGTGGCTCCAGACACCCTCAGGAGACCAAGAGGGCTTAAAATTGGTCAAAATTCATGGTCAAAATGCTTTCAAACCATGACAATATTGTAGTGTTCTTCGCCCTGATTCCAATGGCGTGAATGGTACTCAAATCTGAGTTTGTATGAGAAATTTATTGCAGTTTGAAGTTTGTACCAAACAACAAAAAAACAAGTCAAAGTCAACATTTTGCTGCATGGCAGGGCATATGGATGACATGTGGTAGGCATAGTGGGACCCACAAATCTAATGTGGCATCCCAGTCAACAAAATAGGTGGACCCACAAAAGGTGATGTGGCAGCACCACAAGTCAACACATGGAAAGTAGGTGGTAGAGGTGGCATACAATGTGGACCAATGAGGGCTTGCCACATGGCCCAATCACATGGTGCCAAATGGCACCTCAAATTAGGCCCAGGTGGCCTTGGATGGTGCAACCTCCATTTTTTTTCTTATTCTCATGTGTTTTGGGAGTTGTTACAGTATGGACATATGAATTCCATATATTATATAGTTTGAAAAACTATATTAGACCTAAAATTGGGCTTTCAAACAATCTTGGGAGTTAATGGGATTTGAACCCAAAACTTCCCAACAACAAGTATCTTAGTATGATAATGCCAACCAATGTGCCAACTTCACACTTTGTCTTATTCATCCTCACACTTTGTTATAAAATGACATTCAGATGGTTCAAGGAAACCATGGTGAATGATGGAGAATACATGAGAGATGAGGGCACAGGGAGGTCAATGGAGTTGTGAGCAAAGAAGAGGTAGAACATGGAGCAGACTAGCGCTTTATTCAACGAATAATATTTGTTTATTGCAGGTGCGGAACCACGAGCAACCTGAGGGGCATAAAAAATATTCCTTGAGGTCCTAAAATTTATGGAGTTATAATTTGACAAAATTTTTGTCAATTTTACAGCTGTCAATGACAAGAATCTATTGGTGTTGTTCGTTTCAGCAACAGAGATTCCCATTTTTCGACCATTTTCCATATTGGAGTGAAAGTGTCAGATTCCCAAGTGTGGACAGTCAATTTTATGCCTCTTGAAACCACGACTTTGATGGTGCAGTGAGTTTGAGCAGCTGAGCATCCACTTTTCAGCCAACTTCAAGGGTTGAGGTATATGCAGTATTGATATCATGTCATCTTTTATCATTTTTTGTGAGTTGTAAAATGTTTTTTTTATATCCTTGCTTGATGTATGTTGCGGGATCTATGTTTCTACTTCATGTGAGATGTATTCACCATGGATTGTTATGATCCCTATGTAACCTTGTTGAAGGGATCCTCATCGTCACCTTGTCTGAGATTATGCATGTTGATAGGAGGCCTATTGTGAGTGAGAGTTCCTGTAGCAGAACGTCTCATGGAGAGACAAGCCACTCATGTTGAGAGCATATATCCTTGTATGACAGAAAACATAATCCATGTACATCATCACCATTTCCAACACTATATGAAGCGGCTTACCCCATTTTGACACAGGGCCCGGAGACGTAACCCACACTGGGTGAAATCTGTTATCAATGTCTTGTGTTCTTATGTTGTTGATTGCGGTCTTGTTTCCTCTTGCTTAAAACATGCATATGTGTTCTTTTAATTCTATTTTTAGTGAAATTCTAACCACATCAAAGAAGTAAAAGATCATGGGTAAATCCGATAGTTGACGGATCCGAATCAAGATGGTATAAGAGTGGTCTTCTCGCTTATGTGAATTATGAGCGTGAACAACGATTGAATGTGTGTCAATGTAGGACGAGAAAGACATATACTAGGCCACACTGAGGATTGAATACATGCATTCTCCAAAACCCAGAAATCGTTTCTGGAAATTCCAAATAGAGACGACTTAATTAAAATAATTAATCATTTTTTAATATTTCCTAAGTCTAAACTTAGGAAATATGATTAATTAAAAGGTATTAATTAAGTCACGTGTGAATCTTCTAGAAAAAGGCATGGATCAAGTTCTAGTTAATCTTAGCCATCGATTAAGTTTTAATCATGGTTTTTGATGTCTCAACGAGAGATTATAAGAAGAAACTCAATGGGGCTTGGAGAGTATACATTGCAGAGATCGAATTCACTAGAAAATCAATTTCCTGAGTAGCAGCGTTGAGTTGCCGAAGAGAGAGCTAGTGAGCTTGAAGCAGTGAGAGAGGGGCAGAGATAGTAAGGCCGGAGGAATATTTCCAGATCCGGTGAGTGCACAACAGAGAGGCAATGAGTGCCATAGAGAGGTAGCACAGAGCCATGCAGAGGCAGCGCAATGCTTAAGAGGAGGTTTTTATTTTTGTTGGGAAGAAGAGTTGATTCAATGCCAGAAGGCGAAGAGAGAGCTTGGAGGCCAGGAGGGTCCATCTTCTAGACATCATTTGATCAGTGAGTGAGAGGTAAATTTGTTCCAAAATGTGGGGACACAATGCCGCAGTGATTGCATAGAGGCAACATAGAGCAGTTCATCTTGAGCCAAGGAGAGTGTCGGATCGCCAGTGGAAGTGAGATTTTAATCACTATACTCTTTGTTAGTTATTTCTCTGTATGATTTGATAGATTTAAGAAACCATAGATTTGTACTCAGATTTACTACTGCATAATAATAAAACCCTCAGTTGTTGCACGGTTTACCCGAGATGGGTTTTTTTGAGGACTTAATCCAAAAATAACAGTGTTATTTGTGTGTGTGTGTGCATCTATATTTCCAACGTTATTTCCGCAATATTTTATTTTTGAATTATGCATTGTATTGGTTTCTATATTTACCATAGAACACAGTAAATCATTTTTTCATTTATTTAACAAATAGAAGAAACTAAATCACTTGTTGCAGTAGAATTCCAATTTGTGGAATTTTCACATTTTACTCCCTTCAAGTGTGTACAGACTTGAGTCAAGTAGACTGCACTTGGTACTAACACCCTGTCACCCAATAATCATGATTTCTCATGTAGTTGATCCTTGGATTGTGGTTTTCTATAGATCCATGTAGTTAACAAAGAATTAGTCATGTGAATCAATGTAAATTCACATGAATGACTTTGCACAAATTAATTAAATTGTGATTTGTGGCAAGTAATTATTTGCTTATGAGTGATTAATTATTATCCTTAGGAACCTTTTCTTTTGTTGAGTTTTTTACATTTTTCTACCCTCATTGGTGTAGTTGCAAGAGCACTTTTTTAGTGATAGAAGCTGCCCATTGATCTATGAGGTTAGGAGAAAACATATAGCCAAAATACATAATTATTTTTCCTAACTGTGAGTCCTTGCTACTTCTTGGGAGAGATATATTGATTCGAGGGAGAAGAAGGATATTGAAAAAGAGATCATGGAATCCACTGTCGATATAGAAATATATATAATATAAAAATGAGGAAATCATGTCCCATGTTTTTTATCTTAACTATTATAATTATGGTTACATCAGTATACAAGAAGACTCTTGTCAAAAGTGTTGATAACATAATTTCTAATGTTGAAGTAGATGATTACTTCGCCCTTGATATAATATGGTACTAATGATGCACATACCCCCATGGACTAGGTATGATTAGTTTAGATTTATGATAGAGAGACATCACCCTGGTACATGGGTCTTTGACAAAAATAAAAAAATGAAACTATTGCAAATTATAGCACGCTCTGATGTGAAACAATATTGAATTCAAACATTGGGGAAGCTAATGAAATCAATGGGAAAATAATGAATCCCACTATTCCATATGAGGTTCACATTGAAATATGGGAATCAAAACCGAGGTACTACTTTGTTCCTAGAAATGAGAGCTAATGTTGATAAAAAGGAAGAAGTGGTTGTCCAAAGAAAGAGGTTCTCCAAGAAATACACTTGAATTAAATTCAGATACTAAACCATGGGGGTGCAAAGAGGTCATGGATAACGAGGTTAATAGAAAGGAAATGGATACTATATAATTTCCATGGTTGGAGCATAATGGGTGTTGGCAGTAGTCAAACAAACTATGGTAGGCAAGCCCCTAGAGTTGGGAGGACAGTCAAGGGGTGACAAATGGTTTCTTTGACAGGAAAGAGTGGGTTAGAATCAATATGGTATGATGGATAGGGGTGGAAAAGGGTCACAACACGAAGTTTCTATTAAGCATATAAGGTGGAAAATATGGGTGCTCCAACCATGGGCCACTTGGGACTACCACTAGGTAGCATGTGAAGAAAAGGGTGAGTGGTGAATTCCTTTATTCCAAAAAACATGTGTACATTTTCCAAAATAATATAATGAATAATGGTTTAGAATATGTAAACACATAGATGGGTACCCCAATGTGTGGTAGTCTACATGATGGTGCAGGTGGGTAACTACAGAGGATGGGGATGATGAACATATGGTAATCGTGAAAGTGATATACTTGATGGAAGAGTTGGCTTTGATGTCAAAGGAGAATATTGTTCTTGTGTCAACTAAAGGTTTCCTGCTCAAATAGTTTAATTGTGTATTGTGAAGCAGTTGCAATAATAAAATATTGTGCATAGGAAGTTTACATATTTCATGACTTCAAATCACATATATCACATCAAAATGAGTTGGTTATGCATTAAGTTTAAAACGACAATCATTTGAGACAAATATTAAGTTATTTTTCAATTATGAAATAGAGGAGTACATTGATAGAAGTGGATGAAATGATGCATGTGTTCCACAATTGATCTTATCTTATCCATTGAATTGTTGAAGTCATTACATTTTCCATGAATCGTAGCGGGTACGCTCAATTTAGTTTGAGTGTCCATGAGTTGAGGATGAAATATGTTTTTTATTTTGTCAAGAGGCATTTTTGTTAGCATGTTGCTAATAGACTTTGGTAACAAGTTCATCTAAGACTTATTTGTTGGAATTTGGTTATTTTCCATATCACAAATTGTTGCTCGAATGAATTAGTCTTTTGTAAAGCTATTCCTTACAAACTCTTGTCATGTTTGGATGCTTTGAACTCATGCCTACTTAAATTTGATTGCAGGCACCATGAGTAGATGTTGCATGCCTAGTCTTGTACAATATAAATAATCCAATCTAGTTGGTGCTATAATAGGCTACGCATGGTGCATTTGGAAAGGATAAGGCCTAAAATGTTGAATAATAAATAGACCATACATTCATAATTTTTCAAGCAGAGAATTACAATGATAGAGTACAAATTTCTTCAAGTCAATTTTTCCTTTATATCATATAAAACCCTCGGGTCAACAAATACAGGTTCTAGATACATATTAATAAATTGGAATTTAGAGCAATCCTTCGACAGAAAATTGAATCCCAGGTTACCTAAATTGGTGTCTAGAAAACTCAAAACACATTGGAGCAGTTAAACTTAAAACACATTGATGTCTAGCGAATTGATGTCTAGAAAACATAGATGGTAATGGAGCATAAATTAACTGCTCCTCCACATATGATTCCAAAATTGTGCAGATCTAAGTATATGGGTATGAGTTTTTCATGTTTGGGATTGTGAAAAGAATCTCATAAGTATGTTACGATCAACAAGTATGTTGATCTAATTCCTGAAACAAATTATGTTCTGATCAAATTCTTGAAATAAAGGTTTCAATCTGATTAGTCTATGCCAAAGGTGTTTATGAAAATATAAAAACTTGATCATGTCAATGAGGGTAATACAATACTTATCATATGATCTTGCATTTTGAAAACTAATACAGGAAGTGTTAGCACTCTGTAATTTCTCTAGGTTGAGGAGAGAAAATCAAAGGCAACCACAAACCACTTGGAAATTGGAATCTAGCCCTTCCAAATTCAGAGAGGGCTCTATTTGTCTGGAATTTTCAGTCACTTAGATGTTAGGCTATATTTGTTTCTTAGTGGGATATAATTTTTAAAGGTTTGCTGGTAGGAAAGAATACAAATCCATTAGGCATGGATTCATGTCAAGTTCATTGTTTTTCCAAAGATAAGATGAAGACATGAGGAGTATTCTACAGGGTAAAGTTAGGAATTCCTACTAGTGTAATCAAAATTAATTCGTTGTAGGGGGTGAGTAGAAGAATCATAGAAACAACATATAGAGCATCAAACTGTGGGATGAATTCTAAATGTTGTTTAAGAAGAAAACATAGACTTCTTGGAAAACTATATCAGAGGATTTTTAAAATGAATACTGAGATAAATTATGATCTAAACAAACATTGAGAAATACATTCATGGTATGAAAATGACATGAGACAAAATTACAACATCATAAATCACATCACCATAGGGAGATGACACATGAATCCTTGTAAAGTCACACCTATGTCTTTTCATTCACTGGAAAAATATTAAAAAAAAAATACAATGCACACAAAGTCTCTTCTTCTCAAACCTGACCAGTCGTTTGATTCATTATGATTATAACATAAATATATGAAAACAAATCATTCACCCACCTCTAGGAACCGAATTCCTTAATATGCTTTCTATTTCTAGCTAATGCAGTGAATATAGAATTGTTTTTCTAAAAGTTAGGAATTATTTGACCAAAAAATTTTCAAGAATCATTAAAATAAATACTAAGTCAAAATCAAGATTATAAGTCCTTAGATGCCTCATAGAATTTACCATGAGCATAAAAAAAGTTACATGTAGTTTTGACATAAAATTCTCGATCAAAAGGGCACTTATACTAATTTCTCTTCCTAAATCTATAATTTTCTAGCTGAAGATCTAGTGACTCTAGTTGTTGGAGCTTCTACCTCTTGAATTTACTCTCTCACTATCTTCTCCTTCCCTTTATATTTGGTGATAGATGGTGTGGCCTTTGTTACTGGTTCTTCTTCATTAAGCCTAGTTTCCCTTTCTAGAGAAAAAATTTTCAATTCCATGTTGTCTTGTTGCAATTGTGAAATAACCATGTGTTCCTTCTTTAGTTTCTCTTGTAGTTGTGTAATATCTTTGTTTTTATCATCAGGAACATCATCCTCTGGAATGGTTTCCAAGGATTCAAATGTATGCTCCAAGTGTAATATTCCTAAATTAGCTTACAGCTGATAGGAATATTAATTTTGCTTTTGAAATCTAGATGTATGAATAATTGGGCAATGAGGCTCATAATTTGCTCAAGAATGCATAAAAATCCCTCATGGTGTGAAAAGGGATCATGAAATAACCAGATCAAGCATCCACATGTGTGAACCATGTCTAAACTATGTGGACAAGGTCAAGTTTGACCAAGTCAACATCATTTATTCTCAAAGAGTGGATCCTAGATAAAGACAGCTCAATGTGAATGGAAATCAAGCTAACTAGTTAAAATGAAGACACCTTGAGTATGGAAGAAGTTTATCATTTGACCAAGTCAACCATGACCATATCCACAGTGCAATCTAGATGCATTGAACCTCTTAGAGGGACAACACAGTTCTAGAAGGAGGTTTTACATGTGAAAGAAGTTAAACTAATGAAGTGGTTTAGGGTTTGGCAAGACTCCAATATTATAAAAGGAAGAGGAGGGAAGTAGGAAAGGGTTGAAGATTATTATTTTCTGAAGGTATTGTTTGCTCAGACATCCCTTGTTGAGTCTTCCTATTTAGGAATCCCACCTCCTTCCTCGAGTAGCTCTTGGAGGATACTTGTGTTATCTTGTCCACTATCAGGCTTGGGCCAAGCTTCACCTTACACCTACAGCACCACTCCTGTTGAGGGATGAGCTGTCCTTGTGAGTTGCAGCAAGTAGAGCACTAGATCTGCTTAGATCTAGACTTTTCAGGTGCCTCTTCTCAGTGAGTGTGTCTTTTAACCTCCTAGAAGAGTGCATCAGCTGATTGAGATTCATATCTAGACCTTTGCATCAGGAAAAATCATTCTCAGAGCCTACAGTGCTATTTATCTCCCTAGACAGCGTTATTTTCATATTTGCAGCTGCAGGGTGTTTTGTTTGCATTTTGGAGGAGAGATCTCTGGTGTTGGGATTATTCCTCTCACTGAGGTGATCCATGGATTCGCCATCCAATCCATGTTAGTTTCAGATCTGATCTGCTGTACCATTGTATTATTCATAAATTTCTAAATCATTCCGCAGATCTGTAATCTTAGATCTCATATCTACTCTCTGTGCTTCATGTTTTGCATAAAACCCCAAGGGGAATGTATAGATCAGCATTTCTTGTACACAGATTTGTATTAGATCTAAATTTTAATGTATAGATCTGCTCTAGATCTGAATATTAATAAACTGCTGCTTCAGCCCCTGAAAATAACGTTGTCATGGTTATGCAATCTTTTCTTATGGTTTTAGCACCTCATTTCTGAGGATTTTTCCTATATAGTCTCATTTCTTCTCTTGTACAATGTATGGGCTGTAATGAACATCTGATTTGCTGTTATACTTCTTATTTCTAAACCTCCATATAAACCTCCTAATGTGCTTCAGTGGATCTGCGTTATTTCTGAAGCAATCCTTTGCATATAGCTACAACCCCTCTCTTTGGGTGGTTTTCAACTAAACTAGTTTGTGGGAGATTTGTTTAACTCACCTAGTCTAATTTGTTTTTTTCTCTCATTTTGGATTTAGATCTTAGATGAGCTGATCTAAGGGATCCAGGAGCTGCAAACTCAATTCTATGCACAAAATTCTCAAAAGTGCGTTATTTCAGCAGGCTTGGTGAGCTGTCCTGATTTTGGGATATTACAGTGGTATCAGAGCAAGATCTTTGGCTCAGCCTGTGGGCTTCAAGACAAAGTGATATAAATCAAAGAGCAAGGTCAGAATTATGAAGAAGATGATTTTACTCTCATCACTTTTCAGATTCAGTAAGAACCTCTCCAAGGAGGTTGAACAAGAAGAAGAGACAAGAAGCAGTGAAACTCCTAGAAAGTTTCAAGAGAAGGAAGATCTTCCGATCAGATCTACAAGATCTATACATGAGGAAAATCCTGAATCCTCATCTCATGGATATTTGCACTCAGCCATATCACCTAATATTCAACGTTCTGTCAGTAAATTCTTCATGAAGAGGAAGAAAGGAGGTGTACCCGAGAAGGAGACACTTAGAGGGTATTTGCAGGAGTATGAAGGTCAATCTAAGGAGTTCAAAGATGACTTCAACTTCCAAGGACTTTGCAAGATCAAGGAGGAGAGAGGCACAAAGGGGAAGCAACATGATGTGGGTAGATTCTTTCTATCTACTTTTGATGGATCACCTAAATGTCCAGTCAGAGTTTGGGTGGAGGAGCTAGACAACTTTGTGCAGCAACACTAAGTTTCAGAAATTGAAGCCATCAAAGTAGCAGTGCTGAATTTTGAAGGTAAAGCATATGCTTGGTGGTTGTTTGAGTCCTTTTCCTTAAAAAATTAAAATACACCTACTTATGCAAGGTTTATTGAAATATTAGTAGAAAGGTTTGATGGAGCCCCATGTGTAACACCTTCTGTTAATACTATCAAACCATATCAATCAAATATTTTGCATGAGTTGGAAGGGTCTATGAATCCAAATCCATTTCTAAAAACCATGGAAGAAGGTGTAAGTTTGTTTGATGCATTGCCAAGGGCAAGATCTCCATTGGATGAAGGGCTCTCTTCCCAAGAAGAAAGCATGAAGATTCCTCTTTCAATAGGTGACCAAGATCTAAAGTCTCTTGTTGAAGATGGGACAATTTCAGTTATTGAAGAGGAGGAGGGGAAGTTAGGAGATGACAACGCAGTCACAACAAAGGCACCTCAAACACTCCATGGAGAGGATGATGGAGCACTTGCTCCAAGGAAAGAAACTCTTGCCTTTTGTAAGAAGTTCCAAAGGGTCTCACACATAAGGCTCTTGGCATAACACATGAGCAGCATGTACCATCATTTTCAAATGATGAGATCTAGAGGATAGAAAGAGGAAAAGAAGAGGAAGGGCATCACAAGATGGAGACCATGAACCCTTCTCTGTTTCAAAGATTGGGAGAACAAATAAGGCAATAGGACCTATGCAATAAAGGTAGGGGAAAATATGTCTACCTACATCCACATTCTACTCTATGCCTTGATGCCTCTTTGCAAGAAGGCATTTCACCAGGAGAACCTCTTGATTGGAGGGAAACTAAAGTGTTCTCTCAACTATGGGCAGCATTTGCATATTTGGTTAAGGAGGGAGCCTTGGGAGAAGCCAACACAGTGCAGAGAATCTCTCATGAATTCAGAAGAGAGGTGAGCAATCTCCTGAAAGGGGCATTGCCATCTTCTACTCAGCTATCTGCGCTGAGAGAGGAGAAATCAGAAGTCTATGATGGCACGAGCATGGGAATACATGGAAACTCCATAGCTTTGGGGTAGCCCATGATATCTTCATTCACAAAGAAGATTTCTAAACATGGCAAGGGGATGCTAACCCTTTTGCATGCATGGGCCAAAATGAGGAAGTATTGGAAGACAAGGAATTTTCGGGGGGAAGTTGATTTCCATTTGCTTCAATCTTGTCTTAAGAAAGATTAGCTGCAAATGAGGCAACAAATGGGAGATTATGATGCTCCAACATGTGATTTTGATATCAAGGATGTCAAAGAAGGGAGCCATGGGGTGACAGGGACTACATTTCAGACCTCTACAGTGCTGTCATTTTTGGGAAGCCTAGATCCTTATTGGGATTCCCAACTCATGATGGAATACTCCAAGGACCTTTTCACATGTGGGGTTCTTGATGGGGAAGTAAAGGATGGAAGGTTCAAGGTAGTTGATGGAGTCATCTACTTCTATAATCTTATCCTATTGGTTGGAGACTCCAAGCTCAAAAAGGGACTACTAAATGCAACCTATGAGATCCTGCTTTCCAAACCCACTGGTTTCATTAAAGCATATCATACTCTCTTGGGTGGATTCATATGGGAAGGTTTCAAGGAAGAGGTGCACTCTCATATGGAGAATTGCATGAACTATTTGTTAGAGAGGGAGGAACATAGCTCTGGGGAAGAGCCATCACTCATACCTCCTTCCTCATTGAGTGTGAGAGGGAACTCATCCATGAGTTACCCCACTGATGTAAAACAAGTATATAGAGAGACTTGTCTTTCTGAGTATTATCATGTATCTCCTATATGCTTATATTTCTCTAACACTCATTTGCAGGATATTGTGCCAAGATGGGGCACTATTTATGATGGGTTTCATGGGCCACTCAAGGCCATGAACTATGTTGATGCAAGCCATTCCTTGGAGGATCTTGGAAAGTTATTATATTCTTCATGGTCTGATTCCTCTACACCAACTATGATGCACCTTCTCCAAGAATTCAGAAGGGATGGGGCAGTAAGAAAGTGTTGGGGGAGGCACTTTCCATCTCTTATTTTATGGCAGTTAAGGGTAAAACTTCGCTGGTTGCACATGAGGGAACATCTTCCTTCTCCTTTATTATACATGGAAGCTAGCATGTTTCTTATCATGATCCCATATGTTGGGAATGTTTTTACTGTTGGGAACATGGTTAGAGGAGAGGCACATTGGTGGGATGTGTCCTTGGGGAAAGGAGTTCCCCACTCTTTTTGCACTACATGCTTCAATGGGAGCATGAGATATTGCATGGCCACTATGATAGATCACTTGCCTCTTTGTAGAGTGAGCCATATGTTTGTTGAGAACATGCCTCTCATATGTATTGGGGAGGATTTTTTCTATGGATTTCCAAGCTGGGAGGTGATCCACTTCATTTGGATGATAGCATGGAGATGGAAGTCTTTCATGAATCATGAAATTCCCCATGATTTTCATCACTTATATCTTGAGGAAGCCATGGATCAGCAAGAAGGTTTCCATAACAACCTTCCATTCTTCCATGATGAGAGCCATTGGGTTTACTCACCAAGGGCCAACTTGCACACCGAGGAAGGACCATTGGAAGACAGAACTATTGTAGAAAATTCAAAGCAATGGTGGAGACTATTGGATGAGGAGGCCACAAGAGGAGAAGGGGAGATTTTGCAGCACCCTTGCAGATGCTTGAGGACAAGCAACATTTGGGAGGGGGAGACTTTAATATTCCTAAATTAGCTTACCGCTAATAGGAATATTATTTTGCTTTTGAAATCTAGATGTATGAATAATTGGGCAATTAGGCTCATAATTTGCTCAAGAATGCATAAAAATCCCTCATGGTGTGAAAAGGGATCATGAAATAACCAGATCAAGCATCCACATGTGTGAACCATGTCTAAATTATGTGGACAAGGTCAAGTTTGACCAAGTCAACACAATTTATTCTCAAAGAGTGGATCCTAAATAAAGACAACTCAATGTGAATGGAAATCAAGCTAACCAGTTAAAATGAAGACACCTTGAGTGTGGAAGAGGTTTATCATTTGACCAAGTCAACCATGACCATATCCACAGCGCAGTCTAGATGCATTGAACCTCTTAGAGGGACAGCGCAGTTCTAGAAGGAGGTTTTACATGTGAAAGAAGCTAAACTAATGAAGTGGTTTAGGGTTTGGCAAGACTCCAATATCATAAAAGGAAGAGGAGGGCAGCAGGAAAGGGTTGAATATTATTATTTTCTGAAGGTATTTTCTGCTCAGACATCCCTTGTTGGGTCTTCTTGTTTAGGAATCCCACCTCCTTCCTTGAGTAGCTCTTGGAGGAGACTTGTGCTATCTTTTCCACTATCAGGATTGAGCCAAGCTTCACCTTACACATACAACGCTGCTCCTGTTGAGGGATGAGCTGTCCTTGTGAGTTGCAGCAAGTGGAGCACTAGATCTGCTTAGATATATACTTTTCTAGTGCATCTTTTCAGTGAGTGTGTCTTTTAACCTCCTGGAAGAGTGCATTAGTTGATTGAGCTTCAGATCCAGAACTTGGCATCATGCCAAAGAATTCTCAGAGCCTACAGCATTTTTTCTCTCCTTGGACAGTGTTATTTTCATATTTGCAGCTGCAGGGTGTTTTGTCTGCATTTTGGAGGAGAGATCTCCGGTGTTAGGATTCTTCCTCTCACTAAGGTGATCCATGGATTGGCCATCCAATCCATGTTAGTTTCAGATCTCATCTGTTGTACCATTGTATTATTCAGAAATTTCTAAATCATTCTGCAAATCTGTAATCTTAGATCTCAGATCCACTCTCTGTGCATCATGTTTTGCATAAAACCCCAAAGGGAATGTATAGATCAACATTTATTGTACATAGATATGTATTAGATCTAAATTTTTATGTATAGATCTGCTCTAGATCTGAAGATTAATAAAATGCTGCTTCAGCCCCTTAAAATAACGATGTCATGGTTATTCAGTATTTTCTTATGGTTGTAGCACCTCATTTCTGAGGATTTTTCTTGTATAGTCTCATTTCTTCTCTTGTACAGTGTAAGGGTTGTAATGAACATCTAATTTGTTGTTATACTTCTAATTTCTGAACCTCCATATCAGCCTCCTAATGTACTTCAGTGGATCTTCGTTATTTCTAAAGCAATCCTTTGCATATAGCTGCAACCCCTCTCTTTGGGTGGTTTTCAGCTAGCTAGTTTGTCGGAGATCTATTTAACCCACCTAGTCTGATTTTTTTTTGCTCTCCTTTTGGATTTAGATCTTAGATGATCTGATCTACGGGATCCAGGAGCTACAAACTCAATTCTATGTACATAATTCTCAGAAGTGCGTTATTTCAGCAGGCTTGCTGAGCTGTCCTGATTTTGAGATATTACACCAAGGGAAACTTATTTGCAACAGATCTAGTGAGGGGCTTCTTGGGGACATTCACTACTTTAGGAGAAAAATGCAACTTCTTACCTTTCTTCTTTTCTGATGAATGAACTACAACTGAGGGAATTTCCATAGAACTTCCAATTTGTGATTGTATGTATCTTGCCACTAATGATGGTGTGTCCTTCTTGCTACAAGAGCTAGTTGATAAATCAACTATCAAATTTTATGAGTCTAGAAAATTGTGTCATGTTTGATTCCTCTTATTCAATTCCTCCAACACCAACAATTTAGTTTAATATAAGTGGAAAATACTAGGTTCCACTTGGGATTTTTTTCCTTGCACTTTTTATGCCATCTTTCTAAGGCTTATGAACAAATAGAAGGGAATAATTAAAGGAATCTTCCCTGTAAAGTGCATCAAAAGTCTAAAATGGTACTGATGGATTCTCCAAAACCTACCCTCATAGGTAAATTATATCTAAATTGATTTCAAAATATTTCTGTAGGGATCAAATAAATACTCCTTAGGGATAATGGCTCCATACCCTTTATCTTTGTACTCAGGCTTCAAGAAATGTTTATAATTGGAAATGTCAATAGGCATGCCCTTGAACCACTTCTCTCCCTAAATGGGAATCTTTGTTGCAGCTGATATGGTGACATCTCAAACTGGAAAGTTGAGCTCTCCAATCTTAACCTTCAACCCAATGAAATTCATAGCAAACTCATTAGTGAGTCATAAATTGTATCCCTGGATTTTTTCGCAGAATCTGATGCATCCAACTTGCTCAAAGGCAACCCTGATTATTGGGTCTGAATTTATCAAGGTGGGGTCTTTGGGTTCAAACCTAACAATGAATCCTCCCTTATGTTTCTTTCTATCTGGGTTTGACATGATATTCATAGTAGAAATATGCTCTAGGGTTTCTTGAATGCAATCTGAGTGTAGTTTTATCTAGTGTAACAAATCGGATGGCAGTGATGAAAAGGAACTTAGATTAGGGTTTTATGATAATTTAGCATGAAAATCAAACCTAGACAACAAAAATCAGGCTCCCAAACCCAAAAAAGTAGCTAGTGTTTGCTTGGTTATAGAGGCATAATTAGAAACACATGAGCAACGTCAAAATCGCAACACATGCGGAAAAATGTTTCTTGACCTATGAGGAAAGAGAAGACCATGTATGAAGTTTAAAATTACTTGAATGATATAGAAAAATTCAATATCAAGGTGTAAGATAAATTTTTGGGTATTTGAAAAGGTTAGCATAATAAAAATGCAACACTGAAGAAAAACGCAGCGAATTCCCCAGAAATGCAGCAAGGCCAAAATGTGATTTTTGATGGATTTTTGAAATGCTTTTCTCAATAAATGGAAAATCAAATTTTCAGCATGCAAGACTAATGACCTAGGGGAATATGGAATTTTAACCTGGAATGATAAATTCACCATTGGTTTGGGAAAAACGCAACACTTGTATGTGAGCGCAGCACTTGTCTGCGAGCGCAATGCTCCCCTTGCATCCTTTGCACATCAAACTCCAATAACTATACAAAAAGCTTTCGATGGAGAAATGAAAGTCTCTGAGATATTCTTTAAATTTAACCATGCATTTGAAATACCAAGGTGGTTTAATGCACATATCAAGGGCGATGGTTATGATTTTGAAGCTCAATCATAAAAATGCAACACCTGTCAAAGCTTAGTGTTGTCCTCCTAATCGTTGTACCAAAGTGATGTCATGGATGACTATGATTTGACACTCTAATTGACCAAACTAACCCTACAATTTTTTTCCAATGATGATAAGACATGACACGATAACTTTACCTATGATTTTGAATTAGATATGATCCTAGGCTCTCTTAACTCGACCTCTCAAGATATCAATGACTATTTTCATGACCCTTCACACACTTTGAAAAAATTACATTCAATAATGAAAATTTTATTCTAAAATAAGACCCAAATCTGGATCTCTACAATATCATAGCAAACCTTACACATTTTCCAAATAAACTTGAAATATAAAACTTGCTTTCTAAGTATTGTGACTATAGGAAACTAACATTGGATCCAATGTGGATGGCATTCTACCTGTGAGATTACAAGAACACCGTAGACATGTGTCTGACCATTGGGCTTATTGAATCCTTATCTTGACTCAAATTGACTAAAAAATAACTAAAAATTGACTCAAAACTCATTACATTCTGAAAATGGTAGCAGGCCATCAAAATCTCAAGGCCTTCTCTTCAAGCTTCAAATTTTGATGACAACTTCTCACACCTGCAATACTGAAAATTGAATGGCTATATAAAATGTAGTGATCAAAACCAATGTGATTTCAAGTGAAATAATGTTTAAGGAACCTGCCATTTACAGGCCCACCGATAAGAAAATCTCATGTTAAATCTTGTAACAAGTATGTGTTGCTCCCGTGAAATGTTGCAACTTTTAAAGGTCCCTTCCAAAGGTTTTCGAATTTACCATGCTTACCTTTGTCTTAATTTCTAGCATCCCACTTTAAAACCAAGTCACCATCCTGAAAGTATTCAGCATTTGTCCCCCGATCAAAGATATTCTTTATCTTGTCTTGAATTTCCAGAGTGTTGTTGTACACCTCCTCTCTTGTTTGCTACAGCTGAATTATCTCTTTTATCCTCCTTTACATGTCATTTGGTTATGTATCCTCTTCCTGCAACAATTTCATGACTAGAATTCCCAAGGAATAATGGAAAACAACATTTGTTCCATACAGTAGTTGGAACGAAGACATACCAATTGTTTTTTTATTATTTACCCGATCAACCCACAAGGAATAGATTAACTTCTTGTTCCATGTTTATTGTTTTCTTACATCAATTTCTTTATGATATTCACTAGACTCTTGTTAGAGAACTTAGTTAAACCATTACCATGTGGGTAATATGCACTTGAGTGACTAAGAACAATATTATATTTGTGACAAAATTCAACCATTCTTTTAGACTTAAAGGCAACATAATTGTTTGTGATTATTATATGTGGACAACCAAATATCAAAAACTATTACCTACAGGAACTAAATGATAATTGTATATGTCGTCTGCCTAGTTGGTATCCCTTCTATCCACTTCGTAAAATAATATGTGGTTGTCAGAATCCATTTGTGTTGGAATGAAGATGATGGATAGATTTCCCCAATGAAATCCAAACCCCACTATTGAAAAGGTGCCTCCACTGCAATAGGTTTCAACGGTAAGGATAAGATATTTCTCTTTCCTTCAAAAATTTGGCACTCATGGCAGCTTGATACCCTTTTGTAAACATCAACAAATAATGTTGGCCAGTAAAAACCAGTCCTCAAAATATTATTAGCTCTAACTTTCTAAAAATGGTTCCTCCACAATATCCTTTGTGAAATTCCTCCATTACCTTATGTGCCTCATCCTCTAATAAAAAATTTAACAACACATCTACTGAACCTTTCCAATAGAGAAACTAAACTAAAATACATAATTTTACTACTTGGAAGCCATCAACTCCCTCCTCATGGTAAGATTATTCCTACATATTCTTTTCCATTTCCTATGTAATGGGAGAGACCTATTCAACATATACTTAGCATTTTCCATTGCTGGCTCATACATGTCCAAATGATCATTCATCCTTTTCCTATTAATTTCTTCCCACTCCTTAAGTTCATCGATTTCAATGTGGGCTTTAATCAACTACATACTCAACCTATTAAAATTATGTGTCCCCTCATCTATCTTTGTTTTCTTCTCCTCTTGAATTGATTTCTCTTCCTGAATCTACAATTTTCTAGCTGAATATTTAGTGACTCTAGTTGTTGGAGCTTCTATCTCTTGAATATCCTCTCTCACTATATTCTCCTTGCCTTTATATTTTGTGACATATGGTGTTTCCTTGCTCACTAGTTCTTCTTCATTAAGCCTAGATGTCCTTTCTAGAGAAACCTTCTTCAATTCCTTGTTTTCCTACTACAATTGTGAAATAACCATGTGTTCCTTCTTTAGATGTTATTGCAGTTGTGCAATATCTTTGTCTTTATCATCAATAACATCATCTTCTGGTATGATTTCCAAGGCTTCAAATGTATGCTCCCAAGGAAACTTCTTTGCAACAGATCTAGTGAGGGGCTTCTTGGGGACGTTCACTACTTCATGAGAAAAATGAAACTTCTTACCTTTCTTCTTTTTTGATGAATGAAATGCAACTGAGGGCATTTTCACAGAACTTCCATTTGGTGATTGTATGTATCTTGGCACTGATGATGGTGTGTCCTTCTTGCTGCAAGATCTAGTTAGTAAATCAACTATCAAATTTGACGAGTCTAGAAAATCTTGCCATGTTTGATTCCTCTTATTCAATTCCTCCAACACCAAGAATTTAGATAAAGAGAAGTGGAAAATACTACGTTCCACTTGGGATTTTTTTCCTTGCACTTTGTCTTCCATCTTGCTAAGGCTTCTGAAAAAATAGAAGGGTGGATTTAAAGGACTCTTCCCTGTAAATTGCATCAAAAGTCTAAAATAGTACTGATAGATCCTCCAAAACCTACCCTCACAGGTAAAGTATCTCTAAATTTCTTGCAAAATATTTCTGTAAGGATTAAGTAAATACTATTTAGCGACAATGGCTCTATACCATTTATCTATGTACTCAGGCTTCTGGAAATCTTTATAATTGGCAATGTCAAGAGGCATGCCTTTGAACCACTTCTCTCCCTGAAGGGGAATCTTTGTTGTAGGTGATACGGTGATATCTGAAACTGGAAAGGTGAGCTCTCCAATCTTAACCTCCAACCCAATGAAATTCATAGCAATCTCCATAGTAAGTTGTACATTGTATCCCTGTATTTTTTCATAGAATCTGATGCATCCAAATTGCCCAAAGGCAAACCTGATTGTTGGGTCTGAATTGATCAAGTGATTTTTTGGGGTTCAAACCTAACAATGACTCCTCCCTTATGTTTCTTTCTATGTATGGTTGAAATGATTTTCATAGTAGAAATATGCTCTAGTGTTTCTTGAATGCAATATGAGTGTAGGTTTATTTAGTGCAAAAAATAGGATGGTAGTGATGAAAATTAGGAACTTAGATTAGGGTTTTATGACAATCCAACATGAAAATAAAACTTGGACAACAAAAATCACCTCCCAAACCCAAAACAACAGCTATTGTTTGCTTGGTTACAATGGTAGAATTAGAAACACATGTGGAGCTCCAAAAGTGCAATGCATGGGGAAAAATTATTTCTTGACCTATGAGGAAATCGAAGACCATGTATGAACTTTCAAATTACTTGAATGATATGGAAGACTTAAATATCAAGGTGGAAGAACAAATTTTGGCATTTGAAAAGGTTGGAATCATAAAAACGCAGCGCTGAAGAAAAACGTAGTGAATTCCCTAAAAAAGTGCTAAAAATTTTGATTTTTGATGGATTTTTTAAATGCTTTTCTCAACAAATGGAAAAAAAATTGTCAACATGAAAGACTAATGACCTTGGGTAATATTGGATTTTCACCTGGAATGAGAAATTCACCACTAGTTCAGAAAAAACAAAGCGCTTGTGTGTGAGCACAACACCTTTCTATGAGCGCAATGCTTCCCCTACCTCCTTTGTGTAGCGAACTCCAATCACTATACAAAAATATTTGGATGAAGAAATGAAAGGGTATGAGGTATTTTTTAAGTTAACCATGCATTTGAACTCCCAAGGAGGTTGAATGCGCATTTCAAGGGTGATGGTTACAATTTTGAAGCTCAATCATAAAATTGAAACACTTGTCAAAGGGAAGCGCTATCCTCCTAACCATTGTACCAAAGTGATGTCATGGCTGGCAATGATTTTACACTCTAACTGACCAAAGTGACATTACAAATTTGTGCCAATGATGATAAGAAATGACACCATAACTTTACCCATGATTTTGAATTAGATATGATCCCTGGCTTTCTTAACTCGACCTCTCAAGATATCAATGACTATTTTCATGAACCTTCACACACTTTGACATATTTACATTCAATAATGAAAATTTTATTCTAAACTAAAACCCAAAGCTTGATCTCTACAATATCATAGCAAACCTTACACATTTTCCAAATAAACTTGAAAGACAAAACTTGTTTTCTAACTACTATTACTATAGGAAACTAACAAGAAGAAGACCAAATTTGTATTAAAAATGATGGAATATAAAGGTGTAAAACCTAATAGATCCAGAAACAAAATTATCATAGATGTGAAAGGTTAGATAGGTGATATTGGTGGAATGGAGTGGGTTGCTAAGAACATGAAATATAAGCTTGCATATCCATAAGTGATTGTTAAGGAATTGAAAATTATAGCCTAAGGTTTTCCTTTTGCAAGCTATAGGATGTGGATGCTAATCACCCACTGGTATTCTAAGTTGTGAATGTTAACTACTAACTAGCAATCTGATCTACCAAAGAAAAAAATGCATATTGTCCCCTTTTATTCCGTGTTTGTTGCTTACTTTATGGAAAGCTTAAAATGCCAAGAATCACATGGCTTATGCACTCATTCAATTTGGCTTATATTACTCTATTTTTGAATATTTTGAGGTCCATTTGCTTTGTATTGACCTTTCAAATTAGAAGAATTTGAAATGAATGGACCATGTGCAGCTATAAAGACAAATTGAATCACTTCAAATCCCTACATTGGAATACAAATAGATAGAAACTTATCTATAAGTATGTATGTTTAGAATGTATAATTTCTTTTTAATTGATTTTGGTGAGACCTAGTTTGTGAATTGCCTAGTAAAAAGAGAAAGAGTAAGAGGAGAAGATTTGAAGCATGTTATTTTTTGGTAGCATCATATAGGTGTTCTAGTTCGTATGTTTTCTAAGATGTTAAGGAACACAAGATATCCAAAACCCAAAAAATGTTTCATAGGAAACTCCTTAGAAACACCTCAATTAGATTAATTAGCCAATAATTAAATATTTCCCAGTATAACTTAGGAAAACTTGTTAATTAAATCTTTAACCATTCTTAACCTATATCTTTGTTATTGATAAAAAAATTGCAATGTTAAAAATTAATTAATACAAATAAATAAACTCCTAGATTCTTTATTAATTTATAGTAATTTGGATCCTATTCTATCCCCTTTGACTTCACCTAGTAACTACTTTATATATAAATAATATTTTGTAACTATTCTTAACATTTATAAATAATAATTTGTGACCTTTCTTATCTTTTTTTGGCATCTATTTAATTAATTTATGGTAGTATTATATATAATTATGATAAATATATAATAATTTTAATCTTATATCATTATTAAAAAATTATCATATGTTAAATTCATTTAACTAAAATAAATAATTTCATAAATAAATAAATAATATTTTTATAACCAATTCTAAAACCTTATGGGATTATTTGATTAATTTAAGAATTATTTAATATTCCTAACAACCAATTTACCTTAATAACTAATTTACTAACAACTAGTTTTTAACGGCTATCTCTAGGCAATGATGCATTCATGGTATTTATTGGTGAAGATCAATTGGTTTTTTCAACATGTCCTAAAGATGAACCACATTAGTTGGTTCAAAATGTCAACCAAATCATAATGATGTGATTAATCTGAAAGACATTTACTTATAAATCAGATTAATTGAGGTAAATCAATTTTGCTCTAGATACTTTCAGAAAAGTCATTTGATGGAGTCAAGATTATCTTAGTCATCGATTGAGATGTGATCATGACCTTTGAGAGTCTAGAAGAATATTATAAGAGAAATTTGATGGGGTTGGAGGGACACGCACAAGATATTAAAGTAGTTTGACTCACCCATTTGTAGAGATAGCAAGGGAAAATTTGAAGCAGAGGGAGACACTATCAGTGGTATTTTCAATACTAATAATTTCCAGAGACATTCTTAGGATGTTTCGAGCATTCCGATGTTAGGAAGGGGGGTATATATTTCCAGTAGATGAGGTTGAAGAAGGTAGTGTGAATTGTCAGTGTGTATTTCCATTCAACCAGTACATTTTTTAGAGGCAGCAGTTTGATTTCTAGAGTGGGCAGGGGATGTGAAGGAAGTGTGAGTTGTCTAGAGAGAAATATAAGGTGGTGGGAATTATAAAGGGGGTTTTTGGAGGCAATGCAAGTTCCCCAGTAATATATTTGCGTAATTCAGTTAGCCAATTGATTTGTAGGTAGGATTGCAAGTGGATGGGAGGAGGCCAAGTTGATTATGAGGAGGGACTTTGTGATTCTATCTATTTTTTCAGTTGAGATAAATTTGTTGGAAGCTTTTCCAGTGAATAGGCAAGCAGTTTTATTCTCTATTTTGTTGAATAATTATCAATAAAACTCTCATATGTTGTGTGACTTTTCCCTTCAAGGTTTTTCCAGGGACTATCATCCAAAAATAATTGTGTCAGAATTATTGTGTGTGCGTGGATTATCTCAATTTTTGCATTTTATTTTCCGCAATGTTTTTATTTGTGATAAATTAAAATAATGAATTTATTATTATTTTTTGTAAAATAATTTACAAAAGAAAAAAAATTGTGTAAGTTAGAAAATAAATATCCAATTACTGCATTCATGGAAATTTCATATGTTACAATGAATATCTAGTACAAAGGATTTTCCATAAAAGGGTTTTGCAGGATAAAATTAGTGCAAGGAACAAAAAGAGAAAGCACACGAGGTTTTATAACCCAATTTATTAATTTCTCCTGTGTATTTGAGTTCACATATTTTTCAAATATGACCGCAACAAGATTAAGAGATCAAGACAGGTTGGATGGAGCCTCCAAATTTTGAATATGGAAGGCTATGATGTTGTTTCTATTGCAAGAGCATGGTCTGAAGGAGTTTTCTATAGAAGCCATTGATGTACCAACAAATCCTATCCAATTTCATGAGTATATGAGGGATAACTCCAAAGGAAAGAGGATGATTCTTGATGGATTTAGGGATCACATTATTCCACATATCATATAAAAGGGAACATCGAAGGAGATGTGGGATGCCATCATCAAACTATTTTATGATCCTTTTGAGAATAGAAAATGATCCTTAAAGAAAAGTTGAGAACCATCAATAAGAATAAGGGTGAAGATATAACCTCTTATCTCACTAGGATTCAATTTGTTAGCGATGAACTTACAACAGTTGGAGAGAAGTCATTTGATGACAATCTAGTGCATATAGTACCCAACGAGTTTACCAAGGGATGGTGTATGTTTGTTTAGGTGGTTTATGGGTGTAACAAGCTTCTGGATTGGATTCTCCTATGGAATGATTTCACTAAGGAGGGATTGAGGATCATCTTGATCAAAAGCACTACTAGCTATAGTGGAAAGGTACAAAAGGTGAAGGAAGAGCAAGAAAATTTTGCACTAGCAGGAAAAGGAAAAGAAAATAATATTCCTAGAAGAGGATAAGACTCAAATGTGAAAAATAATAAGAAGGAATTTCCGAAGGTAAAATAATTTGGCTTTGGTGAACTTGGACACTATGTTAGCCAATCTCCTAATCATAATTAGGACAATAATGGGTATCAGACAACTGCTTCATCAAAGATCAAGGATTTATCTACCAATTTGGAGGATGAATTCACATGCATACCATCAATATCCTCAAGAGGAAGAGTAGTATGACACTCCAGTATGTCATATCAGAAAGGGTCCAAGGAAGGAGTAGAAAGGAGATCTAGATCATATCTAAGGAGGACTTGATCAGTAGATCAGATCTAGTGGTTGAGTATGTGATTCCTCAATTGGACCATTACCTTTGCTACGGGAGCCCAAGTATTAAAGTAGCAGTCAGATTGAGACTCACTATTGTAGTGATAGAAGCAGTGCAAGGGCATCAGTAAGGTGAGATTATAATAGTGCAATGGAATCACAAATTGGCTTGGCTACAACATGTATCAAGAGAATCAGAGTAGCACAATGATAGCATGGTGGACAGTGATTGTTGGAGGATTTTCTTCACAAATATTTCAAGTTTCTCAGTGGTAGAGAGAGATCGATTTTATCTACAGAAGAGTATTGCAAGTCAGTCCCGGGAGGATGTAGTCTCTCCAAAAGTGTGAGTTAACTAAGTCAAAATGAGTTGTTGGGACAACGAAGTACTTTACTAGTTATATCAATTTGCATAGGAGAAGAAGTTCCCAGTTTGTAGCTCAATTTTATAGTGGAGGCCATGGTTATTTCCAGCGGTGCAAGTTTGTCGAAGATGACGCATTAAACTACTGAAATTCAATTACAAAGGTCTCTTCAAGGTCTTAGAGGAAGGCCAACTTGATTTGGAGGGGATGAGTTTCTTCCAAGAGGCAAGATCAGCGAGTAGAAGTGAAGAAATGAAATTTACCACAGGTTTGCTATTTTATGGCAACTAGTTGTAATATTTTCCGATCACAATTATGGACACCAACAATGTGGATCAGTTTTGCTACAACATGTTCCCATATATCAACAGGTTGCAGACATTCTCATGAAGGCCTTGGGAAAGGAAAATTTTGTCTTCTTCAGGGATAAGTTGGGAGTAGTAGAGAACACCTTCCTCGCTAAGAGGGAGTGATAGTTTTTGGTAGTAGTGAACAAGTGTTCTAGTCTCTATGGTAACTAAGAGGCTAATGAACGCAATATCTCCAAAACCTAGAAACTTTGTCATAAGAAATGCCTTAGAAACACCTCAATAGATTAATTAGAAAATAATTAAATATTTCCTAAGTCTAACTTAGGAAAATTGGTTAATTATATCAGATTAATAGAGGAAAATCAATTTTGCTCTAAATACTTCCAGAAAATTCATTTGATGGAGTCAAGATGATATTAGCCATCAATTAAGATGTGATCATGTCTGTTGAGATTCCTAGAATATTTTAAGAGAAATTCAATGGGGTTGGAGATACATACACAAGATATTCAAGTAGTTCAACTCACCTAGTTGCAGAGATAGCAAGGGTGCGGTTAAAACTTGAAGTAGAGGGAGACACCAGGAGAAGGGTTTTCAGCAGTGAGAAATTCTCAGGAGGTTTCAAGCATTCCAATGTTAAGAAGGGAGGCTGAGATTTCCATTAAAGGAGTTCGAATAAAGTAGTGTGAATTTCCAGTGTGTGCTTCCAATCACCTAGTATGTGTTTCAGAGGAAGCAGTTTGATTTCTAGTCCAGGGAGGTGAACCGAAGGAAGTGCAAGTTGTATCAAAGAGCAGTGTAAGGTAGTGTCAATTCAAGAGAGTATTTTCAGAGGCAGTGTGAGTTCCCCATCAGTAGATCTGTGCAATCTAGTTAGTTAGTGTGAGTTGCAAGTAGGAATCGAGTGGCTGGGAGGAGGCCGAGTTGATTCTAAGGGGGGATCTTTGTGATTCCATCAATTTTTATAGTTGAGATAAATTTTCCAGATGTTTTTCCAGTCAATAGGAAATCAGTTGTATTCTCTATTTTGATTAATAATTATTAATAAAACCCTCATCTGTTGAACAGGTTTTCCCTTTAAGGTTTTTTTAGTGACTATTGTCCAAAACTAATAGTGTCAAAATTATTATGTGTGTGTGGATTATTTCTCTCTTACTACATTTTATTTTCTGCAACGTTTTTATTTGTTTAGAATTGAAATAATGAATTTATTATTATTTATTGTAAATTAATTTATAGAAGACAAATAAATTGCATAAGTTAGAAGATAAATATCCAATTACTACGTTCGTGGAATTTTCACAAAGATGAATTGAGGAAGAGGAGCAAAGGGAATAAAGAATTGTAAATGGGAAGAGATAGAGTACAAAATAAAGAGAAGGAAGAATTCAGAATTAAATACAAGGTAATCCAACAAAATAAAACTTTCATGTATCAAGGGATTGGTGTCTCCTTTCAGTTAGTAACCTAAAAAATAACAAGTTAAATATTGTAAGAAGTGGGAGTGTGTGCTCCATCAAGTTGTAGCTTTCAAAATTAAAGACATGTTAGAGCCTCCTATATATAAGAGCCTACAAAATTGATGTAAAAGGGAGTGGGTGCTTGATTTACATCAAAATTGTTGGACACCCAATCTGCTAAGGGTTTTGGGTGTGGAACGTGAACACACACTAGAGTCCAAGAGACCTTGGAATATGAAACCAATGGCCATAAGGATGTATAAATGTATATCATTGTGAATAGTAAATGTATTCAACAATTTATATTTCATGTGTGTTTAACATTGAATCGGAGTAGGCATACTCCTGCCCTGCCCAAATTTGAGCCAATTGTGTTGTGGCCTCTTTGTGCATGTGAGTTTGTCCATGAGTTCTACATTTCATGAATGTCCTCTTAGCTAAATTCTAGCTACGATCTCTACCATGTAACTCCTATCTACTACCATTTTTTCTACTCCTACTTAGACCTGTTGTGCACTCATTCTCCATTCTTCATTTAAACGTTATCTTTTCGTTTGAACAAAGTGTTATTTCTCTGTTGAATTCTATGTATGTTGGTTCATTGAAGCATTCAAACTCCTCGATTACATGTGCATCGTGATGGTTCACTCTATATGATATGATCCAAAATCGGTATACGTTGGAGATTAGAGTTGTAATGGAGACAAGTCAATAAACGTTGAGTCAAAATAGTCAGTTTATTTGTATTGCACATTGATTCTTGAGAAATGCGTGAAGTCGAGTTTTGTCTTGAGCAATGTGTTGAAGCTCTGCGTGTAAGATTGCATGGTATAGTAGTTGGTGTAGCAACGTGTGCTGCGAATACAATGTTGAAGGAATGATGCCATACCCATTTGGAACTTGCGTTGAATCTCTTTTATATGTGTTGCATTTGCGTTGAACCTGCCTTAGATCACCTGTTAGAATTTGGAGTTGTATGAAGCACGAGTTGAGATACACAATTTTAGGCTCCACCTCTGACAAATGTAGCGGATGGGTAGCTTTCTACTTTGGAAATTTGGATGCCTTGTGCTCATATCCAGATGACTGGGCTTTTTGGAATGCATTTTTTCAAAAGCATGCCACAGTTGCGAGTATATTTCACTTCATTGTCAAACATGTGAGACCGGCATACTTTACTATATTTCACTTTATAGTTGCAAATAGATTTCACTATATTGAATGTTGAGCTTCCTTGGACCTGTTGGTTTTACGAGATGTGTAAGGTGATTTGTATCTTCTAATTTCAAATCGGTCTCATTACCCTATGATGTCATTGTGAAATTATAGCTAACTTACACAGGTTGAAACCTGTAATTTTGTTGCAAAAACCACTGTGCGTGAGCTTTGTTGAACAACATATGTTTACTTTAGAGTGGTGCAACATATTGGAATTTGCGTTGTTGAACTATTTTACATCAAACATATTTGTAATTGCATTGAATAGTGGGCCTATATGTTTTTAATTTCCAAGTCTTAGCATATATTTGCAACCTTAAGCTAATTTTTATTCAGTTATGCACTTCAACCTTTGATAAATGTTTGGATTTTATGGGTTTAAGTTTGTTTGAGCTTGCAAGAGTGGTCTTATTCAAGTGTGATATTAGCATTGGATCATATGATTTTTTCAATCTGTTAATGAAAGATGGTTTAAATAAAGCATTAGCGCTATCACAACATAAATAATTGTGCTTCCCTAGATGCGGGTGACAGTAGGAGTACGAATGACAATCATCTCTCCCACACCCATGAGGACGAAGATCTGCAACGCAAGTCCTCACTCGATGTCGATCCTCAAACCGGTAACCATCCGCACGAGACGAATGAGATAAGTCATGATGAAGATACGCTTGGATAGCGTCACCCCCTTTAGGGTACCTCTCTGCATCAATCATCCTAAATGACTACCTGGACTGACATGTCGATTGGCCATAACTCCTCACTTGAGCCCACTCATGAAAACGGTTATGGCTTGCAGCTGCGTGCGAGGCTCAATCATGACCTACCCCTCCGCATGTGTCATAGACCTTTTAAAAGGAAGGCCCCTCAGCACAAAGAGACACACAGTCAGCTCCTTCAGTCTCTTTTGTCGATTCTGTTCTAACCCTCCTGCGCCACCAACCTGGTGCACAACCCTCATCCTAGCGCTGCGCTGCACAGAAATATCTGGGTTGTGATTTATCCAACCTGCGCTCCCATTTGTCCCACCAGTCTCAACAGTATGTGCGCACCCATTACCCTACGTCCCCTGACGTGCTTTCCCACTCATCATTTCCCATGTCCACTTGCTTCTCCCCTGCTTCATTCCTCTCCCCCTGTTGAGCATCCCTCCATCTTTGTCACTCCTTTGCTTCAGCAGACCATGGCTCCTAGGTTGCACCAAAGAGCCATCTGTGGAGGGCAGAGAAGGGCACTCTCCGGTCGTTACCACCAAGGGACGGACAATCGTCTGGAGTTTGTTAAAGGCTCCTCCTTCGCCACTTACGCTAGACAGAGCCCCGAACCCGATCAGGAGGAGGAGGCCCCCGTGCAAGCTTCGCAAAGAGGCAGATGTGGACCTTGGAAGTCTACCATTGCGCATTAGGCACGCCTCCCGCCTCACAAGACCGAACCTCTTCCAGATCAGGAAGATGAGGGCAATGATACATATGTATGGATTATGGATTTTGAAGGTACTTGGATGCGCGTCCCTAACGCAGAATATCCGAAGGCTCCCATCCTCTGCGCACTGGTTCCCAAACCTACGTGTCCACCCATTGATACAGAAGAAGCGGTTGTGCAGGCATATGCCTGCCCCATAGTGGAGGAAGAGGCAGACAGTAATGATGAAGCTAAAGACTAAGGATTGCGAAACTGCTCAGTTTTTCTTTGTTTTTTGTCATGCCTGCTATTACCACGGAATTCTAAGTCATACTTATGCTTCCACATATTCTGTAATTTCTGGATACAACAGTGTTGCTGCGAATTTTGTAATTTCCTGCTTCAAGTATTTTCCGGGCTGGTTTCCTCCACGGAGGTAGCCCCAAAACTGTGCAACTAAGGCTAGGATTGGTAGCATATGTAATTTTTCTCTTTTCGGATTAATATAGATTAGCCTAATTTACCAAAAAAAAAACACAAGAATTGTGCTCAATATATGCACCCTTGAGAAGCTGAAACCTCTCCATTTTTTGAGCTTGATTTTTTTGAAGAATGGCCAGACTTAATGGATTATTAGACCTACTAAATAATCTAATATTTTCTATTGCTAATGACACTATGAAAACCAACATTAGAATTTCTCTACAACATGCACTAGAGAAGATCAATATCTCCAACTTGAGTCACAACTACAAAAATATGAGTTACAACAAAAAAGACATCATTCTGAATTGTTTTTTGTTCATAACAATCCTATATTTGAGGTTGAGACATATTCCCATCAGCAAGAATAAACTAATCAAATCAATGATGTTAAGGTTGATTCAATTCCTAGTTCAATACCATATTTGGATAAAGAAGTAGAAGTTCATGTTGCACTTCCCAAGTTCATCATTGGACCTTGTGAAGAGCTTGTTAGTAACAAGCATAGAATCGGTCTTGGATATGACAAGGAGGTTTCTCTTCACACTTCATAATATTCCAAGCCCATCCAATTTTATAGTTTTTGGATCAGTTCTATATTTCATGAATGTCCTCTCAGTTAAATTCTAGCTACGATCTCTACCATGTAACTCCTATCAACTACTATTTTCTCTAATCCTACTCAGACCACCAGTTGTGCGCTCATTCTCCATTATTCATTTAAACATTATCTTTATCTTTGTGTTTGAACAGTGTGTTAATTCTTTGTTGAATTCTTTGTGTGCTGGTTCATTGGAGCATTCAAACTCCTATATTACATGTGCATTGTGATGGTTCTTTCTATATGCTATGATCCAAAATCGGTATACGTTGGAGATTAACGTTGTATTGGAGACTAGTCATATAAACATTGAATCAAAGAAGTCAATTTCTTTGTATTGCACGTTGTTTCTTTTATTTGTTGTGTTGGAGTTGTATTGGTGTTGAATTGGTGCGTAGGTTGCTCAGTAAATGCATTCAAGTTGTGTATGGTGGGAATTTGTGTATTTTTGTGCGTGAATTTTTTTATGTTCATGGTATTTTGGTCGTATCTTCGTTCATTAATATTATTTGTGTCTTGAACCATTCATTAAATTATGTCGTTGAAATGGTCTTGAGAAATGTGTGAAGTCGAGTGTTTTTTATAGCAATGTGTTGAAGCTCTGCGTGTAGCAGTGTATGGTGTAGTAGTTGGTGTGCAACATGTGGTGCGAATACAATGTTGAATGAGTGATACCATACCCATTTGTAACTTGCGTTGAATCTCTTTTATACATGTCGCATTTGTGTTGAACCTGCCTTAAATCACCGATTGGAAGTTGGAGTTGTATGAAGCACGAGTTCGGATACACAATTTTGGGCTCCACCTCCGACAAATCTAGCAGATGGATAGTTTTCTACTTTGGAAATTTGGATGCCCTATGTTCATATCCAAATGATTGGGTTGGTTGGAATGCATTTTGTCAAAAGAATGCCACAGTTGTGAGTACATTTCACTGAATTTTCAAACGTGTGAGATCGGCATACTTCACTCTATTTCACTTTGCAGTTGCAAACATATTTCATGAATGTTGAGCTTCCTTGGACCTGTTGGTTTTACGAGATGTGTAAGGTGCTTTGTATCTTCTAAGTTGAAATTGATCTCATTTCCCTATGATGTCATTGTGAAATTATAGCGAAATTACACAAATTGAAACCCATAATTTTGTTGCAACAACCACTGCGTGAGAGCTTTGTTGAACAAAATATGTTTACTTTAGAGTGGTGCAGCATATGAGCATTGCAGTTGTTGAACTATTTTACATCAAACATATTTATAATTGCATTGAATATTGGGCCTATATGTTTGTTATTTCCACGTCTTGGCATCATCTTTGCAATCTTGAGCCACTTTGTATTCAGTTGTGCACTTCAACCTTTGATAAATGTTTGGATCCTTTGATAAATGTTTGGATTTTATGGGTTTAAGTTTGTTTGAGCTTACAAGAGTTGTATTATTCGAGCATGATATTAGCATTGGATCATAGGATTTTTTTACTCTATTATTCAAATTTGGTTTAAATAATCAAAGGAAGATTAGGATTAAACTAGTTTGACCTAGTTCATTGACCAGCATTGGGTTTCTTGGCATTAGCGCTAATCACAACATAAAGAATTGTGCTCAATATATGCACCCTTGAGAAGTTGAAACCTTTCCATTTGTTGAGCTTGATTTTTTTTTAAATGGCCAAACATAATGGGGTATTAGAGTTACTGAATACTTTAATATTGTCTATTATTCATGACACTGTGAAAACTGAAATTAGAATTTCTCTACAACATGCACTAGAGAAGATCGTATTTCTCCAACTTGAGTCACAACTACAACAAGATGAGCTACAAAAAAAATGACATCATTCTAATTTTTTATTTTTATTTTTCCAGAACAATCTTGTATTTGAGGTTGATACAGACTCTCGTCAGCAAGCAGAAACTAATCAAATCAATGATGTTAAGGTTGATTCAGTGCCCAGTTCAAGAGCATATTTGGATAAATAAGTAGAAGTTCAGGTTGCACTTCCCAAGTTCATCATCTGACCTTGTGAAGATTTTGTGAGTAACAAGCACATAACGAGTCTTGGATATGACAAGGAGGTTTCTCTTAACACTCCATAATATTCCAAGCCCATCCAATTCCATAGTGTTGGGTTTCTTCATGATGGTTTATCCTTCATCCCTTTCAGATCCTACTCCTCTTCCACAGTAGCCACAACAGATTATCAAATACCAACAATGTGACAGACTTGGTCATGTGAAAGATCATTTCTTTGATCTTCACCCTTGTAAGCAGTATGGTCAACACACTCATCATTCAAACAGATGCTTTAGAAACAAGCCTCCTACAAAAACAAATATTCACCTTGGTTGGCTTGCTTCTTGGCAATGGGCTTCAACAGCCAAGAATATATTTTGTTCATACCACATAATTTGTTCTTGAGTATTAAAAATTCTTGCAATTCTCAAGTATCATGAAATCCTGCTTTCATGATTTGAACAATATGTTGGCCAATGATCCCCGGATGCATGTGACAGTAGAAGTACGCATGATAACTGCTTCTCCCACACTCGAGATGATGAAGATCTGCAGCGCAGGTCTTCACTCGACGTGGAGCCACACTCCTGCAATCATCTGCATGAGATGACATAGATCATGCATAATGAAGACATGCTTGGACAACATCATCCCCACCAGGGTACCTCTCTTCCACAATCGTTTGAATGATCTCCTTGACTGACATGTCGCTCGTCCATAACTGTTCGCACATGCCTACTCATGAAAACTGTTACAGCACGCAGCTGCATGCGAGGCACAATAATGCTCAACAACTTTGCATGTGTCATAGGCCTATTAAATGGAAGGATCTTCAGCACAAAGTGACTCACAGTATGTTCCTTATGGTTTATCTATTGATTCATTTCTTGCCCTCCTGCGTGCCCAGTCTGTCGCACAACCTCCCCCCTAGTGTTGCGCTCCATAGAATTCCCCAGGCTACTCTCCCCCCAAATGTGTGATTCACCTCAACTCCATTTGTCTTACTAGTTTCATAAGCCTGGGTGCTCCTAGCATCCCGCACCCCTTGTCGTGCATTCCCCTTCAACAAACCTCCCTGTCCACTAGCACCTTGTTTCACACCTCCCTCCTTGGGTCATATCTGCTCCACCCTTCCTCTCATACCCCCATCAATCCTTCGCTTCAGCTGACCATGGAACCTATTGTTTGAAGGTAAATCCTCTCTGCGGACAGAGACGATCCCTCTAGCCCTAGGGTGGGTCTAGAAACAAAAGGACACGCTAAAGTGTTGCTTCCTAGTTAATGAATGAACAAAAGACACGGTAGATTGACCTACTAGAAATCCAACACTATCGTCATTGTAGAAAGAGTTGTAGCCTCTCGCTCCTGCCTTAGAAAATCACAATCTGATCGTTGTTACGCTCAGATACCTGCACACAGAACAAAGAAAAAAAACAACATAGGACATAATGGTTTCACTCACAACTATTAACCAGTCAAATAGGGCTAAACGTATCGTATTACACAAACATCATAACACAATAGTGGAACCAAACAGTAGTCATGTATATAAATGAGTAGAAGGAAGATTACAACCGATGCTTTAACGTTGCGGTCTCCTCCAGTGGGGTTCAGGCAAAGCGCGTCTCAAATGTCCGTCAGGGAATTCGAACAAGATGAAGCCATTGACTCAAGCTCTCTTAGAAGTCATGGACTCCAGCTTCCTCAACGTAATTCCTCCTTGCTCTATCTTCTCTAACAATTCAACTATAGTGTGTCTAACTCTCCAAGTTCAGCTCTTCAGTTGTTCAGCTAGTTGATGAGAAGAGAGTAGTTTCTTTTATAGAGGGGAATGAGGAGGTTGGGATCCCTACAAAGGTGGGAGGGAGTCCTATCCTTTAGGAGAGTTCCAAGGGAGGTGGAAACTACTAACTAAAGGAAGGAGTCCATGGTTGTTTCAGTTCAACCACTCCCAATGACTCATCCCCGAGGTGGTTGGAATAGAACCTCCACCTCTATTTTTAAAAAACATTCCATAAACAGCTTAGCACGGGTGTCTAACTATCACAGAGCATCAACTGACGTGAGCTCAGTGTTAAATTTCTCGGTCGGCGTGAGGTGTAACTGGCTACTCGCACCAAGGCAAAAATAGGGGTTTTTATAGCTCTATTCAAGGAATTGTCAACAATGTAGAAATTTGAATAATGGATGAGTTATTCACCGAGATTATCCTGATTACACACTATTTGAGCTTCATGCATAATACATAACCTCTTCTACCATTTATCATCAATTTGCGAAATTAAAAACAATCGCATGCGCACATTGAAACATTAATCAATCACACATATCAACACAGTATGTAATGGGGAAAGCTTACAGCTAAAAACCCCCAACTATCTGTATATTATAATGATAGAGAACATGTAACAATACATAGCACAAAACTCCTCACAAGCTCTTAGCACTATCTCCAATTGTTACACACAAACTAGCTCAGATCTGAACAAGTCACAAGTTCAAATCTCCTCCACTGTTTGCCTGCCTCTACTGCGCAATCCAAGATGAATAATGATGAGATCCAAGTTCGAATCCCACTGGCTTGTACTGCGCAATCCTCATTGGCAATCTCAATCAATGTGTGTGCAAATCTCATGCACAGCTATAGTCACAACCGATAGTAGACTCACCCTTTCACCCACCTCTAACACTGGTCTCCACTGAACTGTCCATGCATTGCAGTTAACTGATGTATTCTTTAGTTGATTTATGAGTTAATAATTAGTGAATTAATTAATAATTAATTCACACCACTCATCACTAGTGTATTTATCAGTTAGACTAAATACAACTAGTTCAACTAAGTTAAACCGAACACAACTCCATCAACTATCTCATCAACTCCACCAAACTCTGCCACATGAGTTCTAACTAAATTCAGCCATGCAATAGCTCAACTAAACCCTAGGAATAGCGTAATTCCTTCTGTCAGCTGCATGTGCCACATCTGTAGCTCGAACTGAAGTGCTGCAAGAGGATAAGATAATGTTTATAGTCCAAATATCATTAAGAGCTAATGATATTCGACTGATCTATTTTTAGACTGGCAGTCTAAAAATAGACTCCGCCCAGTATGTCTAAAAATAGAAATCCATCTATTTTTCCAACTTGACCAACCATCCATAAATAGCATCCCGCAACTTATAGAACATGATCCATATGTCTAAAAATAGACATAGTCTAAAAATAGACTTTGCAACAAAAATCACCTGTGTGGCCCCCACCTAGTTTAGGTGATCACTTTCCAACTAGGATCAAGAATGATGTTTCAGGATGCCTCCTTCACTATTTCTTGTTGCAATCTTCAACACTCCCTCTCAACAAGAAAGGATTGTCTTTGCATGCGACATGCAACTCCATGCATTCGCCCTACAACCTTCACAAGCGCCATGCAACTCCATGCATCTGCTCTGCAACTCCTCTGAAACTGAATAGGCTCCAAACAACTCAATCAGTCTGATGCATCTATCATCAAAGTCTTCGAATTCTGCTGGGCCCAATTGCACATGTCATCAGGAACCACTGCGCTGTTGAACTCTTGCACCCATGCACTCTGCACTTGCTGTCAACTCTGATTCGCGCTCCAGTATCCGACACTGTCACTTTGATCTGCCTGCATCAATCCAACTGATCATGCTACTGCTGCGCTATGGGCACCTCGTAGCCAGGTTCAATTCATGAGATCCACACCATCTCATGAATCCTGCCCAGAAATCTCCTCTTGGGATTATTCATGCATGTCGCCCCACCTCTCACCTGGTGGTATAGCTGCATGCACTCCCTCTGCCCATCTGGCACGAAATTTCTCTGCATGAGTAATTTCTTCCACTCCATGATCGTCATCTTGTGGCTGCTCCACATCCCGAGGTTCACTATTACCTGCATGCAAAACTTGCTCCCTCTCAAGCATCAATTGCATGTCTTTCTTGCACTTCCCAACAGTAGGAAGCTTCGTAGACATCCCATCTACTTCAAGTCTGTAGAGATTCTTTACGCGAATCCCAACCTTCTTGACTTGTCCTGTTGCCTTGTGCCGAAGGAAAAATTTTCCTTCACTGAAGACAACTTCATACCCTTTATCCTCTAACATTGCGACTGAGATCAAATTCTTCTTTAAACCTGGAACATGCACTACATCTTGTAAAAGAATGAGTTTACCTGACTCCCTCTGAAAGGTTATGGTACCAATGCCGGTCGCATTGTATCATCCATTGTCACCCAACTCAACATGCAACTGGAGATATTTCTCCACCAAGTCACTGAAAAGATTCACATCTCCCGTCATGTGAAAGGAAGCGCCACTATCAAAATACCACCCCGATCCCAATTCACTAGACACCATGCATGCGATCAATGAGAAGTCCAGCTCAAATTGCGAGGCAAGAGCCTCACCAGCTGCAGCTCCAGCAGCCTGCTTGTTCTTCTTCTTCTGTGGACAATTTGTGGCGTAATGCCCATGCTCGTGACAGTGAAAACACTTCACTTTGGACATGTCACGCTCTTTACCATCCGCACCAGATTGAGAAGCATTCTTCTTTCCCTTCCCCTTCCTTGCTTTGGTAGCCAAAGCGCAATCCTCTTCATCAGATGCCTTTGATGAAGATCCATCCCTGGTACTCCGCCTTATCTCCTCTTGCACAATATCCGACCAAAGTCGCTCCCATCTTGGAAATTTCTCCCGACCATTGACAGAGTCCTGATAGGAGTGCCAAACCTTCGGAAGCCCAAGGAGAGCCAAGCTCACCAGTTCCTCATCATCCACACTAACTCCTACACTCCCAAGCTCATCCCTGCAGTGGACAAACTTTGTCAAGTATACCGGAATAGTGTCATTCTTCTCCATCTTTATTTTCCTGAGTTTATCCTTGAGCGCCAACTTCCTCTAGTCGCTCTTGCTTTGGAATAAATCTGTCAAGGCTTTCCACATCAAAAATGGAGAAGCCTTACCATGCAGGCTGGACACTATGTGATCCTTCACGCCCTCCAATAGAATCCTTCGACACTTTGCTGTCTTCTTTTGCCAAGCCTCAACCAAGGCTGCATCGCTAGGCTTTGGAACTTCAGCATCTATGAACTCCTTCAGCCCATTGTCATCGAGCACCACCTCCATCCTATCCTTCCATGCAATATAATTCGAGCTACCTTCAAGGGCATACTCCAATCGCAATTCGTTGAAAGACATCTCGAATTTCGACACCAAGAAAACACTGCTGCAAATTTGAATTCCACCAGCTCAAAACTCAACCGCTTCTGATCTGTGAGAACAAAGTATTTCTAGCACAGAGATCGACTGTAGGGGCATTTACTGGATTTTTCACCTTTCAAAGAAAGGATGAATCCAGAGGCTACCTGGCCCTCTTACAGACTCTGTCTACCGAAATAAAATGTAATCACTGTAATAGATCCGATGATCAATCTTCGCTCTGATACCATGTAGAAATTTGAATAATGGATGATTTATTCACCGAGATTATCCTGATTACACACTATTTGAGCTTCATGCATAATACATAACCTCTTCTACCATTGATCATCAATTTGCGGAATTAAAAACAATCGCATGCGCACATTGAAACATTAATCAATCACACATATCAACACAATATGTAATGGGAAAGCTTACAGCTGAAAACCCCCAACTATCTGTATATTATAATGATAGAGAACATGTAACAATACATAGTACAAACTCCTCACAAGTATCCAGCACTATCTCCAATTGTTACACACTAACTAGCTCAGATATGAACAAGTCACAAGTTCAAATCTCCTCCACCTGTTAGCCTGCCTCTACTGCGCAATCCAAGATGAATAATGATGAGATCCAAGTTTGAATCCCCTTGGCTTGTACTGCACAATCCTCATTGGCAATCTCAATCAATGTGTGTGCAAATCTCATGCACAGCTATAGTCACAACTGATAGTAGACTCACCCTTTCACCCACCTCTAACACTCGTCTCCACTGAACTGTCCATGCATTGCAGTTAACTGATGTATTCTTTAGTTGATTTATGAGTTAATAATTAGTGAATTAATTAATAATTAATTCACACCACTCATCACTAGTGTATTTATTAGTTAGACTAAATACAACTAGTTCAACTAAGTTAAACCGAACACAACTCCACCAACTGTCTCATCAACTCCACCAAACTCTGCCACATGAGTTCTAACCGAAGTCAACCATGCAATAGCTCAAATAACCCTTAGGAAAAGCGTATTTCCTTCTATCAGCTGCATGTGCCACATCCAAGCATCAAACTGAAGTGCTCCAAGAGGATAAGATAATGTTTATAGTCTAAATATTATTAAGGGTTAATAATATTTGACTGTTCTATTTTTAGATCGACAGTCTAAAAATAGAAACCGCCCAATGTCTAAAAATAGAGGTCCATCTATTTTTACCAACTCGACCAATCATCCATAAATAGCATCCTGCAACTCATAGACCATGATCCATATGTCTAAAAATAGACATAGTCTAAAAATAGACTTTGCGACAAAAATCACCTGTGTGGCCCCCCCACCTAGTTTAGGTGATCACTTTCCAACTAGGATCAGGAAAGATGTTTTAGGATGCCTCCTTCACTGTTTCTTGTTGCAATCTTCAACAAACAAGAAGAATGTTGCTTTCATCAAAGGGGATGCAAAGATGGTATTTGCAAAGCATGACACTGCTTATTGATCACAGAAACGACCCTCCAATGTGCGAGTTGGGGATTGCAGGGACAGTGACAAAATGTTGTGTAACAGATGCCCCCTAAAGCATGAAGTCCAAGGTAAAGGGAGGGGTGAAAATTTTTATGAGAGCGCGTTCGAACCAAACACCGCTGTCGGAAAACCTGCAATTACAAATACAATTTATTTCTGTGATACATGAATCATGTGGCATGGGCGCAGCCATCCATAATAGAGTATATAAAAACTGAGATCCGAGGTATGGACGCAGCCATCCAGTAGTAAGGATCAATAAATAGACTCAGGTATGGTCGCAACCATCCAATCAAAAGAGTCATGCAATAGGTCATGATAATCCACAAAAATCCGTAGCCTGGATTTTATCAGACAAAACCCAGGGTCTTGTGCTCCATATCAACCCGAACAAGTACAATTTCAAGCATGTGAATATATGAGCTGAAGTCCAACATGCAAGAAAATCATTTGATTCCCAGCCAATGATGAAAGTTGTTAATAGACGTGAGAGAAACCACCAATGATGACGATGGTCCTCAAGGTACAAAAGGTACAATCTATGGAATGTGAACAATGATCTGACGTCGAACATCCACAGAATCACTCGATCGAAGACCAATGATGTGAACCTTGCGTCGAATGCAAAAAACCTGCCATTAAGGCATGCAGGCTCCAAGGTACCGGAAGGGCATCTCTAGATCAAATTCCTAGATAATGAGCTGAAGTCGATAGGAAATGACCTGGTCGAAGGACGGCCATAATTTTTCCCACATCATCGACACGAGATAGAGGAACATGATGAAAGTGAATCAGGGCCAACAGGAAATTAGAGGAAGGCTGACAACTGCAGAGGCAAACTTCTCTTGAACATATCAGCGACACAACACTGGATTTGGCAGCATTTGACATCAAAAGATCTGAGGTCATGATGACATGGAAAAGATCATATGAGAGGTCAACAAGGATTACCTAAACCCATGGAGGCAAAAAAAGACGAACCGAGATGTCCCCAACTTGACATGAATGCAGACAAGTGCCATGTTCAAGAGCAATGTACTGCCAACATAACTAAAACTTGGTTCCATTTTCCCCCACCATTTCTGGCGAGTACCCCAATCATTTTTGAAAACAAGCTTCAAGGGGATAGCATATGCTTGTGATGTAAGTTTTTCCTTCGGACAAATCCAACCTAGTACATTTTATGAGCCCTAGGAAGGAGGAACTCGAATAATGTCATGGTGACAAAGTCCGATGTCATTAGGGTTTAACGAGTCTGGCAAAGGGAGAACTCGATGTCTTTTCATGTTTAGAGAGTTTGAAAAGAAGGCAGAAAAGAAAACTCCAGCATGGCCCTTTTCATAAATAATCTCTTAGATATGAAAAGGTAGAAAACAATATCTGAAAGAACCTCTTAGTCACGATAGGCTAAGGTATTCCTTTTTCATAAATAATCCCTCCCAGCCCAAAAAGGGGGTATACGTATACTGGGTAGATATCGTTTCGTAGCCATTTAACGAGTTCAAAACGACAAGAATATCGGCAATCTTTTTAATTTTAGAGAGTCAGAAAAGAGCTGAAAGATGACTCTAGTAGTGACTTTTCGTGTTTTTACTGAGTCCAAAAAAGTATAAAATGTAACTCGTTACTTCATCACTGTCGCATGAAAAACCTGTTGTTGCACAAGAGACACGTGTAAAACCCCTTTTTTGAGAATAATACAATAAAATAATCGAAAAATATGTCTTAAAACCTAATTAGGGTTGTAGAAAAGTTATAAAATGCCAAAAATGGTAAAAATAATTACTTTTCACTTTTTACCTCTTGTGGAGCAATAGTTACCCATTTCACTGTGCAATCTTGTAGCGACGATAGCAGCCAATCCAGTGGATCAATCTCAAATCCGTTAGTTCCAAGTAAGAGTTGAGATCCTTCTTGTCATTTTACGTCATTTCTTACTATCTGCAATTTCATATTTTTAATTTTGGGGGAGGAAATGCAAAAATTAGGGCACGACAGTTGGCGCGGGTTTCAGGCACGGAGTCACGCCAACCGCCCAATTTTTAACACTAGGGCGCGCCAACAGCGCAAACCATTTTTGTGCAAAATTCTAATCAAATACCCCAATTATTTATAAACTTAAAGTTCAAAAATGGCTAATACCACTCATATGAATGTGTTTGCAGGTAGAAAGAGGCAAAATGGTCATAGAATGGAAATAATAGGAACATAGCGAAGAAGACGAGCTAGCCATGAAAAATGAGAGAGTCATGGAAGCTCTCAGAAACTGTGGTCTGAAACAATTCTTCCTAACACCATGTCTCCAAGCCCAACCAGAGTTATTACAGTATCTGATCAGCATATGGGATGAAAATCAAGAGAAGTTCATCCTCCGGGATCAAGAACTTGAGATTGAAGTTTCTAACATGTATTTCATAACAGGATTGTCGCGGAGGGGAGTACCATCAATCCTAACCGACACCCGGCCTTGCATGGAAAACATGTCCATGGTGATAGACAGGGTATTTCCAGGAGCACGGAAGGGAACGGGTAGTGGGAAAGTTGATATCCAGACTATCCTAGACTTGACACTAAGAGTAGTGTTACACACCATCACACGAGCTGCGGGGTCACAAGCACCACACGAAGCAACAAAGACACAGTTGCTTCTTGCTTCAGACTGCATGGCACCAACCATCTACAACTGGGTAGAGTCCGTGATAATAAACATGAAACGCCAGCTAACAAAATGCAAGAAGACCAAACTGAAACAATTTGGTTATGGATCTATC
The DNA here is from genome assembly GCA_034641835.2 of Pinus albicaulis. Classification (NCBI taxonomy): domain Eukaryota; kingdom Viridiplantae; phylum Streptophyta; class Pinopsida; order Pinales; family Pinaceae; genus Pinus; species Pinus albicaulis. Next base: position 2,033,664,462 of record CM076575.1, on the reverse strand, counting down.
CTGGTATCATTATTCTTGGAATGACTACCCATTTTCCAACAATAGGAGGTCATAGTCCCAACACCACCAGCGAGAGAACGACAGATATCTCGATGGGCAGCTCTGATGCCAAGGGTAGGGAGCGGTCAACAGATGTCCTTGAGACAAGAATTCTTCGATTGGCTTCGCCGACAACTGATTGTCGTGGAGGACTGGCCCTACTCTGGTATATATTTCACTAATGATCTGGACCTCCCACTCCTGGAAGGAGAGGATTGGGATGAAGATTTGGGTGAGACTCATTTTTTAATTTTCATGAGTATTATGATTGTTTTATTTATGCATGTTCTGACATTAAATTCATGTGTGTGCAGATGTTGGCCCAGAGATACCTGCAGGCATGTCACCGATAGTGAGGCGAATCCCTCGCGATTTCAACCCTCAAGGCGAGGGCGGCGAGGAAGATGAAATAGTATGTAATCTGGAGGGAATCATCTGAGGAGTCCTGGACTATGCACGATTTGACGATGTTCCACACGCCTACTAGAGAAATACTATATGGGTGCCTAGCTGAATTCACTGCTTGCTGAGATGGCTCATACGGGCAGTGACATGTTTTATCATGAGCACCATGCTGATTAGACACCTAGGTTTTATTTTATCTGCATATTTTGAGAGACATGATATCTCAGGATGTAACAGAAACACACATATATTTTTTGAAGTTATGATGCACCTGGATGCAAACATGCAATATATATATACATATATTTTTCTACATGGATCTTTTACATATGATGATCCTTTTTACAAATTATGCAAATGCTTATCTAATACAATGTTAGCCATTGTATCAATTAATGTACTCATTCGTCTAGGAATATGTTAATATGTAATAAAATAAAAATGTCTTTCCAACAAACAAATATGTAAATACAATCTCAGAATGTGCGGATTTCTAACTGAATAATGACTATTGAGTTGTAGAACGACAAGCTGTGAATCTAGATTTACAAGCAATGCAAGTATGTCGAGGTTAATTGCTTCGGTTAATATCTCAATGATTGCGCTATATTCAACGACATTGTTTGTAGTTCGTCCTAGACAGATACCTTGCAGATCTATCAACTCACTAGCAGGATCATAGATTACCCAGGCTGCTGAAGACAAATTCCTAGTACTGCGGGAAGCACCATCAGCGAAACCAACATAAGGGGTAATAGACATCTGCCCAATAAGAAAGACCCAATAAGAAGAAAAGCGCTCACAAAGAACGCCAAAAACATGCACAAAAATGAAAACAACACCTATGTACATCTATTACGCATGGATGACTCATGCATAATATTTTTTGAGATACAACCCATTTTTGGGCTATTCAAGAGGATGACCTCTATAATCAATTAGCTCATAGGCTCCATTCTGCAATACACGTTTAACAATGTAGGTCCCATGCCACATAGGTTTAAATTTTCCTTCCCCAAACTTATCATGAGCTTGGTCATGCAGGAGGATGAGATCTCCTTCAACGAAAGAACGAGGGGAAACTGATTGGTCAAAATGAGTCTTGACCCGCTTTTTCTGTGCTTCAATAACGAGAGAAGAAAAGCGAAGGGTTTCATCCAACCTTTCTAAATAAAGGAGACACTCTTCTTCTGGCATACGATTAGGCAGTAATTCAACAACCAACCTGAGCTAAGGTATTTCACATTCAATCGGGAGGGTAGCTTCCAGGCCATAAACCAATTGGAAAGGAGTGAACCCGATTGCGTTTTTAATTGAGGTTCGGTATGCCCAAAGAGCCGAAAATAAAATGAGATTCCAATTGGATTTGTGGATCCCAATCGTATGTTGAAGCATGGTGACAAGAACTTTGTTCACAGTTTCAACCTAGCCATTGGCTTGAGGGTAGTATGGCATTGAGCTGTCGTGACGCAGACCCAACTTAGAAGTCAACTCTGCCACCATATAATGCCAAAAATGGGAACCATGATTGGTAACGATGGCTTGAGGGACACCAAACCTAGCAATAATGTGATTGAATATGAACTAGGTAGCTATTTTACCGTCGGCGGCAAGTGTAGGCATTTATTCGGCCCATTTGGTGAAGTAGTCTACGGCTACGATAATATATGCATGCCCCCCAACTGAGTGAGGGTTACACATCATAAAATCAATGCCCCACTTTGCAAAGGGACCAACGGTAATGACAGGATGAAGAGGAATGGGTGGCGGATGCATCTTGTGTTGATAAACCTGGCAATCATGGCATTTACGAACCGCGACAATGTAGTCTTTGAAAATCGAAGGCCAGAAATAACCATCATGAAGAATTTTATGTGCAGTGGCATGACCAAAAATGTGATCACCACAGGCGCCACTATGACAATCATTCAGGGCTTTCTCAGCTTTCTCGAGATTCAAACATTGCCGGAGTATAGAATCGACTCCAATACGATAGAGAGTATCTCCAATAATACGATAGGGTTGTAATTGATGGCAGATGCATCGGCGGGCATCCTTCGTCAACTCAGATCTAAAAGATGAAGTCTGGAGATAGACGATGATATCACCATACCATGGATCAAGTGTGCTAATCAAGAAAAGAGAATCGTCTAGAAATGATTCCTCAGAACGAGAAGGAGCGGAGTCAGAAGGGAGAGAACAAAGTAAATCAGAAAAGACTAATGATTTCTTAGATTTGGCAGCAGTAAATTCCAAATCAAACTCTTGGAAGATAACAATCCACTTTGAGTATTTTCCCCCCAGCAATTGTCGAGACAATATGTAGGTCATGGGGTTGCAATCAGAAATCACTGCCACTGTGCGTAAAATGATATAATGACGAAAACGTTGAACGGCTTGAACAACAACCAAAGCTAACTTCTCAACATGATCATAACATGTTTTGGAGTCGAGAAGATTATGATACAAGTAATAAATAACATGCTCATGACCGTCATCATCATCTTGTACCAAAACCATGGCAATCGTGTTGAAAGCAGTAGCTAAGTAAAGGGAAAAATCACGATCATAATTTGGAGGGCAGAGGAGAGAAGCATTGACAAGCAATGTTTTTAACGCATCAAAATATTTATGAGTGATTTTATCCCAACGAAAAGGAATGCCCTACTTCAACAATCGTGTATATCCTTTAGCTACTTCGGCATAGTTAGGTATAAAACGGTGTAAAAAAATAGCTTTCTCTTGTAAACTCTACAACTGATACAGTGAGGAAGGAGAGGGAAGGTTGATAATAGCCTCAACTTTGAGAGGATCAAAGTGAAGTCTGTCTTTGGACACGATAAACCCTAAGAGTCTACTGGAATCAACGCAGAAGACACACTTATGTGTATTAAGCTGAATTTTATAGTGTCTACAACGAAGAAAAATTTAATGAAGATGATCAGGATGGTCTCTACTCTTAGCCAAATGAGCCGGAAGGTCATCCAGATAAGGTTGAACGATGTGGTGAATATCATGAAAGGTATAAGATATCGCGCGCTGAAAAGTGGCCCTAGCATTCTTTAAACCAAAAGGAATATTCTTATATGTGAAGGTACCCCAAGGACAAATGAAGGCAGTTTTGTGTTGATCAGTCGGGAGAATGTTGATCTGATTATAACCAGAAAAACCGTCCATAAGGGAAAAAATATCGCTCCCGGCATAGTCGTCAATAATTTGATCGATGAAGGGAGCCAGATATTATCCTTAGGACAAGATTGATTGATATCACGATAGTCAACACAAACCCAAATAGTGCTCTATTTCTTATCTATAGGAATAATATTAGAAACCCATTCTGTCAGTGGAATCGGATAAATGAAACCATCTTTGAGAATCTTTTCTACTTCGGCCTTAATGGCAGCAGCTTTCCTAGGATGCACCGGACGAAGATGCTGACGGACAAGTTTCGAACCGGGGTAGGTAGGAATCTCATGCACCATGATGCTAGGATCAATGCCAGTAATTTCCTCGTAGGACCATGCAAAGACATCACATAATTCGTGAAAAAGGCTAGTATAAACTTGTACTTCATCAGAAGAACAAGTGACCCCAATATGGATTTTCTCAACGATTCCTGGTTTAACGAAAATGTCAATAGGCATTGTCTGGGTAATGTTACTCAAGTTACCTTCTGAAAAAACTTCATATATCTGAATAGGTGTTTGAAGCGGACGAGAAGGAACCTGAGAAGCGAAATGCTCAATACATGTAGGCATGGCCCCTAAGCTTGGCCGAAACGAGGAACGATGATGTCCATCGCCCCACGGGAGATCCTCCAGAGACATGGTTTCCAAGATAGCCTCATTAGACGAAAACACTTCTTTCAAAGAATATCGTGAATTGGAATCACCAAGGCAAGGGGATTGAGAATGAACGTCAAGAGACACGCTCGTAGGAGCAGAATCAGAGGATAGAACTTCTGATGTAGCAATGAGTTCACAATAATCAATTTCAATCAGACTCAATGGCATTGAATCTCTAGATGAATCAATTTGTTCAGGAGAAGGGATAACCCAGGGGTCATCGGTGCGAGAAATCATATTGACCTAAACAGTATTCGGTGGTGGAAAGGGAAAAATACCCATGAGGGTAGGATCCTTGAAAAGGCTTGGCCCTACACTCTCGTAAGGAGTAGGAATCTTATCTACATACGGAACATTGTTCTTGGAAGAAGAAGTGAAGAAATACAATTGATCTCGACAGTAATAATCTTTCCTTCGTGCAAGAATTTCAAAACATGAAAGAGAGTGGACGGAGCACACAGCATGGCATGAGTCCAACTTCGCCTTAGGAGAAGACTATAATTGAGTTTTGCGTCAACGACTTCGACCTCGACATTGACTGTCTTCCCTTCCAATATAATTGGAAAACTAGCGAGAACACCAAGAGGTTTAGATTCCCTTCCATCAAATGCTTCAAGGGAATTGGGTGAAGAAGTAAGAGCTGGAGAACCAATGGCTTTCCAACAAGAAGATGACATGACACAGGTAGATGCACCCTCGTCCACAACTGCCCGGTGAATATTCAAACCATTAATACCAACTTGGATGATGAGAGCAATTTGGTGTGGGATTCATGGTATGAAATTATCTAAATCGAAAGCGAGAAGGATAGTGTCGACAGGATCAACCCCACCTATCGCAGATAGCAAAGCTTTCCGTTGTGACAGACAACTATAAAGTACTTCTAACGCAGACATGGCGGATGGCGACTGAGCCAAATCCTCAACAATACTGTAATGCTGAGCGGCACGGGCATTAGGATTGTACGAATACTTACGGAGTACACCTTTGGAAGGTGGCTGTACAATAGATTCAGTGCTAGGTCATTCAATATCAAGAGGACTAGAAGTAGGTGGAGGAGGAGGACCATCAGCGATCTCCTTCCCCGCTACCTGACACGAGCCAAAGTAATCTTTCGATCAAGTAGCAATGGAAACAGGTGCAGAACCGTTCATCATAAACACCTAAGAGCCAAACGGGGCAAAGGATTGAGGCTTCTCTACCATCTGAGTTTGCTGAGGAAAATGTTCTTTAAGAACAGCCAGAGCTTCTTGAATGCCTTTTAGCAATTGACTCACCTCGGACCGTCGAGGACAGTCTTTGGTGAAGTGCTCTTCATCACAAATTAAACAAGGATACTTCAGTTTGCGTTGACAACTATCAGCAGAACGAGGCTTTGGAGAATCTTGTTTGGGGGTATCGGCTTTGGCCTTACCTTTACCCTTATTCTTACCTTTGGAAGTGTTATATGTAGGATTGGCCTGAACAACATTCACTTCGGCGGGTTTTCCAGAATTCGAAGTTGACTGAGAAGCTACATTATTATAAGAAGTAGAATTCTGCTTCCCAGATCTAGATGAAGAAGACTTCTAAGAAGTCTGAGATACGAAACCAATAATACCATCAACGGATGGAGTCGCTAGCAGTTTAGAAGTTCTAGGTTGAGGAGCATCAAGCAAGATGTCATATAACGTGCAAGATTGAGAGTACACAAGATCAAGGTACTGGGCGTAAGAAATGGCTTGTTCCTCAGTTGCACATGCCCCAATAGCTATGTCCTTAGCAATCTGATTGACAAAGGAGGTAGTGAACCAATGAGTTAGAAGTTGATCCGGAATTTCAAATTTGATCATGCGACGAGGTCACCGCCACTCATGAATATGATCCGAGATATGAGTAGCTCGGTCCGGTTTCAATGAAGTGAGGAGATGTGTCCCAATCTCATAGTGGATCGGTAACTAAAAATGTGTAAGGAATTCCATGGCTAAGGAATTGAAATCTTGAAAGACTCCACAAGATAGCTCAATGTACCACTTCGCAGTGGCACCAGTAAGAGTCCGCTGGAAAAGACGAAGCCGAATAGAATCATCAACCCAAGAGTTAGAATAACACCACAAGTGATAAGTCATAACATGTGTTTGGGGGTCTTCTCCAGGTTTACCCTCAAATTTAGGAAAATAACCGGGAATATTGGTAGGAACTAGAGGCCAATACGGGTTATAAAGAATAGGATCATTCATCAACTTTGACACATTTGGTAATTCCAATGTAGCAAGAAATGGTAATTGGGTATTGAAAGTCATCGAAGGTCTTTGATATAGACCGGTATGCACATTCCACCCAGGCCGAATGGGATTCTGTCTCCATACATTCTGTCCCGAAGGATTCGAATCATAGGGATTAGAAGCAGGATAATTCGGTTGATACTGGGGTTGAGGACTAGGATATTGAGTCGAAGTAGACCACTGAGATCCTTGATAAGTAGCATAAGGATTTTACTGAGGAATGTAAGCATGACTTTGAGGTTGCTGATACACAGGTTGATTTTGAGGGTAAGGAATCTAGGGTGCACTATATACTGGTTAATATGAACCTTGAGGATAGTAAGCGCCTTGCGGTTGAGCAGGTTGAGCAGGCTGCTGAGTAGGGCAAAGAGGTAGAACCAGCTGCGGAAATGAAGGAATCTGCTGGTGGGCAGGTTGCAATGGTTGCTAAGATGGTTGAACTGATTGTTGAAATGGTTGTTGGGGGCCACCAGGTTGACCTTGTGGGAAATCTTGGCCTAATGGTTGTGACAATCCAAGCTATCCCTGATGACCAGGTTTACCCGGAGAAGGACCGTAGGGTTGTCCTGGTTGCACAATATTTGGGCCATATTGAACATGAAGCTATGATTGAGGTGCAACAGGTTGTCCCTGTGGTGGATAAACTTGCCCCCCGAGACCAGAAGATGATCCAGATTGATTTACAGATTGACCTGAGAGATCGGAGGGTTGTCCATGTTGGACCAAAGGTTGTCCTTGTAAAGGTTGGCTTTGTGGACCGTATGGTTGTCCCTGTGGACCAAAGGCAAGGCCCTGCTGAGCTAAAGGTTGTCCCTGAGAGGGTTGTCCTTGCAAGCTAAAGGGTTGCACAGGTAGAGTAGGTCCCAAATGAGTAACAGACTGAAAAGGATCATAAACGGCCTGATAAGGATCGATAGGAGGAAAATAAACTGGATTCCCATACACATCATAATGGTGCGGATATACATATACGGGATTACCAACATCATCATAGTGATGGAAACGAGGATATCTAGGAGCTTGAGACTACTGAGAACCTTGAGAACTCTACTACTAAACAGCTAATAGATATTCTTCAAAATTAAGACCACCGGGAATCACAAGAGTAGTGGAAACTAAACTAGAAGCCATACAGACTGTCGGTTGGACTGGAGCAAACGTAACAGTGATCGACGAACCAGGAGTCGATGGTGATAGTCCTAAGGAAGATAGGACCGAACTCTGAGGAGGAGTTACTATCCTGGATTGCAGAATGGAGGCAACACCAGACATAATTGACTCAAAGACCTATAGCTAGTCAGGAGTGACATTGACGGTGGAGAAGATTGGATAGAGACACGAGGGAGATCTTTGGGAAAAAGATGATATTCGTCTGAAGAAATAGCCATTTCTCCACTACCAACTAGACTCGAAGAATCCATATTTGAGTCTACCGTAATATCTTCAAAGAGACTACGGGGACTAAGAGGTACCACAGCAGCAATAAATGGCGATACCGACGTAAGAGGAGGGAAATATCCTTCTTCCCCAAAACCAGACCAAGCACCTGAAGGACGCCAATTGAACTCAACTGGCTTGTCAGGTGGAGATCGAGTAGCAAGAGGTTGAATAGACATGAGGATAGGCTGCGAAAACTCAGCAGACCTAGTGGACTAAGGGGTTTCGAAAGAAACATCCGGAAAAGAACCACCACTAGGAGGCAGTGAGGACGACGAAACTGGAGGTTCCACCACTTTGACCGTATATCATACCAAGAAGGAAAAAAAGAGAACCAATCGAAGATTCCAAGATCAAGAACTAAGGAAAACAAATAGGCCAAGTAACAAACTTTAAATAGGCATGTGATCATAGGTGATTTATTTTATGACACTGAAACCAAAATTCATTGTTTCATGTTTTAAGAGTCAAGAAACAGACAAAAGATGACTCTAGTCACTTTCAATTTGAAACATTCGTGAAAGGACAAGTGCTCGATGATATTTTTCTTGTTTAAATATTCATGAAAAGATCGAAGCGACTACTCAGGTATCTAAGCAAGAGGGTATACCAAGCTTCCGTGAACTGCCATATACACCTTGGTGATCAAATGAAAGAGAAATTACCAAGGACTTAACGTACATGCAGGTAGTCTCCCTGAATGTTGTGTTCGGTGTATCACGGTTACAAGGCAGTAGACTTGGCTTCCTATGGATAAAGGATTGCAACCTAGAGGGGTCTATCTTTATATACGCAATGGTACGGGGAGCACAAGTCCGTACTAGCATTTTCTGAAGCCAAAAGGCGAACGACAACTACTAGGTTTAAAGACATCAGAACACATCTCTAGCCTTGACCACTAGAATATTGTTGCCTTAGGTTCATTGAATAAATTTTAACAGTTGATCTTGGATTAGGTTTCAATTTTAAAGCCCTATCGAATGTAGAGTTCAACTTCCTAGATGAAAACTATATGCAAACGAAAATCTCTTCAAATTCTATGAATGCTAGTTATGGGAAGGATAGAAATCTTTCAAACAATAACAAAAAAGGAAAGGGAAGAAAACTTCTAATGCCTCTAATGCAATCAATTGAAAACTAAACTCCTTCCTAGATTGACAAATGCTAGTTATGTAAAGGAACGTTTCAATTTCAATGCAACGAAAGAATGCAAAATATTTTTTTTTTAATTTTCAATGAAATGAAGCACACATTGTACTAATTCAATAGAAAACAAAACAAACACTAGATTGAGTTTTGCGAATGTAGAGACTTAGAATTGAATGATTCAATCAAGACAAAACAAACACAAAAACATGCAAGCTAATGTAGCAAAATTTCAATGAAAAGAGAGTTTCCCAAAATGACCCAAACAAGCAACGTAATCAGTGCTCAGAGCAAGAAGAAGAAGGATCATTCGATAAAATGAAAAGACCATTCAAACAACAAAATACTCAAGAGGATCAATAAAAACTCAGCATAATGATCCAAAACGAGACTGACAACAATCAAAGAGACTTGTTCTCAAACAGAAGGCTCAGTGTACCAGAACACTTAGAAACCCTAAGGTCTTAAATAACACCGACAAGAAAATGGACAAACGACTAAAGGAAACAAGTCTACAGTAGTCAACACAGTCCCAAAAGGCTTCAATCACATAAAAAAAAACCCAGAAGCAAGAACAAATGACTAAAACACTCATTAAGAAGGTCAATCCAAAACCTACAGGGGTTGGCGCAACTGTAAGGCTGTAATCCGCGCCATACAGAGGTTGGCGCGAGTGAAAAAAGAGAAACCTGCACCAATCGGCGCGACTGTCCAGCACAAAACCACGCCAAGCCAGATAACAAAGGAAAAAAGAGGAAAACCCAAAACCTAATGAGCAGAGGTCAACCCTGACACTCTGGAGCTGAATAGAGAATGGAAACTAAGCACACAAACCAGAAAAAGACAGATAACACAACCAATAATTGAAACTGACCCAACAGGATGAAACGACAAACTCACACTGTTCCCTAGCGGAGTCGCCAACTTTTTTTGAAGGTAAATCCTCTATGTAGACATATACGATCCCTCTAGCCCTAGGGTGGGTCTAGAAACAAATGGACATGCTAAAGTGTTGCTTCCTAGTTAATGAATGAACAAAAGTCACGGTAGATTGACCTACCGGGAATCCAATGCTGTCGTTGTTGTAGAAAGAGTAGCAGCCTCTCGCTCCTGCCTTGGAAAATCACAATCTGCTTGTTATACGCTCAGATACCTGCACACAGAACAAAGAACAAGAACAACATAAGACATAAGGGTTTTACTCACAACTATTAACCAGTCAAAGAGGGCTAAACGTATCGTATTACACAAACATCATAACATAATGATGGAACCAAACAGTAGTCATGTATATAAATGCGTAGAAGGAAGAGTACAACCGATGCTTTGACGTTGCGGTCTCCTCCAGCGGGGTTCAGGCGAAGTGCGTCTCAAATTTCCATCAGGGAATTCGAATGGGGTGAAGGCATGGACTCAAGCTCTCTTAGAATTCATGGACTCCAACTTCCTCAACATAATTCCTCCTTGCTCTATCTTCTCTAGCAATTCAACTATAGTGTGTCTAAATCTCCAAGTTCAGTTGTTCAGTTGTTCAGCTAGTTGATGAGAAGGGAGATAGTTTCTTTTATAGAGGGGAATGAGGAGGTTGGGATCCTTACAAAGGTGGGAGGGAGTCCTATCCTTTAGGAGAGTTCCAAGGGAGGTGGAAACTACTAACTAAAGGAAGGAGTTTGTGGTTGCTTCAGTTCAACCACTCCCAATGACTCATCCCCGAGGTGGTTGGAATAGAACCTCTGCCTCTATTTTTTTTTTTAAATCCATAAACATCTTGGAGGTTTCTAACTGGCACAGAGCGCCAACTGGCACGAGCTCAGTGTTAAATTTCTCGGTCGGCGCGAGGGTGTAACTGGCTACTCGCGCCAAGGAAAAAATAGGGGTTTTTACAACTCTACTCAGAGAATTGTCAACAAGAAGAATGTTTATTTCATCAAAAGCGATGCAAAGATGGTATTTTCAAAGCATGACACTGCTTATTGGTCACAGAAATGACCCTCAAATGTGCGAGTTGGGGATTACAGGGACAGTGAAAAAATGCTGTGTAACACCTAGGCTGCGACAAAGAACCATCAGAGGAGGCCAGAGAGGTGTGCTCTCTGGTCACTACCACCGGGGGCCTAATAATCACTTGGAATCTATTGAAGGCTCCTCCTCGAGTAGTCACATTAGAGAGGCTCTCCAAAGCCCTGAACTCGACTAGGAGGAGGAGGCCCCCACTCATGTTGTGCAGAGAGGTAGAAGAGGACCAAAAAAGTCCACCATTGCGCACCAGGATCACCCCTTTCCCTACAAGACTAAGCCTCTTCCGGCATAGGAAGATGATGGCACTACAAGGAAAAGACCCTCTAGTGGATGTTTTTGAGGAAACTCTTATAAAAATACCCCAGACATTCGTTTCTAGTGGAGGTTCCTAGAGGAGGTTGGCAGGCGGAGGTTTTTGCGGATGTATTTCGTCCGGTGCTCTTATCACCATAAAACACACCAGTGCGCTCAACACGAGAAAGCATCGGTCTGGTTAAAACATTGGCACACTAGACACCGTGCGCTCCATACACACATGCCCGATGCGTTGTATTTCTATGGCGCACCAGTACTTTACATAACTTCTGCACCGGTGCCTCATAAAAAGCGTGCGAAAAATGAAACCGCCCGGGTTGCCCTTAAACGCACCAAGTCGCCAACGCACCGGGTCACCCTGAAATCCCCATGCACCGGTACAGAGTTAAATAAATAAAAAATTACGGCCAAAAAAATGCACAAAACATAGGCACACCGGACACCGTGCACTCGTAACACACCTGCCCAGTGCATCATATTACCATAGAGCACTGGTGCCTTATAGCTGTTCCGCACCAGTGCTTCAGAAAACGTGCACGAAAATAGAAACCGTCCGGTGGGGAATAAAGAAAAACAACTGGGGCGCCCATAAACCCCTCACACTGGCAGAGGGTTAAATAAAAAAAAATTACGGCCAAAAAACCGCACAAATCATTAGCACACTGGAAACCATGTGCTCCGTACACACCCGCCCAGTGCCTTATATTAAGGAAACGCACCGGTGCGTGAAAAATCATCAGCACCGGTGCCTCATAAAAAGTGTGTGAAAACAGATACCGCCTGGGGCGAAATGACAACAACACACCGAAGTGCCCATAAACCCCAAGCACCGGAACAGGGTTAAATAAAAAAAAAATTACGGCCAAAAAACCACACTGAACATTGGCTCACCAGACACCAGACTCGGTGCGTCATATTACTATAGATCACCGATGTGTTACAACTATGCCACACCGGTGCGTCATAAAAGTGCGCGAAAATAGAAACCGCCTGAAGTGGCATAGCACAAACGCACCGGTACACCAATAAAAACCCCATGCACCAAAACAGGGTTAAATAAAAAAAAAATTATGGCAAAAAAACCGCATTTTTCACTTTTGTCAGTGTTATAGAGCTCTCAAGCACTGGTGCAAGTTATCCTTGTTTGAGTCGCCCTGACATCGGTGCTCCCATTTTACTCATTGCAAGCACTACTGCTGTGCATTGCCCACCAATCACCAGCTTGAATTTTGTAAAACGATGGAAATTTTTTCTTTTGCAAATTCTATAGCCAATATGCCTCCTCGACAGGAAAAATGTATAGGTATTTTTCTTGTTTTTCCATAATCAAGCCTTTTAGCGAATTAGAATTTAAAAAAACCTTAAAATTAACAATTAAAAAAAAAAAAATTGTCGCGCGGTGCACTCGAGCCGTTCGACTCGCACCGGTCTGCAGTGTTGCTTTTAAATTTACAGGTCGCACCGCAACTGGTGCTAACGGTATCTACACCGATTCTGTGGTGGTACCGATAGGCACACCGTGTTATTTTAAAAAAAAATAAAAAGTGCGGTGCGGTCATTACCAAGCCGCACCGTTGAGAATGTGGGATCGCGACAACTCAGTGCGTTGACGGAATTATCTACCCCAGGGCGCGTAATGTTTTCAGCACACCACATACTACGATTCGACATTGTCAACGTTTCGACCTGGTAAACCAGTGCTAAGGGTATCCACACCAGTTCCGGGGCAGTACCAAAAGGCGCACCGTGTTATTTTAATTTTTTTTAAAAGAGCGGTGCAGTCGATTACCTAGCCGCACCGTTGATCTAGTTGAATAGTGCTGATGCGGTGCATTGACCAAAATAACTGCCCCGGGACGGCTATTTTTGTCAGCGCACAACTTACCGTATTTGGCCTGCGTCAACGGTGCGGCCTTTTAAAATATCGCACCAACGACTATGTACGGTGGCAAGAGGGTGGTGCGCAGACTTAGCTATACGCCCTGGGCATATAGTATATTCAGCGGACTACCCTCCTAACACTACACCTAAACAACGGTGCACTAAAAACATTTTTTGGAGCACCGTCCCCGGTGCGCTGAATATCATTAGGTGCGTCGTTCCCAGTGCGCTCTATTGAAAGACACACTGGGACCGGTGCGTGACTGTGTTTTTGGTGCACCGACTGTTGTTTTATTTATTTTTCAAAAAATATTTATATACGTATATTTCTAGATACATGTCTCATTTAATAAAAAAATTGTGTTTAATATGTCAATCATTCAGAGGCGTGAAAGGAGAGAAGAGGGGCAACAACAACAACAACAGGCAGAACAGTATAACATGGTTCGCTTGTGGGAGGCACGAGAGAGGGAGAGAGATGCGTACCCTCACCCTATTACTGTAGTGACGCAGGGGCTCCTAAGGCAAGTAGGCCTCCTCAAGTTCTATGAGGAGGCTACTTCCCTAAAGTCCCATAGTTTGTTTTTGAGACATCTTATCCGAAGGTGGAATGCCTAGCAATAGGCTTTCTAGGTTGGTATCAACTAGTGGTATAAGCCCACTGAGGAGGATATATATTTTATTAAAGGGATATCGAGGAAAGGGGTGGATTTTCCCTCGTTCCCCAAGGTTCCAGCTGGCTTTGTAGCAAGGAGTCAGTTAGTTTACTCCCATAGATACATTGGAGAAAATTTAGTATCTCCTGCATATTTTCGGGTCGTTGGAGGGCAGTTACGTATTGGTGCATTTGGTCGTGAGGAGGTTTAGTGTCTCTCACTTATCATTTTGACAATTTCGCACAACACCAGTGACGGGCAACGCATTAGTTGCTCGCTTTTATATTATGTTGATTCTTTAGTACAACAACCACGACTTTTCAAGTGGTCTGCCATTTTTTTGCAGAAGTTCTGTAAAGCATTAGATAGATGTCGTGCTCATGCACAAGGGAGGGTCAACTTCCATTTTTCTTCATATATTTTTTGTTTATTTTTTGAGAGGTTTCCAGAGACGAGGCCTAGTTTTCTTTAGCAGCCTTGTAGGTTGATTACTGAGGCACATATGCACATGTGGGGGCAGATGATGCCCAAGAGGGAGGACACTTTGTTTCCAGTGAGGATATCAGATGATGCACTGGAGTTGCTAGCCAGTGTTGATGAGCATCCCTTCATTATGGTCCCCTGTCCTTATGCGGGGTTGGATTGGCGAGGGTGTGCCAACATCCTCTTCATAGCTGATGAGCCGCCGGATGATAGAGGTAACATTACTGTTTTATTTAAATTTATTCTAACATGTTCTTTAACTTGTTTTTACTAAATTGTGTAATTAAATTGTCTAATTATTGTTGTGTACTTGTATATATTTTGCAAACATTAGCTCTTTTGATGGCGAGGAGATGCCACCACCACCACATGATCCAAGTGTGGATCCTGATGATGATGAGGGCATGCCAGATGCCAAGGATCATCAGGAGGCCGGTGCAGAGAGACCTACTCCTGCTGGTGCGCCGGTGCGCGGTCGACTTAATGATGCTAGATACAGGATGGACCAGTGCCTGCCTCTGATCTCGTACTTTCTAATCGTCTTGGCCAATGTTTCTTTTTAGTTTTTGAAGTAATAAGATCTTTCCTAACAGCCAATGTGTCACTTTTTTTCGATGATATGTACCTCCATAAAGAAGATGAAACATTTTTAACTATATGCATGGGATCTAATAAGTGAGCAATCTTAAGATGCTCCCAATATGGGAGGTCATAAAAGATAGATTTCCTTTTCATCCCAATGGGAAATTTCTCAACATAGGTGTCGAAGAAATCTGGATCATCGAACATAGGCTCCCCATTTGAATCAAACATTTCTATGAACTCCTTCTCCTTCTCTCTCTCATATGCTCTAAGCCATTTAGCTGGTGTCATTATTGTAGGCCTTTGGGTTCTCTCTCGTTTACCATTGAAAGCAGATGCTACTCTTCTGTAAGGGTGTTCTTCTAGTAGGAATACCCTAGAGCAATCATACACTGGCTTTCGTAGGTCCTTGGACCATCTAGATTTCAGAGAAAGTCCACAACATTTACATCCAAAATACCCTTTTGTTACAAGACCTGCGAGATTATATTTGTATACATTAATTAATATGCATGGCATGTTAAAGAATATCATGAAGATCAGAACAAATATTACAACGAATTAAATAACTAATATGTGAAAGAATATTGTTACATATATAAACAAATCAATAAATTAAACATGTAATTTACCAGAGCAAACTCCTAAGCCTAGATAACCATGTGTCGTGTAAGCACATATGCCATACAACGTAAAACTCCTCTCTGCTGCGATGGGTCTTGATACATCGTATACATTTATCCCATCCCATAATTCCTTCAATTCATCTGCCAGTGGTTGTAAGTAGACATCCATATTCTTCACTTGTCTTCTACCAGGGACTATGAGAGCCAACATAAGATTTTCATTCTTCACGGACAACCATGGGGGGATATTGTTATTTATCACTACTACAGGCCAAACAGAATAGTTGGTGTTCTGGAGGGAATATGGGTTGACGCCATCCATGGCTATGCTGAGTCGTAGACTTCGTACTTCATCCTTGAATTTTTTGGGCCATGTATCCTCTATATGCTTCATGGTTATTGAATCAGTTGGGATTCGCATAACTCCCAACTCACTTTTGTGTGAGGCATGCCATCCCTACAACATAGTTGATTCTTTGCAACAAAAGAGCCTTTGAATCCTTGGGATTATAGGCATGTGCCTCAATATCTTAAAAGGAGGACCAGTATGTGATTTACCCTTATTTTTTGATTTATCATACCTGTCATGCCCACATTTCGGACACATCTCTTTGTCTGCATATTCTCCTCTATATAGAATACAATCATTTGGACATGCATGATATGATATGTACTCAACACCCAACATTTTCAACAATTTCTTTTCCTCTTCGTAGCTACTGAGCAAGACATTATCACTCGGAAGAGCCTTATCTTTGAATAACTTGTAGTTGGTGATCATGGAAAAATATATTAATAAATGTACATTAATGTCAATATAATTATTAACGTTCATAAAATTTACCATTTGTAATGTTCATTGCAGTGTACTGATTATATTTCAAATTTATATAAGGGAGTACTTTATGGTAACTTACCTCAAAAGTTCCGAGAAAAATGCATTCGACAAGCCAAAATTTGCTTTCAAGTTGTACAGTAACATCGTTGTCCCCAATTGGGCAGACTTTGACTGACCACCAAGTCCAAATAGAGGGGTGGTGGAAGAAAATTTAAGGCTTTCGAAAAAGGTGTCAGCGATATGAGCATCATCCCCTAGCTGATCATCATTTTGGAATGCATCTAACAACATTGTCTCCATGGCAGTCGTATCCCTTAAGTAATCATCCATACCAAAATATATTTGATTGCCTCCATTTCCATCTTGTGAAGAACTACTATTGCTGTAGTCATTCCTAATTGGTGAATCTGGACGTAGCGAGAATTGAATCGGTGGTTGATTCAACCATTCTTGGTATCGTTCCTCTCCGATTTTTTCTCTTAATTCAATATTCTCTTGATTTGACATTGTTGTGGGGTGCAACGGAAGATGGTAGGTAGGCCGCTCATCATCACTAGAATCCTAATAATTAAAAATAAAAAATAAAAAAATTGAACATGATTAGTACAAAATATATGATAACAATTAGTAATCACATTGACAATATTGCATGATTATAAATTGGTTTGACGTTGAAATAATTACATATTAATCAATATATATACCAAACAATTATAATTATAATTACCATCATCATCCTGGGATTGTGGCTAGAAGATGCAATATTGTTACAATTGGCAGGGTGAAGTGGCTGTCCATTTTCATCTACCAAATGCACCTTGTGGTATGCAGCTCCTGATAAGAACTTCTGACGTTTTGGAGCAGTTTGAATATTTTGTGCATTTGAACTCGATGTTGAATCTGCATGAACCTGCAAATTTGTATACATTATAAATTTAATTAAGTTGTGCATGATTGATTGCATGGATAAAAAACATAAATTCAATTAGATAGTGAAAATATAAAAAAAATCTGAAGTAAATATTACGTCTCCAGATGGATAGGGAGAACTCCGCGATGGACTTTGACAAATATTATAGAACGAGCTGGATTTTGAAGAATTGTCCATTCCATATAATATATTATATTTTCTCCCTGCATTTGAGCAAAACAAAATATATTTTGGTGCACAAACCTAAATGTAATTTCGGTGCGTAATGTATAGATAACCACACCGGTGTGTTTTTGGTATTGCGCATTGGTGTCATTTTATAACCCGACGCACCGGTGCGGTTCAATTAAGGAATGCACCAGTAAACAAATAACCGCAAATAAAAAAAGTGCAACCCTATTTTCTTTAAGTGAAAAAAAAAACGGTAAATTGAAAAATGGGCAATAAAATATTTTCGAAAATCTAATTTAATAAAATATTTCTATAAATACTAAACACTTTTCATTATTTCACTATTTTTGCAAAAAAATTCAGCCAGAGATTTGCAGGATACATACCTAGAGCAAACAGAGCACGAGAGCACTGTGGAGTAGAGAAATACGTTCGAACAGAAGTATTTAGACAATCAGAATTCCAAACCTTTGGTGATTCAAACCTTGTACCATAGAATTTCAAACGATGTGAGTAAAGTTTATTGTTTTTTTATACTTTTTCCTGCATTTTTTTTTATGCAGTAAAAGAAAAAATCAAAGTCTATTGTTTTTTTTACTTTTTCTGTAGTTTTTTCTAATGAAGTAAAATAACAAAATCAAAGTTTATTGTTTTTTTTTTACTTTTTCTACAATTTTTTTTACCTATTTTGCAATTTTCAGAAACAAAATAAATAAATAAATAATCCATTTTAAAAACAAAAACCCTAGATTCTTTTTGTTTCTACCCTTTCTTCTCCCTCTTTTTGTAATTTCAAAATTAGGGCTTTTCAATTTAGATTTATAGGGTTTGTATATTCATAATACATCCAACCCACGGGACGAATTGCATAATCGGATCCCAATCCATGTTGGCCCTTGCGTCAATCTAAAAAAAAAAACATATTTTTTTCCGTCGGTGCGCCCTGCGTAACATAGCACACCGGTAGGCTCTATTATACTAGCGCATAGCGAAAGTACAGTGATAAAAAATAAAAAAACAAACTATGTTTTTATCAGTGCGCCATATGTAACATATGGCACCAGTTCACTATTTCATTATGGCACACTGCAAACATGTTGTTTCGCAAAAAAAAAACCATTTTAGAAACACACCCTACATTCTTTTTGTTTATGCCCTTTCTTCTCCCTCTTTCTGTGATTTCAGAATTAGGGCTTTTCAATTTATATTTATAGAGTTTGTATTACTAAATATAAGCCTAAGACATCCAACCCACAGGACGACCTGCATGGTCGGATCCCAATCCATGTCGGCCCTTGCGTAAAATAAATAAATAAAATCGATGTGCCCTATGTACCTGAGCGCACCGTGCTCTCTATTATCCCAGCGCACTGCGAAAGTAATGTGATAAAAAATTAGAAAAAAAAAAAAAAAAATTCTCAGTGCTCCATTTGTAAAATTTGCATCCGGTGCGCTATTTCATTATGGCGCACCACGAACGTTCTGTTTCGAAAAAAAAAAAAATTTTAAAAATTAAAAAATTAAAAAATACAAACCTTATATTATTTTTGTTTCTGCCCTTTCTTCTCCCTCTTTCTATGATTTCAGAATTAGGGCTTTTCAATTTAGATTTATAGGGTTTGTATTTCTAAATATAGACCTAAGACATCCAACCGACAGGACGATTAGCATAGCCAAATCCCAATACATGTCGGCCCTTGCGTGAATTTTAAAAAAAACAGATTTTTTTTTATCAGTGTGCCTGGCATAACATAGCGCACCGGTGCTCTGTATTGTACAAGTGCACCGCATAAGTAATGTGATAAAAAATTAATAAACAAAAAAAATTTATCGATGCACCATATGTAAAATATGGCACCAGTTTATGCTACAAAAACCAACACTGGACGATTTTTATTATTTAATCATGGTTAACCGGTGCGGCGATTGACATGTAACGCACCGGTGATCCTTGTTGACATAGAGAACTATACGGTCTATTATACTATTTGTGCGGTGCGTTTGGAAGACACCCACGCACCAGCGTCGGTGCGTACACCATGAATGGCACACCGGTTTCTTGAGATTTTTTTTTACTTGAAAAGATGACAATTTATTTATAAATATATTAATGAATGATATGCTACAAGTTTGAGATTGATAAAAAATAGACTGACAAGAGATCAAGTAAAAAAAATACTGATAACACATCAAGAAAAGAAAAAAAGGCAAGTTCTTAGTAAATTCTTTACAAAAAATATTATTTTTGAACTATATGTAAGTTTAACTAATATGTATTGTTTATTGTGTATCATGCGGAGCCACAAAATGACGAAGCTCGATAATATTATTTTTGATCTAGGACCAGAAGAGCGTAAAATCTTAATGGAAAAATTGCAAAAGGATGAATCAGGTGAATGAAAAAATACTATCGATCCAATATGAGTTTCTTTTTTTAGTTTTCATTAATAATATAATTAAAATTATTAGATAACATGTGTGAAACAGTCTATTAATTCACATCTGTTTAATATTCTACAGGGACCAACAACTCAAAAAAGGAATGTTGTTCTAAGAAAATAAAAAAATAGAACATGCAATTGAAAATGAATTGTTTCTTAGCTCATTTGGAGTGGTGTTGGAGGTTAACGAAAGGGGGAAAACATTTTACAAAAGTTTGAGGGATCTAGTGGAACGAATGTATAGACGTTCTTTCCACTTACAATACAAAAACCAATCCAATTATTTCAAGAACCAAATTTTATTTAAACTACAGGAAGAGTTTCCAGAGAATTGGTCAATGAGACATGTCAAACTTTTAATAGCAAAGACGTACAACAACAAAAAACAAGAAATGAAAAAGTAATATTCCTTTAGATGTTTGTCTAGAATTATTTATAAATATCACTTTTGTTATACTTAATTTTCATATATCATTATAAAAATTAAATGGTTTATTGTCATGTTACATTTTCAGGAAGATTATGAAAATCTCAAAAGATGAACGAGCTGATACCAGAAATATGCCACTAGGAATGTCCAAAAAGGTGTACAAGGAGATGGTCAAAGAAATGGACAAAATTGCATCGCGGGAGGAGCCATCTCAACAACAACGTGCTTCGTGTGTAATATGTAATCATTGAATTTTTCGATCATTAGGTACAATAAATAAACAATTTAGCATTAAATGTTAATTTTCAAGTATTTTCTTGCAGAAAAGAAAAGAAAATGGAACCCATTCAGCACATAAAACAAGACGACAAGGAAGAAAAGGATTGATATCTAAGTTTGTGAGTAATTGTTACTTCCTTATAACAACTTAACTAGATTTAATTTTTGTATTTTTTAAGTTATTTTACAAAAATCATCATTGAATGTCTTCAAACAAGTGCTAACATACAAAGAAGAACCATCAGAGAAATTGATTGAAATTGGGTTAAATATGGGTTATGAGTATATGTTGGCATATCATAACTTAATTGTGGAAGGCATATCATAACTTAATTGTGGAATTTGTAAGCATCTATCGATCTTGTTTTACTTAGCTCCGTCTATAATTAATAGAAAAAATAAATCTTTTATATTAAATATATGATTTCTTATGGGGTATAAAACTTGCAGGAAACAAAGTATGGCACTGTGCCAACAGATCAAATCTTGAAAGATGGCATGTTACATGGTTTTGAAAGAATGTGTATAGTTTATGAGTCAATTTTTGCATTGGTACGTCATTTCTTTTCGATTTACATTGATGTATATTATTTAATATTGCAATTTTCATTATTCTCACCAATGTATATACACTCGTTACAGTTTATTTTTATGTTTGTAGATGGAAGGTGAAGAAGAAGAAAACAATCAACACCGTGAACAAAACATTTCTCAAAATAACCCAAGTTATGGAAGTAGCTCTAGCAGTGACAGCAGTTCAAGTGAAGAATGATGATCACTATGTTTAGATATCAAAGCAAGGTGTTGTATTTTTTGAAATGTGTCTGTGAAATCAGACATTTTCTTTAATGTAATGGACATAGTGTCCTAATTGAGAGATAAAAGGATATCAATAACTGTCCCATTTTATATGACAAAGAATGTCTTATTCATATATATATATATATAGTAAAAAATGTTTTAATTTATTCTATTGTGTTCTCTATTGTCGCTATTGTGTTCTCCATTGTTGTTCTCAATTGCACTAATAAAAATTTAATTCATATGAATATTGTTATAAGATATATATGTGTCGACTTTTGATGAATAATGAATTTTAAAAAACCACAATAATTATGATATGATATAACAAATTAATCCAAACATCACATTCAAATGCATTAATAAAAAATTAATTAATATGAATATTGTTATAAGATGTGTCGACTTTTGATGAATAATGAATTTAAAACAATCACAATAATTGCACTGTCACAGATCGATGTTTCTAAAAAATACAAAATGAAAATTGGTGCGTGTATTCTTACACCGGTGCACTTGTATTCTTAAGTGCACCGGTGCGTTTTTACGACATGTGGGAATTGCACAAATACCAAAACCAGTTAAAAATATTGAGGCATTTGTGCGATACAGTGCACCAATGCGTTTATGTCTATATACACACCGGTGTCGTTTTACGACCTATGGGCACTGCACGAATACTGATACCAATTATAAATCTCGGTGCATTTGTGTAATACTATGCACCAGGGAATTTTTGTGTCTATACGCACCGGTTCATTTGTACAACCTATAGGCATCGCACAAATACCGATACCAATTATAAATCTCGGTGCATTTGTGTGATACTGCGCACCGAGGCATTTATGCGTCTATACGCACCAGTGCATTTGTATGACATATGGGCACTGCACGAATACTTATACCAATTATAAATCTCGGTGCATTTGTGTGATACTACGCACTGGTGTGTTTCTATAAGTCTATGCACCGGTGCATTGATACGACCTATGGGCACCGCTCAAGACCAATTAGAATAGCCCCGTGCGTTGTATCACCAACACTACGCCCGGTGTTGTTTTATACTTTAACGGCCTGGTGCATTCTCCTTCGACTACCTCGGGGCTCCGGCTACAGGTACGCACCGGTGCATTAAATCCTAATTAGCGCACCGATGAAAAAAACATCAGTAATTACCTCCGGCTGCCCATTTTTTTAGTTGTGTTGAATTTTCGTTAAAAGCTTCGCCACAACCTCCGTAACCATAAACGAATGTTGTAGAAAATGTTTTTTGACAATTTTGGCTAATTTTATAACACTAAAAACCTCCTTTATAACCTCCGCTAGAGGGTCTTTTCCTTGTAGTGTGGGGATGACACAGATGTTTGGATAATGGACTCAGAAAGTACCTGGACGAGAGTCCTGGATGCTGAGTAACCGGTGGCTCCCATCCTCTGCGCACTGGTCTCTAGGCCTCTATGTCCACCCACCACTGAAGAGGAAGATATCGCGCAGGCGTACACTTGTCCCATTGTGGAGGAAGATCTAGACATCGGTGATGATGCCAAAGACTCATGACTACGTTGCAGCTCAGCTCTTCCTAGGTTTTTTTCATGCTTGTTATTATCACAGAAAATCTATTTTCACTGGTGCTACAACAAATTTTGTAATTTTATGTTTCATGTTCTTACTAGGCTAGTTTCCTCCATGGAGGCAGCCCCATACTTGTGCAACAAAGGCGGGGATTGGCTAAGCGCAACTTACCAACTCACCCTATAGCATATGTACTGTTCTATTTTCGAATTAATATAGATTAGCCTCATTTACCAATATATATATATATTGGCCAATGATACGATGCCACATCATCTCCCTTTGGGGTTTTTTCCCACAAATTGGGTGCATTTTCTTCAAACAAGCATACATCTTAAACTGTGAGGGCTCTCATGGCGTGCCACATACCATCAGAATTAGCTCGATGAGGAGAATCCAACATATATGGTATGAACTCAATAAACTATGATTTTTCGTGTCATTTTTGTCAACAAAGGTGGGGAATATTCTAGTGTTGCTTGGGTTGACATCAATGACAAAAACATTTCAACGGTAATGATACATCTCAGGAAGACTAAGTGAAATTGAGATTGATGCAAAGAATCAAGAGAGAATGTACTACAACGTTAGAAATTAATCAAAGATGTGACTCAATCGCAAATCATGAACTTAATATGCCTAATCGCAAACTAGAAATATTTAGTGAGGTCTATGGTTAGTAGGGGGTGTGTTACACTTAAGGAAAGCCCTCGAATGACACAAAATAGGATGAAGTTTTAAGAAAATCAACATCAAAGTGAAAAACAATTTAAGGAGAGTGATTGTTATTGTTATCACAAAATTAGACCTAATAGGCTGCTTGATCAGACAATCTTATGTAACTATTTCAAACCTAATCTTGTGACTGAGGCCTAGCCTCCTCAGCCTGAGAGGGCTCTCTCAAGGGTTAATGATATGGATAAAACTATAGATGGCTAACTCTATTTAGGAAATAAAATAATAATGATAGATGTAGGTTGAAAAGAACATCAGCATGTATACATTGGGCTTATGGAGTCAAAGAAATTCAATAATTTAGTGAGTCTACTTAACATGGAAGTTGAGGCATATCAAAGTTTTTAGTCACAAGTTACACACACATGAAATATGTAAAAACACAACCAATTCACTTATAAAGGAATTCAGAGCATCTTATGGATGAATTCTGAGTAATATAGATGAACACCACTGCAAATGAGATATATAAGAACTATAGATAGAATAGGAAAACACAAAAAACACCTTCTAAATCTCAAGTTGGTCAAGTAGAATATCTCTTTATTAGCTGAAAACAGTCAATTCACAACAAGCTCCTTTTTTTCCAAAAATGTCCAACCCTTGACAAATTCGACCCAATGGTCTTTAATAGACCTCTTACATCATCAGATGATCTGCCTATAGGCTAGATACATCTAATTTATGTCCACTGACACCTTGCATAACCATAAAACATGAAATTTATTACAAAAAGACGCATATCCTACTTGACAGTCCTAATTCAAAAAGGATTCAAACTCCTTATTACTATTTATAACAACCTTATCTATTTTAATTTACATAATTGACAAGTGTATCATCACATAGTGGAATTTGGATAATGACATTCAATTCTTCATGACCTGTTAGCTGACCTCCACAAAAATAGGAAATAGTACCCTGTTTTTTAAGCATGGGATCTTTTTCCTTCTTTGAACATTCTGACCATCATTTAATCTTCATTTCGTGGTCCTTGGTTGTTGAAAGTTGGCTTAACATGTCCCATAATATTTCCTAGCCTCCAGCTGTCTAAAACCACTTCAAAAACTACTCAAAAGGATATAATGTATTGGGCTACGAAAATACAACAGTTTCATAGCGCTTTCTGTAGCACTGCCTTTACAAGATTTTAATTTCCAAAAAATTGATTCTTTATTATTGCATCATTTTAATCACCCTTCAATACATCATTCATAGCAATTTCAGCTCTTAACTCAGCCTTAAACCCTTTAAATACTTATCAAAAGAAGCAAAAAAGGCAGCTACAGCAGTTTCGTAGCGCTTTTCTGCTTTTTAGGCCTGGAGGTGCTACGAAACTGCTGAGTATGCAAAAAAATTTAATATTTGTCAAATGAAAACTGTGCTTGCCCAAAACCTAAAAATATAACCTGTCCTCATCATCTGCAAACCATACAAACCATAAACCAAACTCATTTTAGCTTTTTTGAGGCATTTATTCTTCATGTACAATTGGTTGGCCTATTGGTTCTTCTATGATTGTCATTTTAATGCCTTTGCTCTGTAGCTCATCATGAATTAACTCCATCTACTCTTGTAAATCCTTCACCTGGTCTTTAAGTCTTTTGTTAGTAGATCTCATATGGGTGTTTATTATTCTTACAAACTTAGCTTCTTTTATTGCTGGAATTGTCCACTTGAAAAGTTGCTTTGTATTGTCTAAAGTTTCAGAAACAGAATCAACTTGTCCTTCCCACACTGCCTTCATCCTTTTAAACTGTACTCTCCTGACACTGTGTTTTCTAGCTTTCTTTTTCATGACAACAATTTCTTGATTTGCCAACTTTAAATTTTCCTCAAGGCACTGAAACTTTGTTTTCTCTATCACTTTCTTTTTTCCCCTTTTTAATTTGCTGAGTGTATCCTTCACTGTGGGTGATGAGAGATCAATAATCTCTTTAGGTGATTTAGCTGTCTCAGTGGGTCTTTGAACTTCTTTGTTGTCTTCCATTAATTTCCTAGCATGCCTTGTCATAGGCTTTCTTGTTTGAAAAATCAAACCTGCATCTTCCCCCTCAAACTCTAATCTCTTTGCAGACTTAGCTTTTTCAACTTCTGCTCATCTTCCCCAACAAATTCAGCTTGGACAATAGGTGTTTCTTCTATGTCAATGGCATGAAGAATGTCCTCTAGATTCCCCTCTGTTACTGGACTGTCTTCTATAGCAACTGGCTTTCCTTTCAAAACCACTACTTGGCTTCTAGTTATTCTTTTGGTCCCATGTTCGCTGACAGCTTGTTCCTGTTTTGCATCTTTCACAACCTTTGATTTATGTTTTGTAGGTGGGAGAGTTGGTGTATCAAGCATTTTCATTTGCTCTGGCCTTTTCTCAGTTTGCTTTCTTGTCTTTACTCTTGCAAGTTCTTTTGGCTTTGCAACCATAGGTTGGCTTGGTTCTGTTGTTGATGGTGATGGAACTCCTTTAGCTTTAGGGTTTCTTGCAGGAGTTAGATTTTCCAACTCAAAACCATTAACAAACAAGAATGAGGACCAATCTCTACCTATCTTTTGAAGTTCATCTAAAATTAGTAATTTCATTAAGCCATGATGAAATAATGATGTCTCACTCCCCTCAGACTTTGCTTGCACCTTATCAGCCATCTTTGCAAGACTTCTGTGTAGATAAAAAGGTAAGTCAAGCGAAATCTTATCAGTGAAGTGTAGAAGCAATTTGAAATGGTATGAATAAACCTTGTGATACCTGCCTTCATAGGTAAAATATTTCTGAATGTTGAGAAGTAGTTTTGAATAATTATCTTTGATGCAGCTTCTTGGGATAGCATTGTTGAGATCCATCTCAATGTGCTCAGGCTTCATGAACTCTTTACACAACTCCATATTAAATTTGAACCCTTTTAACCAGGTTTCTTGACCTCTTGGAATATCCGTAACGGCAGCAATGATCTCTGGTGTCATAGAAAAACTTAACATCCCCACTTTAGTGGATGTTCCATTGAAATTCATAGAAAATTCCTTGGATACCTATGTGTGACAACTCTTCAATTTATCACAAAACCGTAGGCAACCTGCTCTTCTAAATGCTGCCACCACTATTGGGTCTTCATTTATTGCCTTCATGTCTTCAAGTTCATGCCTTAAGCACTGTCCTCCTCTGTGTATTTTTATTTCCTCTACCATATTCTTCAGAGAACCTCTCAGCCTCGCTTGATATAAATCTTTCAGCCTCACTTGATATGGATGTATCAGCCTCGCTTGATTAAATGTATCATCCTCGCTTGATATGGATGTAATAAACCTTTGTAATAACCAACCACAAGTTTTGCTTGATACTTAGAGCTCAGACATTACGAATGGAGACAAAAGGAATGAGAATGACTAATTAGGAAAGAATTTGAATTTCAAGTGTCCTTTCATAACAGAAAATGATGCCCACTCATAACCTATATTGACCATGATGACTGCAAATGTGGGTGTGTACTTCGATTTCATCATTACATTACTCAACAAGCCTCTATCCTACCCGTTCCCAACGGTTTCTGACATTTGACAACTCAACTGAAAAGACAGTTACAAAACCGCGCTTTCGTAGCACCTGTAGTGTGATTTTTGTTGTTTGCGCTACGAAACTATCAGTGCTTTCATAGCGCAAAGTGACTTTTTTCAACGTGAGGTGCTATGAAACTGTGGTTTCTTGGCTAATTGGGATGTTTTGATACAAAATCTTTGGGAAATGAAATGAATCTTAAAATTATGAAAGACTTGACATAAAAGACCTTAAAAATGAGTTTTTTTAAACACTAGGGTAAGCTCAAACTATAAAAAATTTAATACTTCCCTTGGTCAAACTCAAGAAATGACTCATAAGACCCTATTTTGACCCATGAACTTAAGCAAACTTGTCAAAATGATGTTTTGATTTTTTTTTTTTTTTTTTAGTGATAACAGTGGCTCCACTTGGGATAGTGTGCCCCTGTGATACACTAAGAACCATTAGTTTCAGTGCTGCTTTCCATTTTCTTGATAAAACAGAAAAATTTTGAAATTGCCAAGCTTTCTCCTCAAACTCTAATGGCCTTCACCTCGAGCTCAAGCTTGTTGATTTAGCTTGTCATTATTAGCAGAAAAAATCATAAAATGGAATATATACAATGATATGAATGATCAACAGATTTAGGAAGAGTAATGCTTTAAAAACCTGCCATTGACAGGTCCTCCAACATATGATTTTCCATCCATCTCTTGCAGTATGTAAGTATTGTTTCCATGGAAAGCAACTATTTTGAAAGGACCTTTCCACAAGTTCTCAAACTTACCATGTTTTCCTTTCTCTTCAATTCTGGCCTCCCATTTCAGCACTACATCCTAAATTTGAAAACTTTCTTCCTTGATTTCTTATCAAATGTCCTCTTGATTCTGTTTTGAGATTGTTTATTGTTGTTATAAACGTTATCCCTCTTCTCCTGTAGAGCTATTAGCTGATTGATTCTTCTCTGAACTGCATTTGGTTCCTCTTCTAATCCTTGAAGCAGCTTCATGACAGGTACCCCTAAAGATGTAGGAAAAATGGCTTCAGCTCCATATACCAGTTCATAAGGTGAAGTTCAAATTGACCTTTTTGTGCATATCCTATCATCCCATAAGGCATACTTCAGCTTCAAATTCCAAGCCTTCTTATTTTCCTATAGCACCTTTTTAATGATCCTCACAATGCTCTTGTTAGAAGATTCAGCAAGACCATTCCCTTGTGGATAATATGCAGTGGAATGCCCAAGAGTAATATGATATTGATGAAAAAAATTAATCAACTTCTTAGACTTAAATGCTTGTGCATTATCAGTTATGATGTTCATGGGGCAACCAAATCTAGACAAAATATTATTTTTCCAAAAAATAAATAATATCAGAATCATTTGCTTGCCTAGTTGGGATTGCTTCAATACATTTGGTAAAGTAATCAGTCGCTGTGAAAATCAAGTGATGTTGACCTGATGACGATGGATGAATCTATCCAATAAAATCTAGCCCCCATTTCTGAAATGGTGCTTCCACATAGATAGGCATTAAAGGTAAAGGTACAATCTTCTTCTTACCATCAAAAATCTGACATTCATGGCAAGCAGCAATATTTTTGTAGACATTCTTAAACATTGTAGGCCAATAAGACTCTGCTCTAAGAATCTTGTTCACTGTGGTCTTCCAATAATGATGACCTCCACAATCTCCTTTGTGGAATTCCTCAATTAATTTATCAGCCTCCTCTTCCAGCAAACAATTCAACAAAATACCGTCGGTATCCTTCCAAAACAGATTTTTATAAAAAATGCAATACCTCAAGGATTTTAGCTTCATAAATCTTGCCTTAGACTTTGTGAGCTCAGCAAGTGATTTATGATGATGTAGGACAAAAAACATATCCTTATAACAATCTGAAGTGATGTACTTTTCTTCAATAGGGATTAATTCTTCTTCCTCATCTGAAATTTATGATATTTCTACAATTAAATTCATATCAAGACAGTCAAAGTTTGATTGTGCCATCAACTTTGCTAAGCCTTGTCCTTTGACCAATTTTATTGGCTTGATCTCTATATCATATTCCATCAAGTTAGAAATCCATTTTCCCCTCTTACCATCAATATTGACTTGAGTTAAGATGTCTTTCACAACAATATTAGGAACAAAAACCACAATATGAGAATGCAGAATATAAATTATGAAATCTTTGATAGCCTTAACCAAGGCATAAGCTTGCTTATATAAGATATTGTACTTCAACTCAGAGTTAGCTAATGTCCTACTAAAAAATGAAATAGGTTACTCAATACCTTGTTGTCCCTTTTGCAACAAAACTCCAGCAATGGTATTTTCTGATGCAAAAGTGAAAACCAGAAATTCTTTTGAGAAATCTGGACTCATCAATACCGGTGCTTGAGTGAGTTCCTTTTTTATCTCCTCAAATGAGTGCTTTGCCTCTGCTTTCCACTTAATGTCAACTCCCTTCTTAAACATCCTTGTTATGTCCTTCACAATCTCAGCAAAATTACGAATAAATCTCCTTACAAAATTTACCTTTCCAAGGAAAGATTGAATCTCCTTCCTGCTTCAAGGCAAATCCACTTTCTGAATTGCATTGACCCTGTTTGAATCAATCTTAATCACATCTTTAGAAATAATGTGTCCAAGTAATTTACCTGAAGTTAAATCAAAAATAATTTTGGTGGGATTTAGAGAGATTCCAAACCTTCTACACTTCAGCAGAATTCTTTCTAGGTGTTTCAAGTGATCTTCTTCCCTCCTTGAGAAGATTGTTATGTCATCAAGATAAACAACCACCATCTTGTCCTTCTCTTCAAAAAAATCAATATCCATTTCCCTTTGAAAGGTAGCTCCGGCATTCATGAGACCAAATGGCATCTTGGCATACATGAAAGTGCCCCATGGTGTAGTAAAGGCTATTTTTTCCTGATCATCCGGATGTAAAAGGATCTGATTGTATCCTGAAAAAACATCAAGCATAGACATCCTTTGAGAACCAACAATATTTTTCAAAATTTGGTCCATTTTTGGGAGAGGATAGTTGTCTTTCAAAGAGACTTTATTCAAGTTTTTGAAGTCAATACATATTCTGATTTCTCCACACTTTTTCCTAACTGGAACCAAGTTTGAAAGCTAATTTGAGAATCTGATTGGGACAATGATTTTGGCATCAAAGAGTTTCTTCGTTTCCTTCTCAATCAATGGCATTAGAAGTGGATTAATTCTTCTCAACTTCTGCTTGAAAGGCTTTTCATTTTCTTTGATGGGAATAGTATGTTGAATAATAGTGGGGTCATACTCTTTCAAATCAGCATAATTCCAAGAAAATAAATCTATGATTCTCTTCACCACCTCAATATACTTGTACTTCATATCAACTGAAATAAACTTTGAAAGTTTAATCATTTTAGGCATAGTTATTGTACCAAGGTTAAAACTCTCTACCTCTTCATCATCTGCTTGTATCTTAGGAGATTTGAAAACATCGTTCTGATTGAAAAGTTTTTCAAGAGGTATGAGACCCTTTGGTATGGAATTATTCTTTAGCTGCAAAACTTCAGAATTTCCTTTAGATTCAGCAAGCATATTTTGCTAATCTACTTGTATATTTTCAAACTCTTCTTTCAGCTCAATAAAGTTCTTCACTTGTTGATAATCCTCAAAAACTTGCCAATGAATATTATTATCAGGGATAGCTGGTCTATGACGAACTTCAGCCTCATATTTTGCAGTGGAATGTATGGGAATAATGAAAAGACTTGCAGAGACAGCTAGAGAATCAGCAATGGAGTTTTGGTCTCTAGTTTTGACAATGAATGAGTAAGCTTGGAATTTTCCAACATGTCCAAAACTAAGTTTCTATATGCCCTCATCCTTATATCTTTTGTTTGATAAGCACCTTCAATTTGTTTAATGACTAATTCTGAATCTCCAAAAACATAAATCTTTTGAGCATTCATTCTTTTCAAAACTTCTAAACCCAAAATCAAGGGTTCATACTCAGCCATGTTATTTGTACAATCAAAGTTTAATTTGTAGGAAAAGAACTTACTTTCATCACTTGGACTTGTGATCCAAATCCCTGCTCCTTCCCCTTCTCTTCCTGCTGATCCATCAAAATGCAATGACCACCAACCTTCTGCCTTCTTATCACTGACTTGTTGATATTCTCTTTGCTGATTTTCAGACTACTAAATTTCATATTGTTGATTTTCTACTTTATTTTCATCATCTACTTCATTATTCAACTCATTGAAAAGAATATCAGATCCAAGTTCAATATCAAGAGCATAAATTGGAAAATTTTGGGGTTTATCTTTAATACTCACCATGTAATCCATTCTTGTCTCTCAATACAATCTCCTTTGCTCACCAAAAATAGGAATGGTGGCATAAGGTCCATCTGCATTGTAACTTTGATTTTTTCTACCCATGACCTTGATAATAGCATGCCAAAATTCAGTGGAATGTCTGCTACCACGATGTCCATGACCATTATCTTGGCAGGGACTTGTGTAAGACCAACAACAACATCCTTAATTAAACCAATGCATTAAACTCTTTTTGAGCCAAAAGAAAACAAGTCCTTATATGGTATAGTTATTTCTAACCCCATCCTTTCCATGATTAATTTGGGCATAAGATTGTGAGAGGCCCCTGAATCCAACATAGAATTATGTAATATCATGTCATGAATGCTAAGGCTCACATAAAAAGGGGGCACCTCCTCATTCTGTTCATCTTATAATCTTGGACCCAAGTATATGGTTGGATGATCCTCTTGTACATTCAAGATATCAGCAACTCCTGGTTGTGAATTCAACATTTTAACAATATTTCTTCTGTGCTCATTTACCTTGAGAATCTCACCAAAAGGTACTGGTATTTTGATCTTAGAAATTTCATTTTCCAAACTGAAAATAGAAACAGATTTTTCAGCTTCTTTGATAGGAGGAAGAGGTGGTGTATATTTCTTACCTTCAGTAACCTTAGGAGTATCTTTCTTGCCATCAGCAGCCTTAGGTGTATCTTTCTTAGGATGTGTTTTATTTGCAATGATCGTCACATTTCTATTTCTGAGATTGTATTGTTTTTACATCTCAAAAATAGCATGTTGATACCCTTTAAAATAATCTGATGGTTCCTCTCCATGATTACCTTGGTCTGATTCATCATGTTCCTCTTTAGTCAAGAAAATTCTAGACGTTTCTTCATCTAAACAGTGAATAGACTCTTCAGGAATTTCAGGTTCATCTTCTTCATCAATTAAGTTCTGCTAGAAAGGAGGTTTCATTGGAGGATCAGGCCTTTGATTTCTGTTTTCTCTTGGTATTTTTTGATTCTGAGGTCTCCTGAACTGAGGGTTTCTAAACTGAAGTTCATGTGGTGCATGAGGAGCAGAAGTATTCCCAAGGGCCAGCCTATCCATCAAATTTTCCATTGTTTTCATCATTGCATCAAATTTATCATCAGAGGTGGAGGAGGAAGGCTTCTCTTCTTATTTTAACTTAGTCTTACCCATTTTTTACTTTTTGGATGATTTCATATTAACCTCCACCTTCACTGCATCATTTTTCATTTCAGCAAGTGAAGGGGATTCTCTCTCTCTCAGTAGTATAGAAATTTCATAATCAAAAGCTTCAGCATATCTCATCTGAGCTAAGGCTTGTGAAGGTTTTAAATGGGCTGGAATAGAGTCATAAAACTTATTAAACCATTTTGAAAAGTTTTGAACAATTTCATCAATATCTCTTCTTAAATTGTTATACTCAGTGAGGGCTTGTACTGGATTATTTCTATTTCCCCATTTTCTCAAAAAGGTATCTTCAAAATCATTCCAATTATGAATAATTCCAGGAGTAAGGGCTTTGAACCACTTCCTAACTTCACCAGTAAAGCTCTGAGAAAACAATCTCAACTTGACATCTTCATGATCAACCTCCTCCCTGTCTATACAATCATTAAATTGATCTACATGTTCTTCTGTTGTAATCTCTTCATCACTTCCCCAAGTTTTGATTCTAGCAGCATATTTGCTAGGGAGGTCATGTAAAACAGCTGGAAGAACAAGAGGGGCATATCTAGCAGGTGTAGCAGGTGGAGGAGGTACATTTCCGGCCATGGTGAAAGGGACTGTGGTAGCTTTAGGGATGGTAGCAACAGAGGATGAAGAATTGTTATGAGGAGGATTGTTTGGTATTTGTTGTCCACTAACAATTGAACTCCAATCAAGAAGAGGAAAACCAACTATAATTTTCAACAAGATTTCAAAAGGGTCAAGCTCTTTCAACTTATCTAAAGACTCTTTTTCCAACAACAACTCAGAAGTGACTACTTCCCAAAACTCTTCTTTATCTTCCTTTGTTACTAGGGTTGAGGTATCAATACCTCTCTTATGCAATTCTAAGATAATTTCAGTTAATTCTTTTTCACTTTCAGATCTAAACAAGATTTCTTAGATTTTATCATCAAATATTTTATCTTCAGTACTTCTTAATATTTCAGAGGACAATGATTTTGTATGTGATGGAGTACCTAATATTTCATAAATGCCTTGACTGCCTCTGGAAATGGTGTTTGGATTGTCCACAATTGTAAGTGGATCTGGGTTAGGATTATTCCTCGTGTATCTCCTTCTCAAAGCCACCTTTGATCATATAAATTTTAAATGGAGTCACCAAGGTAGATGCAGACTCAAATAGATTTTTGAGTTCCTGCTACCTTCAGAAGTTCAACTTCAAAATTTCGGGAAAGTATAATCTTCAGGCTCCTGACAGACACACCAAAATTTTATCACAAAATTGGACCTGATAGGCTACTTGATCAAACAATCTCATGTAACTATTTCAAACCTAATCTTGTGACTGAGGCTTAGCCTCCTCAGCCTGAGAGGTCTCTCTCAAGGGTTAATGATATGGATAAAAATATAGATGGCTAACTCTATTTAGGAAATAAACTGATAATGATAGATGTAAGTTGAAAATAACATCAGCATGTATACATTGGGCTTATGGAGTCAAAGCAATTCAATAATTCAGTGAGTCTACTTAACATGGAAGTTGAGGCATATCAAATTTTTTAGTCATAAGGTAAACACACATGAAATATGTAAAAACACAGCCAGTTCACTTATAAAGGAAGTTAGAGCATCTTATGGATGAATTCTGAGTAATATAGATGAACACCACTGCAAATGAGATATATAATAACTACAAATAGAATAGGAAAACACTAAAAACACCTTCTGAATCTCAAGGTCGTCAAGTAGAAGATCTTTGTATTAGCTGAAAACAGTCCATTCACAAAAAGCTCTTTTTTTGCCAAAAATGTCCAACCCTTGAAAAATTTGACCCAATGGCCTTTAATAGACCTCTTACATCATCAGATTATCTGCCTATAGGCTAGATACATCATATTTATGTCCACTGACACCTTGCATAACCATAAAACATGAAATTTATTACAAAAAAACACCTATCCTACTTGACAGTCCTAATTCAAAAAGGATTCAAACTCCTTATTATTATCTATAACAATCTTATCTATTTGAATTTACATCATTGACAAGTGTATCATCACATAGTCGAATTTGTATAATGGCATTCAGTTCTCCATGACCTGTTAGTTGACCTCCACAAAAATAGGAAACAGTACCCTATTTTTTAGGAATAGGATATTTTTCCTTCTTTGAACATTCTGACCATCATTTAATCTTCATTCCGTGGTCCTTATCTGTTGAAAGTTGGCTTAACATGTCCCATAACTCTTTCCTAGCCTCCAGTTGTCTAAAACCGCTTCAAAAACTACTCAAAAGGATATAATGTATTGCGCTACGAAAATACAACAGTTTCGTAGCGCTTTCTATAATGCTTCCTTTACAAGATTTTATCCTACAAAAACTTGACTCTTTCTTCTTGCATCATTTTAATCACCCTTCAATACATCTTTCATAGCAATTTCAGCTCTTAACTCAGCCTTAAACCCCTTAAATATTGATCAAAAGAAGCAAAAAAGGCAGCTACAGCAGTTTCGTAGCGCTTTTCTGCTTTTTAGGCCTAGAGGCACTACGAAACTGCTGAGTATGTAGTTTTTTTTTTTCATATTTGTTAAATGAAAACTGTGCTTGCCCAAAAACTAAAAATATAACTTGTCCTCATCATCTGCAAACCATACAAGCCATAAACCAAACTCATTTTAGCTTTTTTGAGGCATTTCTTCTTCATGTACAATTGGTTGGCCTATTGGTTCTTCTCTGACTGTCATTTTAATGCCTTTGCTCTATACCTCATCATGAATTAAATGCCTCAACTGCTCTTGTAAATCCTTTACCTGGTCTTTAAGTCTTTTGTTAGTAGCTCTCAGATGGGTGTTTATTATTCTGACAAACTTAGCTTCTTTTATTGTTGGAATTGTCCACTTGAAAAGTTGCTCTGTATTGTCTAAAGTTTTAGAAACAAAATCAACTTGTCCTTCCCACACTTCCTTCATCCTTTTAAACTGTACTTTCTTGACACTGTGTTTTCCAGCTTTCTTTTTCATGACAACAATTTCTTAATTTGCCAACTTTAACTTTTCCTCAAGGCATTGAAACTTTGTTTTCTCTATCACTTTCTTTTTTCCCCTTTTTAATTTGTTGAGTGTGTCCTTCACTGTGGGTGATGAGAGATCAATAATCTCTTTAGGTGATTTAGTTGTCTCAGTGGGTCTTTGAACTTCTTTGTTGTCTTCCATTAATTTCCTAGCATGCCTTTTCATAGGCTTTCTTGTTTGAAAAATGAAACCTGCATCTTCCCCCTCAAACTCTAATATCTTTGCAGACTTAGCCTTTTTCAAATTCTGCTCATCTTCCCCAATAAATTCATCTTGGACAATAGGTGTTTCTTCTATGTCAATGGCATGAAGAATATCCTCTAGATTCCCCTTTGTTACTGGATTGTCTTCTATGGCAACTGGCTTTCCTTTCAAAACCATTGCTTGGCTTCTAGTTATTCTTTTGGTCCCTTGTTTGCTGATAGCTTGTTCCTCTTTTTCATCTTTGACAACCTTTGATTTTGTTTTTTAGGTGGGAGAGTTGGTGTATCAAGAATTTGCATTTGCTCTGGCCTTTTCTCAGTTTGCTTTCTTGGCTTTACTCTTGCAAGTTATTTTGGCTTTGCAACCATAGGTTGGCTTGGTTCTATTGCTAATGGTGATGGAACTCCTTTAGCTTTAAGGTTTCCAACTCAAAACCATTAACAAACAAGAATGAGGACCAATCTCTACCTATCTTTTGAAGTTCATCTAAAATTAGTAATTTCATTAAGCCATGATGAAATAATTATGTCTCACTCCCTTCAGACTTTGCTTGCACCTTATCAGCCATCTTTGCAAGACTTCTATGCAGATAAAAAGGTAATTCAAGTGAAATCTTACTAGTCAAGTGTAGAAGAAATTTGAAATGGTATGAATAAACCTTGTGATACCTGCCTTCACAGGTAAAATATTTCTGAATGTTGAGCAGCAGTTGTGAATAATTATCTTTGATGCAACTTCTTGGGATAGCATTGTTGAGATCCATCTCAATGTGCTCAGGCTTCATGAACTCTTTACACTGCTCCATATTAAATTTTAACCCTTTAAACCAAGTTTATTGACCTCTTGGAATATCTGTAACGACAGTAATGATCTCTGATGTGATAGACAAACTTAGCATCCCCACTTTAGTGGTTGTTCCATTGAAATTTATATAAAATTCCTTGGATACCTGTGTGTGACAGCCTTGCAATTTCTCACAAAACTGTAGGCAACCTACTCTTTTGAATGCTTCCATCACTGCTGGGTCTTCAGTTATGGCCTTCATGTCTTCAGGTTCATGCCTTAAGCACTATCCTCCTCTATGTATTTTTCTTTCCTCTGCCATATTCTTTAGAGAACCTCTCAGCCTCGCTTGATATAAATCTTTCAGCCTCGCTTGATATGGATGTATCAGCCTCGCTTGATATGGATGTAATAAACCTTTTTAAGAACCAGCCACAATTTTGGCTCGATACTCAAAGCTCAGACATTACGAATGGAGACAAAAGGAATGAGAATGACTAATTAGGAAAGAATTTGAATTTCAAGTGTCCTTTCATAACAGAAAATGATGCCCACTCATAACCTATACTGACCATGATGACTGCAAACGTGGGTATGTACTTCAATTTCATCATTACATGACTCAACAAGCCTCTATCCTACCCTTTCCCAACGGTTTCTGACATTTGACAACTCAACTGACAAGACAATTACAAAATTGCGCTTTCGTAGTGCCTGTAGTGTAATATATGTTGTTTGCGCTACGAAGCTATCAGTGCTTTCGTAGCGCAAAGTGACTTTTTTCAACGTGAGGTGCTACGACACTATGATTTCTTGGCTAATTGGGCGGTTTTTATACAAAATCTTTGGAAAATGAAATGAAACTTAAAATGATGAAAGAATTGACATAAAAGACATTTAAAATGAATTTGTTTAAACACTAGGGTAGGCTCAAACTATAAAAAATTTAATACTTCCCTTGGTCAAACTCAGGAATTGACTCCGAAGACCCTATTTTGACCCATGAACTTAAGTAATCTTGTCAAAATGATGTTTTGAATTTTTTTAACTTTTTTTAGTGATAACAACTATAAACAAACATAAAATAAATATTTTTTTCATGATGAAAAAGGCATTATATTCCAAAAAAACATAAATTAAATATATATAAATAATAAATAATAATTTGTAATCCATAATTAATAAAGAGGTGGATCAAAATAAGTGAATTATTATGAAAGGGCACTTCCAGACAGTATATATATGGGACCTTATTTATCAATCATATCATATACATCATACAATAGATTTTATCCTCAATATATTTATATATAACATTCAACATATTTTGGATATCTAATTCATGAGCTAGATTTGGTTACCATATTTTGTATCACAGTTTTTTTTCTAATCCTTGTCTTTCACCATAAAATATTTTAACCATGTTCAAAATTCTTTAAATTTCTTTTATTCCAAGGTATTTGACCAAAAATCTAACTCTTTGCCATTTGCAAAAAAAAAAAAATAGTATGCATAAAATTGAAGGGAAAAAAATCAAGAGAAAAACAAAAAAATCAAAAATAAAACATAGCAGTGTATATAGTTAACATGCCATCTCTAGATTCTTATCTATATAGTATAATTATTACTTATGATGTACAAATTGAGTTTTCCATATGATATGTCGTACAATTCACAATTATTGTCCAAATCCATCATTTAGTCCATACACAACCATGATTTATAGTCATCCTATCATAATTTGTTGTAAAAATAATCTTTGTTAAAAATCTATACAATTATTACAAAAATTAGATCGAAAAATCCATATATTTTTGGAGGAAATTCACTAGCATTCAACTCGTATTTTAGTTTTCTTAGCTTTATTCTTATTATCTTTGCGGCTCGCAGGATATAATACATTTGATATATGCGTTGATCTTCAACTATTTCTTATTTAACTAAAAATTAAATACTTATTTGTAATGTTTTTTTTTAAAGTTTAGTCGAACTACATCTTCATCATGTTCAATATATCAAATCGTACTATTTAGAATGTTGTGGATTACTCTAAATTCCTGTTCCTAATTGATGAATAACATAAAATAATATAGTTCAGCGTCAATAATTTCCATCGAGTATTAAATAATATGCGTGAACTTTAATCATTTACATTTTATTATATTTTCGTCATTTTCGCCTCTATTGATGAAGAACATGAAAAAAATATAGATTAGTTTCAATAATTTTCGTCAAATATTAAATGGTGTTAGATCGTACCATTTGGAATGTTGTGGATTACTCTAATTTGTGTTCCTAATTAATGAAGAACATGAAATAATGAAATAATATGATTCAGCTTCAAGGATTTCCATCAAGTATTAAATAATATGCATAGACTTTAATAATTTACATTTTATTATAAAAACATAATAATAATAAAATATTGTTTGCTACTTTACATTAATAGTTCATTCAAACAGATCTTAATGCATCAATCATGTCAGTGTACCATTTGGTTATGCTTTTCTTTTGTATGGTTGATTATGTGTAAACAAAAAAAAATCTTAAATTTAAAATATTTTAATTTTGATTAATCAATTCTAAAAATTTAAAAAAAATATATTAATTTTTGAATTAGATACTTAAAATAACATTTTTGTTAATATTTATTAAATTTAATTACAATGATCATGTTTAAATTATTTATTTAAATAATATTAAAATCTAACTCCATAATAAATATGTTACAAATTTTACTTCATAAATATTCATAACTTTAATAAATTATAGCTACTATTCCTCACCTCAAAAAAATCATATAAATGGTACCTCATAAAATTTAATAAATTTTTTAAATTAAAATTACTATACTTTATTTAAAAATCAATTTAGTAATATATAATATTAGACTAAATGCATTTTAATTTTGGATTTATTAAGATATTAAATCTATTAACTTTAAAGATATCAATTCTTTTAAGATTTAAATTATTTTTTGAATATAGAATATGAGGAAATGTTTGCATCTCTAGAAATTAAAAATTAGAGATGTTGGTTATATATATATATATATATATATATATATATATATATAATTAACAAAATCATGAGTTGTCAAAAACCAGAAAACAGAAATTGCTAACTATAAATTGACACTATGATTTCAATTCATAATAACAAACGTTTGTTTATTAAAAAAATTATTTTAAATTTAAATTTTATTTCAATTTAAATATATATTTTTTATTATATGAGTTAAAATGTTTATATAACATAATTAGACATTACAATACTTTTACTATAATTAGCTGAAAAGACCTCTACCCAAAGTGCATGATATATTTTCTAGGTAAAATGCTCCAAATATTCAACAGTTACCCAAAGTACATGGTACATTTTCTCAGTAAAATGTTCCAAATAGTCAACACTTACATTCCCAAACTACATGGTACATTTTCTCAGTAAAATGTTCCAAATAGTCAACACTTACATTTTCTGGGTAAAATGTTCCAAATAATCAACATCTTTATCCTATCATGTGTTTATTGTTTTTTTACCATAATGTGTTTATTATTTTTTACTTTAATTTAACTATATTTAAACTAAAAAAGACATGTAAATAAAATAATTATTGTATTATTATATAAATTAATTATATATATATATATATATATGAAAAAAATTATATTGTTTTTCACTATTAAATATTATTCAATAATATATATATATTGTAACAATCACCAACTAAACATTGTGAATAAAAAAAATATTTTAACTATACATTACACCTTATTTACCATAAATAACATCTCATTATTTTACCAAAGTTATGGTTGTTATTTGACCTAAGCATTATACAAATTTTGTAAAGTTCTTGAGTTTGATTTTATTATGATTTGGGTCTATCATATCACCACATGGTCTATCATATCACCACAATACGCACATATAAATTGTTCCATATCCGGGAAGTACTGCACTTGGGTTACTTCATTAATATTATGGATCGTGAGGTACCATCCATTAATGTTAAACCCTTACCATCTTACACTTTGCACTTGAGAATGGCAATCAAATTTTATGAATCGAGCATCCGTGCAAATCTTTCGTACCCACTCATCTCTTGAGTTCCTTGTCTACGACACTTGGTTATGGTTGTACTGTCGGATTAGAAGTGGATCTACGGCTATCAGTGTTTCCCTCCAACACAAGGTATCAACTATACTCCAAACCCTAACTGCTCAACTCATTTTCACCGAGACTGTTGAGGGTTTGAAGCTCTGCAACCGCCCGCAGTGCTCCAACTCTGTCAATGTGTTTCCATTGTCTGCGGCTATTGGAAATGTTGGCCTGCAATAGCAACTTGTGACTTCTACCTTTGTTACCTTTAGGTTTTCAGTCTTCACAAAAGGATTCGAAGCTGGGTTTTATGGTTTAGGTTTCTCATGAAACCGGTTTCCTCCAGATTGTTTTCAACAGTCTCGCCGAGGGATTCCTTCCTCATTCTGCTGGTTAAAGGATTCGGTTTCATTCACAGCACCATGTCTTCTTCATCAGATTGCAACACGCTCTTCTCTGCCACCACTAGTAAGTTTGGGTTAC
The DNA here is from genome assembly GCA_034641835.2 of Pinus albicaulis. NCBI lineage: Eukaryota > Viridiplantae > Streptophyta > Pinopsida > Pinales > Pinaceae > Pinus > Pinus albicaulis. The sequence continues at coordinate 2,033,622,869 of CM076575.1, read as the reverse complement.
CACCTAATGCGCTAGTTTATATGTGCCATTTTATTACATAACTGCTTTGGTTTGACCCTTTTTTCCCTTTGTCTATCCACAGGGAATTCTTCGCCTCTGCATGAAACTTATACAGGTATAATAAAGTTGTTTTTCTAAAAATACCCAATTTTTGGTTGTTTTCTAGTAACTATTATGTAATGTTCCCAAAATTAGCATGAAGCTAATTGGAACATTAATTTTTCTTATATCATCTAGGAGGTGAATAAATGGGTAAGGAAGCCCATGAGTAGAAATAAAATCCCTCATAGTGTGAAAGGGATCATCAGAGTAACTATATTTTGCACCCTCAAGTGTGAAAAGGGGCAAATGCATGAGGACAAGGTCATGTTTGACCAAGTCAACAGCATTGCCATGGAGGGAGTGGATCACTTTGAAAGACAGCGCAGTATGAATGGGGGAGAGATCATTTGGTGGAGGAAACCCTAATGTGTGGGGGCCAAGACAAGAAGGCTTTCATTTGTATAAAGGGAGGACAAGGCAGCCATAGAAGGATATGTTATTGAATATAGATTTTGTTCTGCATGACTATTTTCTCTCTTCAGTTGTTTAATTGAGATTGTTGTGCTGCTTGGCACAAGGATTTCCTATTTAGGAATCCTTCTCCCTTCTTGAGAGGCCTCTTTAGGGATTGTAATTCATTTCTCCACATTTCAGGCTCAAGTCCAAGCCACCTCCTTTAGCTACAGTGTTATTCCTGTAGCAGGAAACGTTGTGTTGCAGGGTGTTGCGGTGGAGGGTTCCACAACACCACTTATAGAGCTTATCTTTTAGAGGAGGGAGCTTCTATTCCTCTGGGAGGTCAGTGAGGAAGATTCAAGAGCTGATTTCACATCTTTGGCATTAGGCCAAGCACTTCCCATCTCCTAAAGCACAGTCCATCACCTTGACTGCGTTATTTCTGAGTATATTTGCAATGGGGATTTGCACAACTATTTTGGAGGGTGAGATCTTCAGGGATTGGATTAGCCTTTCACCTGAGAGATCCATTCATCATATGCAGCATCTTCAGTTATCTTCATCCATTTCTTGAGTTGCAGTTGCTATTCATTCTTGCCCCTGTAACTTCGGCATCTTGTATTTTTGCACATTTCAGCCAATCCTTCCAGGATTGTCTAGAAATTGCCTTTGGGCATCTATATCTTTGCTCCCCATATTGTATGAGTTGTATATTGATATATCTATGTATTGACATCATTTTTCAGTAGTTATTCCTCATAGATTACGCAGTCATAGCCCGGGGCTTTCTTCATGTAGCAGTGTTCTTCATATTTCCATGTACATGTTTCTTGAGGCTTGTATTGCCTAGCTTGAGTGATTGTTTCCTCAAGGATTTGTATATCTTATGCTGCTATGACATAATATGATGGCTATTTGGATCTTCTGGCATTTTATGTGTTAATGTATCACTGCTACTCCATTATTGTGTTTAAATATTGCTGGATCTCTAATTTGGGAATATTATAAGATATTCCTAACATTGTAGATTTTCCCTATTTTGGGATATTACATATTATTTACAAATGTATCAAGGGTATTTCCTAATTTACAGTTGGATTATTTCTCTGTGTAGGTATGGCTCACCTCGGTCGTTTTTCGTCGTTTCATTACAGTTGGGATTCTTTCTGGCACCCATCAATGTTCTCACTTTCCAATGAAATTCTTTTGCCACAAGTACCGAGCAGTTTTTCAGCTCTTCTTCTTGTTGCCACCACATCATGATAGTTATGGGTCTCAGCCTACTGAGTGCTTATTTTTCTTTTCTGGGTTAAGAGTCTGAATTGGTTTTTTTTTTTTTTATATATGAGGATCTCCCTCTTGTCCCGAACTCGGGAAATACTACTATTTAAGGGTTTCCACTATAATGTATAAATAATATTACGTGACTCTTTTATTCCACAGTTACTGGTTTCTCCGACAATCCCGTTATCATTTTGGGGTTTTGCTAATTAGTTTCATGAAATCTATGCATAAATGTACTGAACGTTTTCAATTCTAAATTTGCATGTTTAAAGAACTGAAAATGTATTTGTATCCTCTATTTTCTTGAAAATATGAATAGACAGTTTACTTACTGTATATATGTTTTTATATATTTATGGTTCTTCAGTGTTGAAAACTCGTTAGCTTTAGTTCTCATTATTTTCATAAAAATTCCTACTTATTGTTAATGTATCTTATATGTTAAAGAGTCGACCGGACCGACTAGTTTATTTGTCCATGTATAGTTCTTATGTCGGAAACAAGCGTCTTGCATCTGGAGTCTCTGCTCTCTGGATTTCGGATAAAGTTTCCCTACCGACCCATAACCGAATCTTCTTATTCTAGTTTACTTAGTGTACTTCCTCAGTTGGTCTACTATTCAGAATTTACTCAATGTACATCACTCTTAATGTTTGGTTACATGTAGTTGTTATTCTGCACACAGTTTCTTTATTGTAGGAAAGAGATTGTTTTTCTGTGCAATTTAATTTATTATGGAAGTTGAAAAGATTATACTGTATTTAAATGAGAATTCAAGCTGCATGCAAGCTCTTTCATTTTCTCTGTACTGTCAGTCTTTTAAAATACACATATTAATTTAAATCTAATAAATTCACTTAGTAATTCTTCCCCTTCATAACTATTGACATTTCAATAATTTAGTAGACATATACAGAGTAATATATTGCTCAATCCAAAATACTCAGTTCAACAAAGTCTAATCTTTTCTAAGTTAACAGTATCGATTCTACTTCATTAAACTTAACATAATTCCGCAGTATTACTTATATGTTGAATGACTGTGGTTGTCCTCACTACTGTGGATGAGACAATTACATCCTCACCCCCCCCCCCCCCTCCCATGCTCCACTCTTGAGACAAGTAGAAAGAAATAGTGCTCAGAAGAGCTCTTAGGACTCCGGTCCAATCCACTTTCCAGAAGATTTCAGGGTGGCTGAGAGTATTTCCACTGGTCTCTACCAGCTCAGGAAATTCACACTCTCTCTCCTTTCTTCACTTCACAGCACACAGGTTAGAACCCCTCTTCCTCATGGGGATATTGCTTTATCCACAAAGGAAAGGTAACTAACTGAACTATTTATGTTCAACTACTTCTCAGTTGGAATATTTTTACCATCAGTCTTTCACTTTATGGAACCATTTCCATAACTAAATTTCTATTTATCATAAATCCAAAAGCATAATTTATTTATGTTTTATTAACTAATTCTAGTAAGAAAATAAATGTCTCGGTTTTCTTTTAAAACAAATACATAACAAGTAATTTGGTCTTTATATATATATATATATATATATATATATATATATATATATATATATATATATAATTCAATAATATATATATATATATATATATATATATATATATATATATATATATATAATTAGTATTTATTAAATATGGTATAGTATTATTTCATTAATATAAATTAATCTAAATTAATTTAATTTAATAAATAATTATTTATATATAATTTTAAATTATTTTTACACATTAAAAAGTATGTAACATACACCGATAACCTCACATGGAAATGCAAGGAGTTAATTTTTTTTTTAATATAAGTTACGCACAAGTAACTATCCAAATCATTATTAAATTTTCCTTACTAATCATTAGATAGAATGTTCACCAGTTCATAGTGTAACCTTATTATAAGAATAGTAAGTTGCTTAACCATTAACAACCTCTATTGTAGTACATTAACATAAAACTGTATGATGTAACCTTGCATTCATTTCATTATTCATACATAGTCATCACATACTTGATATTATGAACATCACAACAAGAAAGGAATCAACATCATCAGTCTTGACACAATAATCAATCACATCATTGAATACCAATATACCCTGGAAACCCCGTAGGGTGAAAAACCAGCAAACGTTTAATTTTGTTATTAAACACTCGTGAGTGTGTTCACCCCTCACTCAATGGCTTATAAGCGAGACCATCGCTTAACCATTGTTATAAATTTTACAAGAAAATATACAAATATCTAGCTTAAAGCCATTACAATAATTATGATATAATTTACCCACTAATCTTCATATCTTCATATCTTGGTGGCATGGATGTACCTACAATGGACCATCGTACATTGGACCATCCTGCAACTCACACTCATCTGCATGAACCATTAATCTGCTAATGTTGTATTCAACATACATTGATGTCAAGATTCATAAAGTATTAAACAATCCATTCATAAATATATACTAGTGATGCTTCTCCGTCTACTCATGTACATTCAAGACATGCAAGTAAAATATCTTGACATGCTTCCTTTAACAGCACTTCATATATGCTAGTTATAAGCAATCACATTTACTAATGTTTCCCTCGTATAAGCACACATTCCAGCAAGACAATAGCTACATCTGCCAAGCATTTATTTAAAAGAAATTGATACATCAATTACGATCTTTGTGCCTACAATTTATATAAATTTAATCAATAACTAACCCTTAAGCTATTACTTTTGGTTCATATAAAGAAAGCTAACACAACCAATGTTGTTCCTGTGCATACAAATGCATATAGTTTCCAAAAGATCTTCCCAATGGAATTATTTAACACAATCAAGCGTGAAAACACACTTTTCCTTTTTGAGGGAATTTTAGCATAATAAGGCATGCAGAACATGCTTCCTTTTCCATAAAACTTAGGTAATAAAACATACAAATACATATATTCGTTTCCAAATATCATACAAACATTACCCATATATATATTCCAAGGAAACCAACACATTAATATGGGTTTTATGCATGTAATCCGTCTTATTTTCCAAAGAATATTTCCCAATGTAGGCTAACTAAACATGCTATCATTTCCCACATACAACTGTATATTCTTTCCAATGAAAGATACTACAAATCTTGCATGCATATACACAATCTTATTCCAAAAGAAATTAACATAATAGTGATGATATCATACAAATAATCACATAGTTCTTCTATAAAGAAATATAACTCAATATTTCATCTATCCATGCAAGGAAATATCTCTTCAACGTGACTATTCTTTGTAACTAACATAACAGTTATGATATCATAAAAATAATCACGTACTTCTCTTCAAGAACTCAACATAGTTTCTCTATATTTTATGTACAAAGTTGTCATAAATTTGTTTTCAAGAAAGTATCATAGCCAACCTTTCTTTTGCACATAAGAACTAGGAAAGCCTTTTTTAAAAATAATAGCAGGGTTAACCCTTTATGCATTTAAACCATGCAATTAAATCAAACATAAATAATTTATCTTTTTACCCACCAGAACATGTAACTTTTGCAAACTCTTCCAAGGGAATTAATACAATGGACTTATCTTTCACACACAAGATAAAGATATTAATTCCAAAGAAGATCTTATGACTTATGTTATCTATGTGTATAATTTTTAGAAGGTAATTCCATAAGATATTATCTTTAACCAAAATTACACATTTCACCTCAAAAAAGGGAAATCCCAACTTATTATATCTTCCCATGAAATATTTTCTCATACATTTATTTCATCTTGATATGGGAATAAAACTTGTTTATAATGAGATTGGAAAATAAGTGAGGTAAATAATCAATAGTGAATTTGTTTCAGTCACATCCCAATAAACTAATGAAATACCTCTTCTTTATATGTAACTCATCCCAAGAAATATGAGCAAAATTAATACTTACTCTTTACTATTTCCCCATAATCTTTTCCCAATAAAAGCTATATATATATATATATATATATATATATATATATATATATATATATATATATTCCACCAAAAAAAATATTTATATGCAGTCTTATTTTCCAAATGAGAGCCTTGATTCTTATCATTTTCCACAAGTAAAAATGCATATGAAATAATTCTCAAGACTGCTTATTTGATCTTGGGCATAATTATTTTAAATCCTTTCAGTAAAAATTAACAAAGTACTTATCTTTTAATCCCTGAAAATTGTTTGTGCAAGCTCTCCTACATCGACTCCTCAATGACCATGCACATGAAACTCAGTGGAAATGTGCATCAAATATCCATTGGTTGCATTGTAAGGACAACAGAGTTAAGCACCAATGTCACCATCCATAAAGGAAATCTCGATTACTCCATTCCCACACACATCAAACATCCATTGGTTGCGTTGTAATGACAACATATTTAGGCACCAATGTCACCATCCATAAAGGAAATCTCGATCACTCCATTCCCACACACTCTTCCTCATATATTAAATTTAATCAAGACTATTCAATCTAGTGAACGCGTCCCCAATAACTGTCTCCCGCTCGCATTTTCTTTAATAGGATGCATAGTCTCTTATATTGAACACATCTCCTCAACATCCATTCCTACGATAGGTCACCCCCTCTCCAGAGATCTAAGGAGAATAACGAATACCAAGGGTCGTTATCAAGAATTCATTTCATTTTCAACTGATTCTTGATTAAAACAATTAAAATGACATTAACGTAAGATTTTTTTACCATGCGTAAATACATAAGTTGGAGTAGGTATGTTACATACTCCCCCCCTTGAAGACAACACCATCCTCGGTGTGCTTCTCTCACTGAAACTTAAACTTTATAATCATGATATAATAATATAAACAACCCAAAGGGGGTCTTTCCCCTTCATAGTGAAACACTTTATTTTCCTTAAATGTCATTAATTGAAACAATAATGTTTTTATCCATATTCATAAACATGTATAGCTCAAAAAAATATTCCATTTCCATTTTTAACCACTTATCCATTATTCAAATTCATAAAAATATAGAAAAATATTTATACCAACTTAACATTACTTACCAATTACTCTTGGAATTCATGGTCACTTTTACACAAGTGCTCCAATGGTTTAACAACCCAACAACAAGCACCATGTAATCTATGATCAACAAATCCATGATAATAACATGAGTCACAAAATTTTCGATGAAATGAAATACGTTTAGCTATCAATTATTTACGCAACGTCAAGTGACTTTTTTAATCACAATACTTCTACAAGTACTTAGAGAGCACCAATACCCTAATTATTAAAATTATAAATAATTGTACCACATTTACAATGTCTTTCCTCCTGCTAAATACATCCACACAGTACTTCAAAAAGTACTCAGACAGCACCTAGCTCTCTAATCGTACAAATGGTCAATCAATGCACCAAGTGCATATTGTCCTAGCCCCTGCTTAAGACATTCAAAAGATTAGTAATACAATAAAAGGAACTTATACTTTCTGTAATTCATTTCCAAGTGCTAGGCTCCTTTCCTCTCAATATCTACATAAGATATTTACACAATCATATAAAAATTCATTTTAATATAACACATAACTGATTAGTAACTTTTTCCGCTATGAGAACCACAATGGTAAAAAAAATGCTCCTCCCAACCCATGGGAGTTGGTTTCTACAACCAAATCGAGTAATTTTCACATCCAGACAGTGATTTGACAAAAAACCATTCCAGGTCCAGTATGGAATTCTACTAGCAAACTAGATCGAGAATTCCAATGACCACTTAAGGTCCAGTATAAGATTCCTCTTGGAAACATCATGCCTATTCCTCTGACAGTGTCCCGTCTATGAGGAATTTTGGACCTCCTCCAACATGCTCCAAAATCAATAGAGTTGCCTCAGGTTTTTACCTCTTCACCATCTTGGCCAAATCTTTTCCCTTACTGAGATCACATATCTCTAGGGAGAGGAAATCTGGGCAGGCAATTGCTATCAACCCCTCTAGGCAATCAACCACCATCAACCCAAGGCCTTCTAGCCTTTCACAATTGTTCACAACTGTCAGACATGTTAAATTTCTCTTTTAGCATTCTTTATCATAGTAAATTACATAATGAACTTTATGCACATACATAAATAAAAAGAAACTTTATGTACATCATAAATCATATTTGGCCCTCAACATGGGTCCAACGATATCTAGATTAACAGGGAACATGAATAACATACATGTGTTATACATTATTATTTCTCAAATAACACAATCATGCACATTATAACATGATACCATGTTCTATACATTATTATTTCCCAAATAACATAATCATGCACATTATAACATGATACTTTATCAATTACCATTGCAATTTTCACTGCAACATTTTACTTTCACAGGTTTTCATGTTTCCATTAAGCTACCCATGCTTAATCTCATCAATGACACTAATCATAAATATGCATTGTTAAAAAAATATTCACTTTCAAAATAATTTTAGTTTCATGCATACAATGTTGTTATGCATACAATTATATACAAATATTCATTAATGTGTATATATGAATAACGGTTAGGGTAACAGTCCAACATTTTCAATTCCAATAATGTCTGACACATGAAGTAGCTAATTGTTCACAGCTTGCAATAATATTTAACCAAAACCAATTCATCCATATAGGTTTTATTAGTTAGTCATATAACACTAACTAATCAATTCCACTAAAAATCTTAATGCATCCATGACACGACTCATTCAAAAACTAGTCATTATAGTCAAGTCTCACTACTTGACCCATTGTATTACTAACATATGAAAGGGTTCATTCAATTTCATTTTAAAACACTCTATCGTCCTCTTCAAGGACTTTCCTCATATTTTTCATTCATGCATTAGTTTCACACACCATCACTATACACATTCATCTTTTTCAAGTAGTGCATGGTAGTTTTAATTATGTTCATTAAATGTATGAGTAACATGTCATATACCCAAATGTTAATAGTCAACTCTCACTTTCACTAGTGAGTACTCAAGTTGTTCATAAGTACAACAAAGGTTTTATTGTCTTTTATCCTCAACAGGATTCCAAAGTTATGAAAACTGTTTTGAAGCAACATTTATTACTTATTACTCTTCAATGTAATTATAAACATGAATCACACATCTCATGTCAAAAGTAGAGTACTGCATATATCAATCAATATGTATATTTCTAGAATCATGTATCAATCAATATGTAGATTTCTAAAATTATACCTTAACTGATGTCCATTAGTATCATACCTCAATTTCTTTTCGCTTAACAAATCCCAAAGGTGTCAGTGCTGCAACCTTTAGCTCTGATACCACTTGTAACATACACCGATAACCTCATATGGAAATGCAATGAGTTAAAAAAAAATTTATATGTTACCCACGGCTAACTATCCAAATCACTATTAAATTTTTCTTACTAATCATTAGATAGAATGTTCACCAGTTCATAGTGTAACCTTATTATAAGAATAGTAAGTTGCTTAACCATTAATAACCTCTATTGTAGTACATTAACATAAAACTGTATGATGTAACCTTGCATTTATTTCATTATTCATGTAGTCATCACATACTTGACATTATGAACATCACAAAAATAAAGGAATCAACATCATCAATCTTGACACAATAATCAATCCACATCATTGAACACCAATATACCCTGGAAACCCTGTAGGGTGAAAAACCAGCAAACGTTTAACTTTATTATTAAATGCTCGTGAGGGTGTTCACCCCTCACTCAATGGCTTATAAAGGAGACCATCTCTTAACAATTGTTATAAATCTTACAAGAAAATATACAAATATCTATCTTAAAGCCATTACAATAATTATGATATAATTTACCCACTAATCTTCATATCTTGGTGGCATGGATGTACCTACAATGGACCATCGTACATTGGACCATCCTGCAGCTCGCACTCATCTACATGAACCATTAATCATTTACCTGCCACCATGTTAAGCATAATATTTCCTTTGTACAAGTAAACATCATTTCCTACTAATGTTGTCTTCAACATACATTGATGTCAAGATTCATAAAGTATAAAACAATCCATTCATAAATCTATACTAGTGATGCTTCTCTGTCTACTCATGTACATTCATGACATGCAAGTAAAATATCTTGACATGCTTCCTTTAACAGCACTTCATATGTGCTAGTTATAAGCAATCACATTTACTAATGTTTCCCTTGTATAAGCACACATTCCAGCAAGACAATAGCTACATCTGCCAAGCATTTCTTTAAAAGAAACCGATACATCAATTACGATCTTCATGCCTATGATTTATATAAAACTAATCAATAACTAACCCTTAAGCTATTACTTTTGGTAATGTAAAGAAAGATAACACAACAAATGTTGTTCCTATGCATACAAATGCAAATAGTTTCCAAAAGAATCTTCCCAATGGAATTCTTTAACACAATCAAGCGTGCAAACACACTTTTCTTTTTCGAGAGAATTTTAGCACAATAAGACATGAAAAACATGTTTCATTTTCCATAAAGCTTAGGTAATAAAACATACAAATACATGTATTCGTTTTCAAATATCATACAAACATTACCCATATATATATTCCAAGGAAACCAACACATTAATATGGTTTTTATGTATGTAATCCATCTTCTTTTCCAAAGAATATTTCCCAATGTAGGCTAACTAAACATGCTATCATTTCCCACATACAACTATATATTCTTTCCAATGAAAGGTAATATAAATCTTGCATGCATATACACAATCTTATTCCAAAAGAAATTAACATAATATTGATGATATCATAAAAATAATCGCATGGTTCTTCTATAAATAAATATAACTCAATATTTCATCTATCCATGCAAGAAAATATCTCTACAACGTGACTATTCTTTATAACTAACATAACAATTATGATAGTATAAAAATAATCGCATACTTATCTTCAATAACTCAACATAGTTTCTCTATATTTTATGTACAAAGTTGTCATAAATTTGTTTTCAAGAAAGTATCATAGCCAACTTTTCTTTTGCACATAAGAACTAGGAAAGCCCTTTTTCTTAAATAATAGCAGGGTTAACCCTTTATGCATTTAAACCATGCAATTAAATCAAACATAAATAATCTATCTTTTTACCCACCAAAAAATGTAACTTCTGCAAACTCTTGCAAAGGAATTAATACAATGGACTTATCTTTCACACACAAGATAAAGATATTATTTCCAAAGAATATATTATGATTTATGTTATCTATATGTATAATTTTTAAAAGGTGATTTCATGAGATATTATTTTTAACCACAATTACACATTTCACCTCAAAAAAGGGAAATCCCAACTTATTATATCTTCCCATGAAATATTTTCTTGTATATTTATTTCATCTTGATATGGGAATAAAACTTGTTTATAATGAGATTGGAAAATAAGCGAGGTAAATAATCAATAGTGAATTTGTTTCAGTCACATCCCAATACACTAATGAAATACTCTCTTCTTTATATGTAACTCATCCCAAGAAAGATGAGCAAAATTAATACTTATTCTTTACTATTTTCCAATAATCTTTTCCCAAAAAAAGTTATATATATATATATATATATATATATATATATATATATATATATATATATATATATATATATATTCACCAAAACAAATATTTATATTTAGTCTTATTTTCCAAATGAGATGCTTGATTCTTATCATTTTCCACAAGTAAAAATGCACATGAAATAATTCTCAAGAATGCTTATTTGATCTTGGGCATAATTATTTTAAATCCTTTTAGTAAAAATTAACAAAGTACTTATCTTTTAATCTCTTAAAATTGTTTGTGCAGGCTCTCCTACAGCGACTACTCAGTGGCCATGCGCATGAATCTCAATGGAAATGTGCATCAAATATCCATTAGTTGCACTGTAAAGACAACAGAGTTAAGCACCAATATCACCATCCATAAAGGAAATCTCGATCACTCCATTCCCACACACATCAAATATCCATTGGCTGCGATGTAATGACAAATATCACCATCCATAAAGGAAACCTCAATCACTCCATTCCCACAAGCTCTTCCTCATATATTAAATCTAATCAAGACTGTTCAATCCGTCCCCAATAACTCTTCTTCATATATTAAATTTAATCAAGATTGTTCAATCAGGTGAACGCGTCCCCAATAATTGTCTCTTACTAGCCTTTTCTTTAATAGAATTCATATTCTCTTATATTGAACACATCTCCTCAACATCCATTACCAGGGTAGCTCACCCCCTCTCCAAAGATCTAAGGTGAATAACGAATACTAAAAACAATTATCAAGAATTCGACTCCCTCTCCAGAGATCAAGGTGAATAACGAATACTAAAAATAATTATCAAGAATTCGTTTCATTTTCAACCGATTCTTAATTAAAAGAGTTAAAATAACATTAACGTAAAATCATTTTACCATGTGTAAATACATAAATTGAAGTAAATATATTACAAAGTAATTTCATAAAAATGTTTCTCATATTTTTTTATAGCAATGCATGTTGAGATTTTATTCTTATTTTTTAATTAAATTTGGAGAAAAATATCATGTAGGTGACAACAATAGAATTTGTTGCTACATTGGCTCCATCAGTTTCTGATGAGGAGTTAATGCATCCTATATTTGTTGTGAGAGAATTTATGAGTTTGTTGCCATTCACAGCTATAAAATGTAAGCCCGTAGAGGCAAGTGAGCATGATGAGGAATGTGTAGTGAGGAAGAGCTGGGCAAATGAGAAACTCTGCAATTGTATTTTCTCCAGTTGATGAACGAGCTTGCCGATGCCCTGTTAGGTGGACGTAGCCCAGATTGGTTGGGTGAACCACGTTAAAATCTGTTGTCTTTATGTTTGGTTTTCTGCTGTGTGTGTTAGTTGTTTAATGTTTCCACTGTGTTAACTCCAACACTTGGTATCGGAGCTTATGTTGTTGAGCTGGTACCTGCGTTGGGTCTGATGCGTGTGACAGCAAAGCCATGAGGTCGTGAGCCATAGACTAGTCGTAAGCGTTGAGAAGAGCCAAGCAGAGCCGTCGCTGCATTTGGTTCGCAGTGAGCGGTGCATCCTGCAGCCGTGAATTGTGAATGCCCATAGATGTGGACAGAAAGCGGCTGCCGGCGGTGGCAGCATTGAATGGTGAGCCTACAGCGTTGAACTGTTGCACAAAACGGCGGTGAATTACTGCACAAAACGACAGGTATCGGAATGCCTTGAGATATATATATTAAATGATGTTTGAAGGAAAAAAGTCGATTTATTTAAATGCAGAAACGCTTCCATATGGATTAGTCAAACGCTGTAAGTTATGTCGATTTGAAATTTTGAAGAAATGTGCAAATAAATCTTAAGTCGATTTGAAGTTTTTCCGAGGATGCGAAGATATGTGCAAGTTAAATCGATAAATTTAAGTCGATTTGCAGTTTTTTATAAAGTTGGTTTGATATGCCTTTGAAAAAACAAAGTCGATTTGTTCATTATAAATCGATTTGTATTATTTTTTTTTAAATGCCATTTGTAAATTTTTAAAAAAAAGGGAAGTCGATTGGTATTTTATATTGTAATGTTTAAAATCGATTTTCCATTTAAAATCGATTTTTTTTTGCAAATTGAAAATCAATATGGCATCATGTTAAGGTGAAGGGAATTTAGAAATCGATTTGAATATTAAATTGCCATTTGCACATGGTATTGAAGAAGGAAAGGCATTTTATAAAGTGAAGAGATTTTATTTTATTTTTTAAATAAAACTTCATTTATTAAAAAGTTGCAATTGGAGGTTGTTTTTTGTGACACAATATGGCAAAAACACAAAGTGCCTGGTTTGAGATCGAGAAGTTCAATGGCAAAAACAATTTTGAGATCTGGAAAGTGAAGATGTATGATCTACTCGTGCAACAAGGCGTGGCAAAGGCGTTGTTGGGAAAATCCAAACAGCCTTACACCATGACAGATGATGAATGGTGTGATATGGATGAAAGAGCACTGAGCAGCATTCGACTGTGTTTGGCAGATGATGTTTTGTTTAACATCGTGTTAGAGAAAACTGCTACTGGTTTGTGGACAAAACTTGAAAAATTGTACATGACAAAATCCTTAACCAATATGATTCTTCTGAAGCGACAATTGTACAGTTTGCGCATGAAGGAAGGTACAACGATAACTGATCATCTGAATACCTTTAATACTCTCCTGGTGCAGTTAGAAAGTATAGAAGTAAAATTTGAGTCATAAGATAAAGCTGTAACTTTATTATGCTCGTTGCCCGAGTCATGGGATCATTTTGTTACTTCTATAAGTCTTAGTTCATCAGAAACCCTTGAATTTGATGATGTTGTTGGAGCTTTGTTGTCCGAAGAAACAAGGAAGAGGTCAAATTCAGAAACCTCTACATCAGAAGAAATGATGGTCAGAGGTCGTTCTAAAGAAAGACGCTTCAGTAAGCACAACAACTCACGTTCAAAATCGAAAGGGAAGAAGAGTAAGGTAAAGTGCTGGTTTTGTGGAAAATCAGGACATTTGAAGAAGGACTGTTGGAAGAGACAAAAAACATCCAAAGGAGATTCTTCGACAGAGAAGAAAGAAACAAACACGACAGATACAGGTTTGGCATCCATTTCAGGTATGAGTGATGAAGTGTTATCAGTTAGTTTGTCTAATCATGATCAACATTAGTTGTTAGATTCTAGTGCGTCAAATCACATGTGCATTCATAGAGAGTGGTTTAAAACTTATAAATCAATCAATGATGGAGTTGTTTATATGGGAAATGATGCCTCATGTAATATTGTTGGAATTGGAAGCATCCAGATTAAAATGTTTGATGGGACAAATAAAATTCTAACTGATGTAAGACATGTACCTGAACTAAGAAAAAACCTCATTTCATTAGGAGTACTAGACACTAATGGATATAAAACCTTTATTCAAGGTGGAGTAATGAAAGTTTATAAAGGAATTTTACCAGTCATGAAAGCAAAGAAGGTTGGAAATATTTTTCAGTTAGAAGGAAGAACAGAGTCAGATCATGCGTCTACAGTATCTGAAAATGACAGTAATTCTATTCATTTATGGCATCAACGGTTGGGCCATATGAGCGAAAAAGGATTAAAAATTTTATCTGATCGTAAGTTACTTCCTAGTTTAAAATCTTCTAAGTTATATTTCCGCAAACATTGTCTGTTTGGGAAACAAAGCAAACAGAAGTTTAAAACTGGAAAACATACTACTAAGGGAATCCTTGATTATATCCATTCTGATGTTTGGGGTCCATATCCTACAACCTCATATGGAGGATCGTCATATTTTGTATCTTTTATTGATGATTTCTCTAGAAAAGTGTGGGTCTACATGTTAAAAAAGAAGTCTGATGTGTTCACAGTTTTCAAACAGTTTAGAGCATTAGTTGAAAACATCACTGGAAGAACCATTAAATGTTTAAGAACTGACAATGGTGGTGAGTTTACTTCAAAGGAATTTGATAATTATTGCAAGGATCCTGGGATCGAAAGACATAAAACCACTATATATACTCCTCAGCAAAACGAAGTTGCTGAACGCATGAACAGGACTCTCTTAGAGAGAGCAAGAAGTATGCTTAGTAACGCCAATTTGCAGAAGGAATTGTGGACAGAAGCAGTTTCTACAGCTTGTTACTTGGTAAATCGATCACCATCAACTGCGATAGGATGCAAAATTCCTCAAGAGGTATTGAAAGGTTATCCATGTGATTATTCTAAATTGAAAGTTTTTGGTTGTGATGCATGTGCTCTAGTTCCGAAACATCAGCGTTCTAAATTAGATCCTAAATCAAAAAGATATATCTTTGTTGGATATGGTGATGGGACTAAGGGATACAGGTTGTGGGATCCTACTACTCACAAGATCATCATTTATAGAGATGTTAAATTTAATGAATCCTCACTTGAAAATCCAGATGTAGATGATGTATTGAAACAGGATAATGTACCTCAGCTTCAACACATTCAGTTTGAAACCAGTTCAAATACTGATGATAGTCCAGATGAACAAGTTTCAGATTCAGATCATGAACAAGTTTCAGATGCAGATCATGAACATGTTTCAGATTCTGATCATGAAGAAGTTCCTATAGACAATAATCAGCAAATTGGAGAAGTACCAAAAACATCTTTAAGGAGGTCTATGAGAATCAGACGTTTTCCTAGAAGGTATGATGATTATGTTACTTCAGTTGCTTTAACTGATAACGATGATGAACCTTTGTGCTATCAGGAAGCTGTAGAAGGTTCTAATAGTGGTAAGTGGAAAGAGGCTATGAAGGAAGAGATGAAGGTGTTAGCCAAGAATGCCACATGGGATCTGGTGGAACTTCCTAAAGACAGGAAAATTGTGGGATGTAAGTGGGTTTACAAATTGAAGAAGCGTGTTGATGATACAGAAGACAGGTACAAAGAGAGGCTGGTCACGAAAGGTTTTTCTCAGAAAGCTGGCATTGACTTTCATGAGATATTTTCACCAGTTGTAAAAATTGTTTCAATTCAGATTGTGTTAGCATTAGTTGCTTTACTTGATTTAGAATTACAGCAACTAGATGTTAAAACTGCTTTTTTACATGGAGATTTAGATGAGGAAATTTACATGGAACAACCGAAAGGGTTTGTTCAAAATCGCAACAGGAAATTTGTTTGCAGGCTCAAGAAATCATTGTATGGTCTGAAGCAGTCGCCTCGACAGTGGTACAAGAAATTTGATTCTTTCATGATGAGTCAAAATTATATAAGAAGTGAATATGATCATTGTGTTTACTTTAAGAAATTAAGTAATGGCATGTTCATTATCTTAGTGTTGTATGTTGACGATGTGCTTTTAGCAAGCAAAAGCATAACAGAGATCAACAGGTTAAAGGCTCAGATGGCTAGGACGTTTGATATGAAAGATCTAGGAAGCATTGTGGTGATTTTGGGGCATGAAGGAGAATTTTTAAATGAGAAGCAATGACCATTGTGGCTATCACAACAGAAGTATGTTGAGAAGATACTCTTGAGGTTTGGTATGAACAATGTGAAGCCTGTTTCAGTCCCTTTTGCTTCCCATTTTAAGCTTTCTTCAAGTTTGTGTCCTAACACTAATGAAGAAAAGGAATATATGTCTCGAATTCCATATGCCAATGTAGTAGGTTGTTTTATGTATGCGATGGTTTGTACTCGACCAGATATTTCACATGCAGTTGGGGTTGTCAGCAGGTATATGGCAAATCCAGGAAAAGAACACTGGTCAGTAGTGAAATGGGTGCTTCGGTATTTGAGAGGCACAAGTGATTATTGTATCACTTATAACAGGAGCAGTGAATATGTTTGTGGATATGTTGATTCTGATTTTGCAGGTGATTTGGATAAGAGAAGGTCAACTTCAGGGTATGTCTTTACTCTTGCAGGTGGAGCTATTAGCTGGATGTCAAAACTACAAAACATTGTTGCTTTATCACTCTACCCAAAACCCAGACATAGATCCTTCTGTGCTTGGAAAAGAGCGAGTTTAGTTTGTGCTTTTTGTTTGGTGGAAATTTGTGGGATTATGAGGAAAACAGTAGTTATTTTGTGACCCAGTCAAATTGGTCACTTGGCTATAAAAATCCTTATATATAGCTGATAGCTTGCATTATATAAATCTGCTTTTCCCTTGAGTAGTTATCCATGAAAGAAGTGCTCTTGAAAAGAAATTTGCATGAAAGGAAAAAGCTGCAATATACAGACATGTTCACAAAACCAGTTTTGTTAGAGAAGCTACGATGGTGTCTGGCTTCTCTTGGCTTGCAGAAAAGATAAAAATAATAATGAAACAGGGTATCAGGCTAATTGTTGTAAAGGTGGAGATTGTTGAGATTTTATTTCTTATTTTTTAATTAAATCTGGAGGAAAATCTCATATAGGTGACAACAATAGGATTTGTTGCTACATTAGCTCCATTAGTTTCTGATGAGGAGTTAATGCATCCTATATTTGTTGTGAGAGAATTTATGAGTTTGTTTTCATTCACAGCTATAAAATGTAAGCCCGTAAGGGCAAGTGAGCATGAAGCCGAATTATGGTGGGAAAATTTGACAGATGAAAACCTCTTGCAATTGTATTTTCTCCAGTTCTGATATGAATGAGATTGCCGATGCCCTGTTAGGTGGACGTAGCCCAGATTGGTTGGGTGAACCACGTTAAAATCTGTTGTCTTTATGTTTGGTTTTCTGCTGTGTGTGTTAGTTGTTTAATGTTTCCGCTGTGTTAAATCCAACAATGCAATCCAGAATAGTGATTGTAATATTCCAACGACACGAGTAGGGTGACTACACTGCTTCATGTAAGAGACTTAGCTAACCTTCCTTGTTTAGTTGTCACAACTCTTGGACTCGTGGTCGCTTACCATTTCAATTGGCATTTCACTGAAGGTTTGTGATACCCACAATCTAATCTACAACACTCATAATATGCTTTCTAGTTAGAAACTTTGCCTTGTCAACCAAACATTCGTCTTTCCTCATTAAAATAGTTGTACTTTTTATAAAATATATATATATATATATATATATTTCATATGAATTTATATAAATAATAAATTAAAATGAACAAATATGATATTAAAGTTTATAAAAAAATATTTATAAATAGAATTTTTATTATTTATAAACAATGTAATTATAAATTGTTTTGCTATTTTAATTGTAATTTTTATTAATATAAAATTGTATATTTTTATTATTTTTTACTTCAATTTAATTTTATTTAAATTAAATGAGAGTAATTATTTTTTAATTTTCATTAAAATGTAAATTTACACTGATTCATATTTTTCAAAGTTTAATAATTAAACTAAACAACAAAAACGCCAATTATATAATATTAAATATCAATATTTAAAAAAACATAAAAAGAAATCCAAAGTAATAGTCTTGAGAGAAATAGTTCACTATGAAAAGAAACATATGTGCAATTAGGTAACATTGTTGTAGATTATCGATCCATATAGCCACCAACTCTAGTTTTAATCCACAATCAGTGCCGACCATACCAGTCCCATGAATTAAATAAAAAAGTGTATTGTAACATAATTCAAAGAGTGCATTGTAACATCCACACCATACAACGTAATCCCACTTAATTAAGTGGTGTGGGTACATTTTAAAGTGTGTCTTTGACTCTAAATTGGAAGTTCACATATATTTTTAAGAAAATGGTTGTTTTCTTTATTAAAAGAGTAGAATATATATATATATATATATATATATATATATATATATATATATATATATATATATATATATATATATATATATATATATATATATATATATGTGTGTATTATTATTATGAAATTTATAAAAACATGTTTTTACAAGGTAAAAGGGGTTATAAAAAATAAAATAATAAATAAAAAAACTTACTATGTGGTCTTAAAATAAAAGGTGTTTTAAAAGTTTGAAATTATTTAAATATTCTAGATTAAGAATGAATTTAAGAAAGATGAGGATTTTTTTTATAAAGTATGCAATTATATGTGATAGATTATTTATTGTTAAGGGAAGTATTAAAGGATAAGAGATTAATATTGTAGGATAAGAGCTTGATATTATTATTATGAGATTAATATGGTAGGTTAAGAGATTAATATTGTTATTAATACAATGAAAGAGAAAATTATGTTTATATTGATTTAATTGTCAAATCAATTATCAATTCCAAAGTCAAATAAGTGAAAAGGAAAATATTTTTTGCAAGAGACAATATGAAATTAAGGATTTGTAAAGTTAGATTCAATGGTATTGTTAAGAATTAATATAAGTGACATGCGCACAACTCATTTGGTGAATGGGGTGGCGGCACTCAATGTTGGAGTTATGCTCCACACCTGGCACCACGTGCCCTTCGTGTGGCAATATATCCCAAGCTCTTTCACACCTGCTCAAATTTAATCGACTTAAATGTGAGCAGTTGGGAGGTAATGTCTTTGTGTATGTTAAGTGTCCCTACTTCAAAGTGTTTTATGCCTACTCTCAACTGGGTTTCCCCTCTCATGGAGGATTGGTAGCGAGAAAAGTCACCTCTGGCAACCGAGGTAAACTCATTTATGAGAAAATCATGTTCAAAGGTCTTGGAAGGATGTAGTATTGGCTTATGCACTACAACTGGCTCGTCATGAATAGCGTCCCTGATCTTTACCTCATTCTACATGCTCGGTCTCTCATGTCCTCTACTCATTATATTTGCATGGTCATGTACTTAGGGTGGCAGAAATATTGGGTCAAGGTTGTGGCCTATGTGTATCTACAATTGTTGTTCTATTTAGGCTAGTGCGGAGATATATTGTTATTTTATTTCACTCAAGTCGTTAATGCATGGTTGTGTCATAGCATTGTAGAGGTCAGGTCATCTCTTAGTTTGTCGGTATGTAATTGTAACTACTCTTCATTTCCCTGGTTTTTGGTTCCAACATTTATTGTCCAGAAAGGTCAATGTTATTTGTATTTTTCCTTCAAAATTGTGGCTTCAGTCTGTCCTTTGAATTGGTTGCAGTATTACCCTCTGCGGCTCCTTAGAACTCGGACCCTACCAAGATTTCATTTAGTTGTCCAATGTTGGTCTATGGAGTGTGGTACTGAGGTACCTTCTCCATTTGGTTTTAATAAGGTTTTTGGTTTTGTTAATATTTACGTTTTCCAAGTCCTTCTAGCTCCTTTAGTAAACGATGTTCATAAATGTTGGGATTATGAGAAGCTTTCGGTTTGCAAGAGTCATGGGTTTTCAATTTTATTTGTCATTAACATAACACTACAAATGGCATCCCCTTAGTGTTTGTGGCCCCTTTTGTTTGCGCACCTTACTATCTAGTGGGTACATCCATTGAATTCAGTCAGTAT
Source organism: Pinus albicaulis (assembly GCA_034641835.2). Lineage (NCBI taxonomy): Eukaryota > Viridiplantae > Streptophyta > Pinopsida > Pinales > Pinaceae > Pinus > Pinus albicaulis. The sequence continues at coordinate 2,033,602,126 of CM076575.1, read as the reverse complement.
ACCACAATTTCTAGTTGTTTGCATTATACGTTACTTGCCTTCATGGCTCCTCGGCAACACCCTCCTAGTTGCAGGGGTGATTATCCTAGGTCACCTTCGACACGAAGAGGATGCTTGTTCGATTGGGAATCCATAGCCAAAATTTTTGAGGCAGCGCCTATGGAGGTCCATAAGGAAATTCTCTATCTAGCGGAAAAAGAGTTTGGGGATCGATTTTATTTCTCAGATTCGGAATTGGAGGCAACAACCTTAAGTGGATACCAGACCCAAGGAAGTTTCAAAAAATAAGGCTTCACTTCCTTCGTTCCATCAACCTATATTGACAACTGGAAACTCTACTTAGCATGGTTATTAGAGACAAATGAGTTGTCAAATACAAGTTGTTTGCAAGTCAGGAGGAGATAAAGAGAATTCTAAGGGATATCATATACAACTTGGATGATATAGTGGTCAGACAATCTCGCATAGAACGTTATGTTGTCTCAGATTTATACACTGAATCAAATGAGCATCAAGATGTGTCAGCGGTCATCAACACTCCAAATCAAGCCTCGCATTGTGCCAACTCTTCTGCCACATCACCAGAAATAATCTTGGACCAATAAGTCCGCCAAGAATTCAATTGTTGGTCTGTCATGGCTGAAAATTTGTGTCTTTTTTGTAAACAACATCTTGATGGTTTTGATATCTTATTTTTGGGAGATGATATGCATTGTTATATCTCTTTTTAGGTTTTACTTAGCTCAGTTAAACTAGCAGCACTGGAAAAATGAAGAGATATGTGTCATAATATCTAGTTATCATGGTATTCTCAAACTTAGTTTTTTGGGTAGTAGATATATATGGAAATATCTATGATTATCCCTGGTGGTAGATAAGAATTCCCATATCACTATTTTGGATATCTTTTTTGAGGTGTTGTTGAACGACTTTCAATGTAAAATCTTTTGATATTAATAGAAATCTACTGAAAAAATTTACAAAAAAATAAGTGTGTGCCAAAGCCACTCTTCGGTTAAACCATCACCACATGCTTGATTTCCTCGTGAAGCAACTTCACATGAATCCCCAAACTTCTACTCATTTTTTCCACTACTCAAAAGCTTTAAATGTTTCCAACCAATTGACAAGTAATTTGGTGTAGGAAATGTGTAAAATTGAAGTTATCATCTATACATTGATACATTCTTGAATGAATATGGAATCTATTGTATTTATTACATATGACCAATAGTGGATTTCAATGCAGTACAAACATATGTTGTGCATAGAAAGGATGTTGCATCTTGTGACATGGGGCTCTTATATATTCCATCGTTTTTGTTCGTTCCAAAGCTTTGAAGGTTAGAGGTTCTTCCATTTGATTTCTGCTAGAGGAGTTAAACTCAGGAATTTATTATGTATGTATAGAAAATTTAAGATATATGTTGTAAAGGGTTTTATCTTCAGGCAACATTGTTTCAAGAGTTCACTATGATCATCTCGTAAAGTATTGAGTCAGATTCAATAGGAAAAAAAATAAAATGAATTTGTTGCTAACACAAAACTTGGCATGGGGATCACTATTAAAGGCGTTGTAGGCAATTTTCAAGATGTCTCCATAGAGAAGAATGGCTTTTCTTAGATCATTGTCCAGCATGTCTAGCAACCCTTCCTAGTTTTCGTTACCCTGTATGATACTCATTTTCACATTATCATTCTTTCTCTCAGTCATTCCTAATAGTTTCTTCTCAAGAAGCTTCTTGATTATCACACTTCCTAAAAAGGTGAGTTATTATGAGTTATTAAATCAAGTATTAGCATTGTTGTCATGAATTTTGCAAGGCATCAAGTGCAACAATTCACCAAGATTCTCATTTTATGTGAATGGTTGGTTTGAGAGGATATCATCCCCACTCATTGTTGTAAATTAATTATCTTTGAATTTTGATGAAAGCAAATAAACATCCTATATTGTGCATGTCCTGAGTCTTAGTTTTTAACAGAATAAGTTTGCCCACAATTCTTTCTACTTCTCCCTGATCAAATCCACTAAAGATTGGAGCCCTCAGATATGATGATTTAGGCACAATAAAGGCTCTATATTGCATGTGGTGAAGAGAATAAGCACAAAATTGTATTTCACATATGTTTCTATCCAATAGAATGGGTGTTATATCATTGTCTTCTCATTGGCTAGCATGTTGCTGACAAGAGTGGAAAATGCTTGGCCCCCAAATAATTCTACTTTACTTTCCAATATTTCTTTCATGTGGGAACATTTTCATCCACTCATATCTTTTAGCTGACAACTTAAATTCAACTAACAACTCAACATCAAGTGATATATTGATCGGAATCTAGATTGGGGGCAAAAAATTGCTAAAAAATCAAAGTGCTCAGAATTTCTCCAAACTAGAGCGACAGGATAGGTCTCATTTCCTGGAATCTGGCACAATTCATTTCGCTCAAAACGAAGTCCATATGAGGAAGATAGATCATGATGTTCGTTTTCCTAAACAACTAAAAAATTTGTAGAAAAGGACAGAAAGGTGACATGGTAGCCTAGTCAGCAAAAGGAATATCTTGGGAATATTCCTTCATTTCACTGAATGACACTATGCCAAGTGTCAATTCGTGGTTGGTGGTTAAGTGGGTGATTTGTTGCATTTTCATTGGTCTAATTTTAAGCCAATGGGAAGAGGACACATGGCAAGCTCGGAGGCCGCCACATGCCCCCCCCCCCTCCAAGGCCGAATTTGGTTAAGTCTGGGTCGAATTTTATTAATTTATTGTGTGGAAAAAATGTATACATTGGCAGAAGGGTAGAGGTCATGGTCGAACCCGCGACCTTCCCCACACTAACCACAAGCGCTACCAACTAGCCTATGCGTCCGGTCTTAATAATATATGCAAACAAAACATATTTATGTTTTAGTAAAGGTTTGGCCAGAGGAAACAAGGGGTCAACCCCTTACCACGAGACCACGCCCTATAACTAGGCGGAGCGCCCAAACTAATGGTGGGTTGAAAACTTAAAACACGTTTAATTAGCCACTAATCATATGTTATGTGTGTTAATCTGAATTTAATTCAGCTTATGTTAAAACGTGCTTAGAGCACTAAAATCCCAGTTAAATGTGATTAATCGTAAACTAATCTGATTTTATATGGTGGCTAGTTTTGCGGAGTCTGCCATTTTCGGTGGAGCTCCATTTTTGTCAGACTTAACTGGAGATTCTCTAGAATTGGAGGAGTTTTCCTAGGGAAAACTGAAGAAGCCATAACTTTGGCATATTTCAACCAAACTGGGCTCATAAAGGGTCATTCATATATGATTCGGATGCTCTGAGAATTATGGTGTAGGTTATATAGGTAGAGGAGCACTTCTGTAAGTGATTTTCCACTTTGTATATTAAATAAGCTTAGTGCCACCAGGAGAGGAGGTCATGCCTAGTTCACTTGAAGACCATTTGCAGAGCCAGAAGAGTCTATTTTGAGGTTTCTAGGTCTTCTGAATCCAATGTAGTAGGTTTCAAAGCCATTGGAGCACTGTATGTGCATGCAATCATAGAATTGACCATTAATCCAAAGAGGGCCTAGCCACTAAAGCAGGTCCATGGAAATGTAGCCTAGGAGGGGTGAACTTCAACTATTGTGTAAAGTTTTTGTTGTGTTTTATTTCTCTGCAATTCACTTGTTGTACATGTGTTTTTAACAACTAATTAACTCATGAATTTTTCATTAAAAAACACAAAACTTGACACATAAACCCTCTCTTAACTTGCTAATTTGAGATGATCCTAAAAATATTTATTTTATACTGATGAGGGAGCTAGCACAACAAAAATAGTTTTCCCATATTCAAATCAAGTTGGTATCAGAGCACAATTTAGCTCATTTTAGCCCAAGTTTATCTTATGGTTTTCCAAGGTTAGCTAGAGATTTAGCTATTGGTTTTTTCATAAGTGCAAGGAGAATTTAACTATGTGCAAGTTTATGTGTGTAAGATGAAGAGAAGAGAAGTTCAAGATTGAGGACTTAGCTCTCAAATCATAGGAAAGTAGCTTTTTATGCATTACAAGTGTGATGGAAACTTCATCAATCATTGTTTCTAGTCAATATTCCTTAGCAAGACTCTTTGATAAAGAGATGTTGCAAAAGCTCTACATCATGAGAGATATGGTGCAAGAATTGGTTGAAGATAAGAAGGAGAACACTATACTTCAAGAGCAGTTGATTGTCATGAAGGAGGAGAAGCAAGAGCTTCTTGAAAATATTCATGAGATGGAGACTCAACTCCATATTGAAAATGAAAACCTATCAAGGTTGCATGATATGGAGACTCAACCCCATGATGTCAAGGAAACTCTAGCCAAGTATGTGCGTGAAAAAGAGGTATGCAAATAAATTTTATCTTATATTTCTTTGCAAAATGAATGTTTTGGTGCTTTTGAAAGACACACGAGAGGAATAGGGTCCAAATTATTGATGAATATGGGCTATGAAGGTAAAGGATTGGGAAAACATGCACAAGGCATAGTTGAGACAATTGTTGTTGAGGAAAGGCCTAAATATTTGGGTCTTGGTTATGGACAACATGATGGAGAATGCTCCAAAGCCAAGGAGGCACATGAAGGTGTTCCAAGAAGGACTTTAATTTTGTGTTCATTACCTCATGCTTGTGAAGTTTCTGTTCATGAGGAATGCAAAAATTTTATACCCGCTTTGCAAGAAGATGCCCATAAGCATGCAACTAATGAAAATGGCAAACAAGTGGATGTTAAAAGCTCTAAAGTCATTGAATCCATTTTTGGTATTAAGAAGAGAGCCACTACCTCATCAAATTCACCCCCTCGATAAGGCGAAAAATGTGAATGTGTAAGGTATAAACATTCTTTTAATCAAGTTTCTTTTGATTATGATAAACATGGCAAATTATCACATAAGATTTGGAGAAAGTTTACATGTTCCTTTTGTGGTTTGAATAAGCATACTGTTTCGAGATGTTGGAAGAATATTTCCATACACAGGAAACCTTTTAAACAAATGAGACAGAAAGCCAAAGGTCCATTGGACAATGCAAACCATGTTGAAAATAAAATGCAATTATTTTGCACTCATTTCCATAAGTAGGATCATCTTGTAGAAAAGTGTTTGAATTTGTATCCAACAAGTCATCCATGACATTTGAAGAAGGTGGAGAGATAGATTGACAAGAATAGAAAAGAAGATTCCATAATTGATGTGGGTCAGGATGATTCACATGATGAAGTGCAGCTGAAAGAAGCGCCATTGAAATGGTTTGGAAAGAGATGGTTAGATTTCTTAACCAATTAAGGTCTTGCATTTCTTTGATGTAAATCTTGCCTTATTGATGCATTTCTTTTCTCTTGAAGTATGATGCATATTGCACGAAGCAAGATGTTGGAAAAGTAGAGTTATTTTGACTCACTTAGATGCAGCAAAGATGGTAATTTGAACATGCATGAGTGATCGCCTTGTGTTGGTTGATTGCTTTGTTTATCATGTATGTTTTGTCAACTTGAGAGTGTTGATCATTTGCACATGCATGAGTATCGACTTGTGTTGGTTGATTGTGTGTTACATGCATGTCATATCAACTTCGAAGAGTTGATTTTGTCTTCAATGATGAAAGGGATATGTTGACAAATTGTTTCATAAGATGTGAAATTCGTTTTTTTTTACCAAGATGTAAGAGTACATGGCGATGTGAAATTTGTTGCTTTGAAGAAGAAAAAGGAAGAGGTCATCAAGTTGTGTTTCTTGCATGATGTGTTTTCCAAGTTAATGGTTGTGCTTGTGACAAGATGTCTCGGGATTTTGGAAGGTCCACTCTTGAGCGAGAGGCTCATGATTAGTCTTCATTCTCAAATCAGGGCATAAGCAGCATGTCAATACTAGAAGATGATGGAATCAAGAATCGGAAAGTGGACAAGATGCTAAAAAAATTGCAGTCAAAACAGCAGCCATTGTAGACCATTTGATGTGTTGATGCCAAGAAGTGAAAGAGGTGGCAAATGCATTCTTCCAAATGTGGAATTTGGAACCATGGAGGTAAAAATAATGGTCATTTATTTTCTTATGATTACTAATATTGGAACTCATTTTTGTAGTTCACTCAGATGGGCTTAACTTGGAAAAGTGGTTTATGTTAAACCCATGTATTTCACAGTATCACCAGGTGACTGATTATTGCTTAGATTTCCATACTAAAAATAATATTCCATGGCCATCATTTATTTTCAGGAAAATGGGAAATATTGAATTTCAAGAGCTTCAAAAGAATCTATTATGCCTTTCAATTCAGTAGAAGGTGAAAATGTTGCTGGTAAGTCAAAAAAGGAGCAGCATTAGACCATTAGCAAGAGAGAGGAGAAAAATTATAATCAAAGGAAGCAAGGGCAGTAGAGAAGCAGTTGTTGGGCCTTAGTTTTGGTCTTATTTTGCTCAAAGAAACTTATTTATCCATCTATTTTCCATCCATTTTCCATTCATTTATTCCATTTTGACATATATTTGATATCTATTCAGGTATTTAATTTTAATTTTTCAAATTCTAAAGTTTTTATGAAAGTTTGATTTTTAGTGCAAAATTGGCTGATTCAGAAATTCCCGTAATAGCTATATGGTTGATATGGTTGCAGGACACTTGGGCACGAGTTGAATGCATGGATGGACAGCTTGGCAACTAGGACTAAGCCACCTATGCTTGGTTCGAACAGAACAAGCTTTATTAGGCCCATTTAGTTCTAGTCAATCATGACTAGTCATTCAGAAATCCCATAGAAATAGGGCAGTTTTGAGATTCTATGGGATTGACCATATTTCTTGGGATAAGAATAATGAATTCGACTTGGATAGGTGGATGAGAAGTAGATGGGTTTGTTTGAGTAAAAATAGATCAGTTTGTTCATGAGACTTTTTATTTAAAGCCAAAGCTTTGATGGCTTATGTATTAGGATTATTATTGACTTATATACTTTTATATTGTGACAATTTTGGATTGAGAAGTTAATTTGAAGACTTGTGCTGTTATCAATTTGCTGTTCAATGTTATGGATGTGTGACTGAATTTAAGCTTCTGAGATCATTTATCAAGTGTGCAAGGCAAGGGTGGAAGGGCCCCCATTCCAAGCTAAGTACACTTTCTTGTTAACTAGTTTATTTCCTTGTAATTTGATGATTGTAGAACTGGTTTTCAAAGCTTTATTTCAGATTGTTTAATGATTCATGCACAGTGATTGATGTCATTAGTTTATAACTTATTCATCACTTTATCAAGTTGGAAAAACAGATGTATCAAGTTGAGCATCCCTTCTATGAAAATGATGAATTAAAGTTGGTTTCTTTTGTTTGAGTGCAAGCAGTTTCTTGTTGAGATTTTTGATATTAAGATGAATGAATTATAATGGAACACTTTACATGTCTCTTAAGTTAAGAGCTTCTTTCATTCATAATTTATCCATCTTAAGTTCTTGGTTTTAATCTCTGATTCATTAAGTAATAATTGAGGTGAAAATGAATTTCTTGAGTCAAGAACCATTTCCATATTAATCCTCTTTTTAAAACTAATTGAGAAACATAAAAAAAACATAAAAAATAATAATTTGTTTGCTAGTGAAAACCAGGCAACTGGCACTATGCAAACATGAATTCATAGGGGAAAATCAAGGCAACTTGGACTCTATGAATTCCTTTTCTTGTTCTACTGTTCTCATATAATTTCAATACAGGTACTCTCCATCAACAATTGACTTGAGGACAAGTCATATCTTAAGAAAGGGGGAGACTTGTATTAGATCTTTAGCTGAAAAGCTGAAGTATAGAAGAAACTTGTATTGTCAATAGAGGGACCTGAAAGAAGAAATCAATACAGAGGGACCTGAGAGACCTGCCAATGTCAAAACAACATGTGCATATTATGTAAGCAGTGCAGAGGGACCTGAAACAAAGAATCATTACAAAGGGACCTGATTTTCAATTCAAGAACCAGAGCATGAAGAACAAGGAGCAGCAATAAAATTCACTTTTTGATTCATCGACAAAATCTGACTTCATTCCACCTGTACAAACATCATCCAGGGAAGTATATATATAGTCATTTTGTGCTTGAAATTCAAAATTGGCTTGATTTTTAGTGCAAAATTGGCTAATTCAGAAATTCCCGTAATAGCTATATGGTTGATATGGTTGCAGGACACTTGGGCACGAGTTGAATGCATGGATGGACAGCTTGGCAACTAGGACTAAGCCACCTATGCTTAGTTCGAATGTAATTGTAAGCTATTAGGGCCCATTTAGTTCTAGTCAATCATGATCACATTATCTGTAAATCCCATTAAAATATAGCTTTAGATAGCTTGGGATTGACCATATTTCTTGGGATAAGAATAATGAATTCGACTTGGATAGGTGGATGAGAAGTAGATGGGTTTGTTTGAGTAAAAATAGATCAGTTTGTTCATGAGACTTTTTATTTAAAGCCAAAGCTTTGATGGCTTATGTATTAGGATTATTATTGACTTATATACTTTTATATTGTGACAATTTTGGATTGAGAAGTTAATTTGAAGACTTGTGCTGTTATCAATTTGCTGTTCAATGTTATGGATGTGTGACTGAAGTTAAGCTTCTGAGATCATTTATCAAGTGTGCAAGGCAAGGGTGGAAGGGCCCCCATTCCAATCTAAGTACACTTTCTTGTTAACTAGTTTATTTCCTTGTAATTTGATGATTGTAGAACTGGTTTTCAAAGCTTTATTTCAGATTGTTTAATGATTCATGCACAGTGATTGATGTCATTAGTTTATAACTTATTCATCACTTTATCAAGTTGGAAAAACAGATGTATCAAGTTGAGCATCCCTTCTATGAAAATGATGAATTAAAGTTGGTTTCTTTTGTTTGAGTGCAAGCAGTTTCTTGTTGAGATTTTTGATATTAAGATGAATGAATTATAATGGAACACTTTACATGTCTCTTAAGTTAAGAGCTTCTTTCATTCATAATTTATCCATCTTAAGTTCTTGGTTTTAATCTCTGATTCATTAAGTAATAATTGAGGTGAAAATGAATTTCTTGAGTCAAGAACCATTTCCATATTAATCCTCTTTTTAAAACTAATTGAGTTGGAGTTGTAGAATATATTACTTTCAGAATATCTTTCAAGGTTGATTATATCTGATCTTCACATATAGTGATCTTGCCTCAAAGCATAAACAACCCGGATTGATAATAAATATTGTGTTAGTTTAGGTACATAAATTAGCTCAACATTTTGGCGCCGTTGCCGGGGAGGCAAATATCGGCATAGTCAATAGAGAGAAAATAAAAATAAAAAAAAACACAAAAACAGTAGTTACACTTTTTAGTTATGTTTCTTTATGCCTAGACATAGAGATCCTCATGGTAGATTTATTAAAAACCCCCCACAAATAGAGATAGGATCATCAAACACCCCAGTTACTGGTAATCCAATCATTGAGGAATTATCAGAAAAACAAAGAAGTGGACAAAGATTAACTTTGATTGAGAGACAAACTTTGTTAGCTTGGGAAGCAAAGCAAAAACAATCTTCAACTTCTGGAAAACAAAAAGAAATTATCAAAGGAAAACAATCTTTATTTCCATCCATAAATCCTCTTATCTTTGACCAACCTCAAACTCCACTTAAAATTGAAACAAATCAACCAATGGCAGAAGAAGGACATGGATATGTTATTCTCACTCCTGAACAACAAGCTCAATATGAAAGACAACAAGCAGAATGGAGAAGAAAGAGAGAGGAAGATGCAAAACAAGAAAATGATAGAAAAATAAGAAATGATCAGAAAAGACAAGAAGATGAGACTACCTTTGGCTTTCCAATAATTGACACAAGTGCAATATTAGGAGAAGAAGTGAAAATGAAAAATATTCCACCTTCTGTAGTGCCAAATTTTTATGGAATGTCAACAGAAGATCCTGATTCATTTATGTTTGAATTTGATATTTTATGTAGAACATATGGATATACTGATGACATCCATAAACTTCGTCTTTTCCCTGCAACATTAAAAGCAGCAGCCTTGAAATGGTTTATGGGTTTAGGAGAACATACAATAACTTCTTGGGATGATATGAGATCAGTCTTCCTTAAAAAATATCAAGCTTATTGCAGAACTAGAGATTCAAAGGAAGATATTTTTAGAATGACACAACAAGAAGATGAAAGTCTAGAAGAATATTTGGAAAGATTTTTGTATAATCTACAGAAATCTAAACAACATTCTCTAAATCAAGAAACCATTCGAACAATCTTTCTCAAGGGTATAAGGGATGAATACCTTGACATTTTGAATGTGATGGGTAAAGGAGATATCTCAAACCTACCATTCGAAGAAATTGTTGACTTATGTCAAAAATATTCTAGAGGAAGAGCAAAAACAGGAAGAAGAGAAGTAAGTTCAAAAGCAGCAAAGTCAGTTGCAGGAGGGATAACAAGAGCTGAAATAGGAAGTTTATTGGAAAATTTCAAAACAGATCTTTTAAGTACATTAGGGACACAAGTAGATGTGCTAAAGGCAAATAAGAGGAAAGAAGAACAAGACCAAGCTTTAGCAATCTTTTGTCCCAAGTGTAGAAACAAACATCCATTAAGAGAATGTCCTTTAGATAGTGTTAAGAGTATTCAGGTTTGTGGTCTTTGTACGGAAAAGCATTCCACAGAAAATTGTTCAAAATTGAAAGAATTACAAATGAATTCAATGGAAGAAGTGCCAGGAATGGAAGGTTTTTATTATGTAGCACCACGAATACCATGGCAACCTAGAATGCCTCAACAAAATCAGCAACAATTCCCTCAACAAAATTACCTTTATCCACCTCAAAATCCTTGGACCCCTCCAATGCCATGGCAAGCTTGGCCTCCACAACAATATCCACAACAACCTGCACAAGGTTGGAGGGGATATGGTTATGGAAACCAGCCACCTCAACAATACCAACAACAATATCAACAGCCATTTACATATCCACAATATCCTCAATCCATACCATTTCAACAACAACATTCTGCATATCCACAATCCATGCCATATCCGCAGCAGAATCCTCCACCGTTGTTGACCCAACCACAACAGTTGCAGCTACCCACAAATCAACCCAGAACAACTCAATTACCAGCACAACCATTTGCAAATCCGAATAATAAGGTGGAAAAAGCTGCATATACTGTAGAGGAAGCAACATGTTTTCCCACATATTCAATTCTTCCTCTTAATGAAGTCCATCTAAGGTCTGGAAAAGTGCTTAAAAAGGATTCTCCTCCAATTATAGAAGAACCAACCGAACAAGGAGAATCACCTGAAACATCACAAACTAAGATACAAATTCAGAAAGGAACAAACATTACAACTCAAACACCACCTTATCCTGAAAGGTTAGTGGAACAACAAAAAGAAATAACCCTTCCCGAATTTGATATTTTAGATGAGTTAAAAAAATGCTTATGTAAAAATTCCGTTGTTGAAGGCAATTAAAGAAATACCAATATATGCTAAAACAATAAAGGAATTGTGCATTAAGAAATCACAGAAAAAGAAGAAGGATCCTACTACAATCCAAGTCATTGGTAAACTAGCAAGTCTCATGTCTACACAAACCGTAGTAGAAAAATATATTGATCCTGGTATCCCTATGGTTACTATATCAATAAATAATTTCTCAGTACCAAACACATTAATAGACTTGGGAGCAGCTATAAATGTAATGACAATGGAGACCATGAAAACTTTGCATTTGAACAACATTAGATCAACCTCTACAATCTTAGAATTGGCAGACAAATCTAAAGTTGTCCCTGAAGGAATATTGGAAGATATTATAGTCTCTTTGGATTCATGGGAGTATCCTGTTGACTTCCTTATTCTGCAACCAAAATCAAATTTGGGAGGACATCCTCTAATCTTAGGCAGACCATGGTTAGCTACTACTGATGCCTTTATAGGATGCAGATCAGGAAGCATGATTATTTCACATGGAGAAGAAAGGAAACATATTGCTCTTTATTCACCTACACAATCAACTTCTTTAGAATCAGTACTTGAAGCTCAAGAAAAACAGCAAACTAAATCAGTTTTAAGTATAAATAAATTCTTTGATTTAAGAGAAGAAGAAGAGAATGAAGACTTAATGGATCTTTTCATTTCAGAACCAAGTATTTCAGAGCAGCTTAGAGAAGTGCAATATGAAGCTGCAAATAACCTTTTGAATCAATGTTTTCAGGAAACCCGTACTATTCAAACTTTGCGAAATTCTTTTATAGACATCTTTCCTGTAAACACAATCTCCAATCCAACAATAAAAACAATTGAGGTAAGTCCTGGAAAACATTTAAACATTGAAAATGAGTTGCAATCAGAACAAGAACAAGAGGTAATTGCATTATTACAGAAATATTCAAAAGCTTTTGCCTGGGATTATACTGACATGCAAGGAATCCATCCTAACACATGTGTCCACCACATCTATACAGATGAACAAATTAAACATGTAAGACAACCTCAAAGACGAATGAATCCTATGATGAAAGAAATAGTGAAAGATGAATTGCAAAAATTGTTAAATGTTGGATTCATCTATCCTATTTCAGATAGTCAATGGGTTTCTCCACTGGTTATTGTTCCAAAGAAAAATGGACAGTGGAGGGTATGTGTGGATTATCGAGAACTAAACAAAGCTACACTCAAAGATCATTTTCCTCTACCATTTATTGATCAAGTGTTAGACTCATTGGCTTGAAAGAAATTCTTCTCTTTCTTAGATGGGTTTAGCGGGTACAACCAGATTAGAATAGCAACAGAAGACCAAGACAAGACAACATTCACTTGCCCATGGGGAACCTATGCATATAATGTTTTGCCATTTGGTTTATGTAATGCACCTGCAACTTTTCAACGAGCAGTGCTTGCAATTTTTGCTGATCTAATCCATGAATGTGTAGAGGTTTACATGGATGACTTTACAATTTATGGAAACACATATAATGATTGCTTAAATAATCTTGAGAAAGTGTTGAAACGATGCATTGAAACAAATTTGTCATTAAGCAATGAGAAATGCTATATAATGTTGACAGAAGGAATAGTTCTGGGACACCATATTTCTTCTTCAGGAATTAAAGTGGATCCAACAAAAATCCAAGTCCTAGTAACCTTAATGCCTCCTACAACACAGAAAGAGGTAAGAAGTTTCTTAGGCTATGCAGGCTATTATAGACGATTCATTGAAAACTTCAGTAAAATAGCCCAACCTCTGTTTAAATTACTAGCAAAAGATATTGAATTTCACTGGACAAATGACTGTCAAAATGCATTTCAAATTCTAAAAGAAAAATTATCAGTTGCACCCATTCTCCGTGGACCAAATTGGTCTTTGCCATTTCATATATCAACCGATGCATCTGATACCGCAATAGGTGCCTCCCTTGGACAGAAAGAGAACTTGTTCAATTATGCAATATACTTTATAAGCAAGAATCTAACACCTGCAGAATTGAACTATACAGTCACCGAGAAAGAAATGTTAGCCGTTATACATGCAGTAAACAAATTCAGACATTATATAACAGGATATCAAGTTTTCATTCATACAAATCATTCAGCAATCAAATACTTGATGAATAAACCTATAACCAATGGAAGAGTAACAAGATGGTTACTGTTACTGCAAGAATTTAATATCACAATACAAGACCGGCCAGGCAAGGAAAATCAAGTAGCTGACTTTCTGTCCCGCATACATTCACCCAATGATCCAAATCCGGTTGCAGATAACTTTCCCGATGAACATATGTTTGCTATCACAGTAAAAACACCATGGTTTGCAGACATGGCAAACTATTTATCTTCTGGAAAGTTACCAAACCAATTCACTAAAAAGCAAAGACACAAAATTATTAAAGAAAGTTCCAGGTATAGTTGGGTAAATGGTGATTTATTTTATACTGGTTCAGATTTGATAATTAGAAAATGTGTACGAGAAGATGAAATATTAGATATTCTAAAGGCATGTCACGATGAACCATGTGGTGGTCATTTTGCAGATAAACGAACAACATATAAGGTGCTGCAACTAGGCTACTACTGGCCATCCATCTTCCAAGACTCTAAGAAATATGTCAAGCAATGTGACAGTTGCCAAAGAACAGGGAGACCAATAACAAGAGATGAGATGCCGCTGAAGCCACAAGTCCTCATAGAACCATTTGAGCAATGGGCGCTTGACTTTGTTGGACCCATCAATCCATCATCAAATGGAAACAAGTACATCTTAGTATGTACAGATTATGTAACCAAGTGGGCAGAGGCTAAAGCAGTGAATAGAGCAACAGAAGATATAGTGGTCAACTTTCTTTTTAAAGAAATCTTTGTCAGATATGGAGTACCTAGACATATTGTAACAGATCAAGGAACACAATTTACATCAAAACTGGTACGAGATCTAACAGAGAAGTACAAGATCAAACACAGAACATCTACACCATATTATCCTCAAGCAAATGGGCAGGTTGAATCAACAAATAAAGTCCTAGAGAATATCATGACAAAAACAGTACAGCTGAACAGAAAAGATTGGTCTGAAAAATTACAAGATGCACTATGGGCCTATAGAATTACATGGAAGAATACAACTGGTTTTAGTCCATATCAGTTAGTATATGGAAAAGAGGCCTTATTGCCTATAGAGTTTCAAATACAAACATACAGACTAGCAGCTGATTTAGGACTAGACCTGACAGAAGCACAACAGCAGCGGATCATGGAACTGAATCAGTTAGATGAGCATCGTCAACAAGCCATAGAACATACTACATTGGTGCAACAACAAAGAATGAAGTGGCACGACAGATATATCAAGACAAAGACATTTCGCAAGGGAGATTGGGCATTACTTTTTGACTCCAAGTTCAAAGATTTCAAAGCAAAGTTCACAACACACTGGCTAGGCCCATATGAAATTGATGAAATTTTCGACAATGGAGCAGTAAAGATCAAGACAATTGACCAGGATTCCACCTCCTTTATAGTGAATGGACATAGGCTCAAAGTTTACAATAGGCCTATCAGTAAAGAAGCATTTATGAAACAACTGACAGAAGATACAGAACTGGAAGTCATGGCACACCAAGTTCAGCCATCTTCCAGTCCTGTAGTTGAATAAAAATGAAAAAAAATATAAAAAAAAAAAAAAAAAAATATAAAAAAAAAATAATAAAAAAAAACATAAAAAAAACATAAAAAATAATAATTTGTTTGCTAGTGAAAACCAGGCAACTGGCACTATGCAAACATGAATTCATAGGGGAAAATCAAGGCAACTTGGACTCTATGAATTCCTTTTCTTGTTCTACTGTTCTCACATAATTTCAATACAGGTACTCTCCATCAACAATTGACTTGAGGACAAGTCATATCTTAAGAAAGGGGGAGACTTGTATTAGATCTTTAGCTGAAAAGCTGAAGTATAGAAGAAACTTGTATTGTCAACAGAGAGACCTGAAAGAAGAAATCAATACAGAGGGACCTGAGAGACCTGCCAATGTCAAAACAACATGTGCATATTATGTAAGCAGTGCAGAGGGACCTGAAACAAAGAATCATTACAAAGGGACCTGATTTTCAATTCAAGAACCAGAGCATGAAGAACAAGGAGCAGCAATAAAATTCACTTTTTGATTCATCGACAAAATCTGACTTCATTCCACCTGTACAAACATCATCCAGGAAAGTATATGTATAGTCATTTTGTGCTTGAAATTCAAATTTTTCTTAGGAATTTTTAGTTTTTGTTAAGTTAAAGTTAGTACCTGAGGATATTCAATATTCCCTATACATATCCTATATTCATAATTCCCTATACATATCCTATATTCATAATTCCCTATACATATTCCATTTTCATTCATATACACATTTCTCATACATATTCCCTATAATCCTAAATATTTTTCTTGAGCAAAAGAACAAGCTAGGACAACTTTCTCCACCTGCATACACAAATCAAGCATTAATATGGTGATGATTTTAAACATGACCTAAGATGGTCATTTTAAAATCATAAGAATGTGCATAAAAACCAAAACAAATAATGCGCTATATGAAAATTATATACCATAAGTGTAAATAAGGAATGCGAATTGAACGCAAAGGATATAAGGTTAATACGCATAAGAGATAAGGTCAATGGCATATAATTAATGTGCATATGGTATAAACATAGGCAAAGGTATATGGCGCATATAAAATGAAGGATGAGTATAATGGTTATGATTTGGTTGACAGACTTGACAGAGTAAGGTATAATGATAATGCCATATACAACGCAGGAGTATCATTGCACGAAAGGGCACGGCGGAAGTAATCAGTTCATGCAGAAGGTAGTGATGATACGGGTGTATCATTCAAAGTGAAATGCGTTGGTGCATATCATAGCACACGACGATGGGAAATCAACGTGCACGGTGGTGACAATACAGCGTGATAATTCAAACATAGCGTGCACAATGGTGTGACAACACAGCCATGTCATTCAAACATAGCGTGCACAGGTGATGGTGTACGTGTATATAGTTTGAACATAAAACAAGTCGGTGGTATCCTCATGACATAGTCGGTCGACTGGTCAAATAGGACAGCCATACCAACCTCACATAATAACGCCATCAGACACGGTACAACCATGAACTCGGTCCATTCATGACTTTCAACCTCATTCCTCATTGCCAGAGCTCAGAAGGAAGGCGTTTTGAAACAAAACATTGATCTGAAGAGAAGAGAAGGCGGTTGATTAATTTGGAGAGAAGAGAAGGCGGTTGAAGCAGCGGAATAGTGAAAATCGCTCCGGGGAAAGCAAGAAGGCGGATTTAAGGTAAGAAATTGCTCCGGATTCGACGATCAGAGATCACAGATTTCCAGGATTGAGTCAGGTAACAAGTGAAGTTCATTAACACTCAGGGATTATGGAATATCGTTTGACATTAATTTTTGATCCTGTATTTTTGACACCAGTTCAGTTAACCGAAACAATAGGGATTTGGAGCGCCCGGTTACACTCCACGCGCTTGTGACAGTCAGGTAATTTCAAAACCCGTGATTATCTCCAGATCGACAGCACTTAAGGATTGCTAATAGCGCAGCATTTTGAGGAAAATCCGTTGCATGAGTAACAAGTTTTAAGTGAAGTAGTATGGCGGAGGATTGTTGAATTGCGCACTAAGCCGTGATCTATGCGCACCAATGTTTTCACAAACAGTTAGCGTGTAAACTAAAAACGCCATAAAACATTTTGTTGCCACTGCGTTTTGTTTTGTTTTGACAGTCAGGGATCGAATGCTTAATGGTCACATTGAATTATGGTTGAAAAAGAGAGTCGGGTTCGATGAAGCCATGTTGAGGCCGAAAGCTTGTTGCATAATTGCATTTTTATGATGAGTCTGCACGAAATTTTTGTTTGCAAACACCTTTGCTTAAGTCCAAACAATGCGAAAAATTTCGATTAGGCCGAGAGCACTCTTTGATTTTTCTTATTTTTTATACACAAGTAAATCATGATTGTGTGGTTTATGATACTGTGTGTATTTAATAAAAAAACAGAGATCAGTGTATTAACAGAGTATACAGGTGTTGCTTGTATTCAACAGGGAATTCAGAAGAGTGTTATTGCAAGGGAATATATCAGAGGTTAAAAGTGCAGAGTTGAGTTGAGTCAGAAGAGGAAGGTAAGCTTCTTTGCTTACTGAATTTCATTTTTAAAAAAATAGTCATAATTTTTATTAAAATGAAGTTAGTAACAGCAGAAGCCTACATTGATTGGTTTACAGAAACAATGGCAAACAGGGTAGAGCCAAAATTTCAAATAGAAAGTTGGGGAAAAGAGACTATAGAAAAACTCTATCAGGCAGGAATGATAGGCTTCCTACAGAAATTTAATGGCCATTCTGAGGAGATAACCAAAGATTTTATAAAGAATTTCAATCAAGACCAAACTCGAGTAGGAGAAATCATTGTTCCAGTAACCCAAGAATACTTGTCTAAAGCCTTAGATTTGCCAATGTTAGGAGAGAAGTATTACAAAGGGCTACACTTCAAGGAGAAAGCATGGACTTTCTTCCTTGAGAAAAACCGGAAGGGAACGTTTGATAGGACAAAAGGTATACCCAGGGACTGGTTTAATGAGCCATGGAGAGAATTGGTCTTGATTATTCAAAAGTTTTTAACTTGTGACCGAGGATATAGTGTTGCCCATTTATATCATGTTAAACTTCTACAACACATTAAGGGGGAAGATAGGATTAATTTACCTTATTTCCTATATAAAAGCCTCTTAAGAATGATTGAAACAGCAAGACATGAAAACAGGCTGAAAGCAGGACAAATGTATCATCAAGGATTGATTAAAATCCTAGTTGAATATCAAGTAAGATTGCAGGGCATAGTGTGGAGAGAATTCATGGTTAAAAATCATTTTACTGAACAGATTACAGAGGTGCAAGAGAAAACAGAGCAGGAAAGTAAGGGAGTGATGAATTCACCCATGTATCCTAGAACAAGAGCCAAACAGCAAAATAACATGGCTATGGATTATGAAATATCTGTGATGTCTATTCCCAAAAGATTTACAAACAAAAGTCCCATCAATTTAGACAGGGAAGAAGAAACATATTTTCCAAGACCACAAGAAGAAAATAACATTCCACAAGAAGAATTTGATAGGGATTCTACCTATGATGATGAAGCAGCTGCATCATTAATGAAAACAACTCAGGATTTTGAAAAAGATGGGAAAATCAAGGATTTAACTGATCAATTAGAAATTAGTAAAATTGTGGAAAAACAGTTAGAAGAGGAGAACAAAGCAAACAAGAAAGAAAATGCTAAATTGATCAAAACAAATGAAAAATTGAAAGAAGACTTGGGGAGATTAAAAAGGAAGAATGATCTAATTTCTAAACAAGCATTTAAATGGTTGAAGGAAAAGAACATGTGGCAGGCCAAGTATGAAAAGCAGAAGGTTAAAGCAACTTTGTTTAAAGAATGACATGACACAGGTTTAGATTGTTTGGCAAGGGCAGCACAACAGGAAGCATCAACAGGTACAACATCTACTTCAGAAAGAAGAAGGTCAAAGAGGAACAGGCAAGCATGGGGACATGCTTGATGATAAGCAAGGGAGAGATGTTGGGCCTTAGTTTTGGTCTTATTTTGCTCAAAGAAACTTATTTATCCATCTATTTTCCATTCATTTTCCATTCATTTATTCCATTTTGACATATATTTGATATCTATTCAGGTATTTAATTTTAATTTTTCAAATTCTAAAGTTTTTATGAAAGTTTGATTTTTAGTGCAAAATTGGCTAATTCAGAAATTCCCGTAATAGCTATATGGTTGATATGGTTGCAGGACACTTGGGCACGAGTTGAATGCATGGATGGACAGCTTGGCAACTAGGACTAAGCCACCTATGCTTAGTTCGAACAGAACAAGCTTTATTAGGCCCATTTAGATCTAGTCAATCATGACTAGTCATTCAGAAATCCCATAGAAATAGGGCAGTTTTGAGATTCTATGGGATTGACCATATTTCTTGGGATAAGAATAATGAATTCGACTTGGATAGGTGGATGAGAAGTAGATGGGTTTGTTTGAGTAAAAATAGATCAGTTTGTTCATGAGACTTCTTATTTAAAGCCAAAGCTTTGATGGCTTATGTATTAGGATTATTATTTACTTATATACTTTTATATTGTGACAATTTTGGATTGAGAAGTTAATTTGAAGACTTGTGCTGTTATCAATTTGCTGTTCAATGTTATGGATGTGTGACTGAAGTTAAGCTTCTGAGATCATTTATCAAGTGTGCAAGGCAAGGGTGGAAGGGCCCCCGTTCCAAGCTAAGTACACTTTCTTGTTAACTAGTTTTATTTCCTTGTAATTTGATGATTGTAGAACTGGTTTTCAAAGCTTTATTTCAGATTGTTTAATGATTCATGCACAGTGATTGATGTCATTAGTTTATAACTTATTCATCATTTTATCAAGTTGGAAAAACAGATGTATCAAGTTGAGCATCCCTTCTATGAAAATGATGAATTAAAGTTGGTTTCTTTTGTTTGTGTGCAAGCAGTTTCTTATTGAGATTTTTGATATTAAGATGAATGAATTATAATGGAACACTTTACATGTCTCTTAAGTTAAGAGCTTCTTTCATTCATAATTTATCCATCTTAAGTTCTTGGTTTTAATCTCTGATTCATTAAGTAATAATTGAGGTGAAAATGAATTTCTTGAGTCAAGAACCATTTCAATATTAATCCTCTTTTTAAAACTAATTGAGTTGGAGTTGTAGAATATATTACTTTCAGCATATCTTTCAAGGTTGATTATATCTGATCTTCACATATAGTGATCTTGCCTCAAAGCATAAACAACCCGGATTGATAATAAATATTGTGTTAGTTTAGGTACATAAATTAGCTCAACAGCAGTTAAGGCAGAAAAAACTCTCAAGGGGGCAGTGAGGATCGTTGATCCAAGATTTGGTCAATGGCAGAGATTAAAATCGCATAGGATAAAGGATAAGTTCTAAGGAAAAAGGTAAAGATAGCGGCATGCGAAGTGTGATACTGGCGCGAATGCGATGCGGCTTCATCACTGAAATTTAAACATTTTCAGGTCTGGATAAATGATTTGTTTACGATGTTTTGTGCAAAAAGGGTCGATTCCAATCCCACCTAACCTGCCATGTCATTTCCTTCTCCTCACCGCCCTCCACCTTTCCTTCATCTCCACTCACCCGCTCATTTGACGGACCTTGTTTCATTTCTCATCCCCCTTCTATATTACTGCTTACCATTTAAGACCCCCTTCGAAAAAAAATTTCCGTCGTCCTCCATTCCATTCACGTCTACCAACCGCCATCCCTCCATTACCAAGCATATAAGGTATGTGCGCCTGTTACACAACATTTTTTCACTATCACTGCAATCCCCATCCCGCACATTGGAGGGTCATTTTCGTGACTTATGAAAAGTGGCATGCCTTGCAAAGACCTTCATTACATCTACATGAAGGTAACATTCCTCTTGGTGACAATTTCCTGAACAAAGCATCAAAAACCCCTATTTTTGCCTTGGCACGAGTAGCCAATTCTACCCTTGCGCCGATGTGGAAGATTAACACTAGGGCCCGCATCACCTGGCGCTATGTCCCAGTGTAATACCCGCACCAAGCTGCTTTGGGAATGTTTTTTAAAAATAGAGGCGGAGGTTCCATTCCAACCACCTCGGGGATGAGTCATTGGGAGTGATTGAACTGAAACAACCAACAGACTCCTTCCTTTAGTTAGTATTTTCCACCTCCCTTGGAACACTCCTAAAGGGTAGGCCTCCCTTCCACCTTTTTAGGGATCCCCACCTCCTCCTTTTCCTCTATATAAACAAGCCTTCTCCCTGTTGACACCTAATCCTATGGGATGGGTGTGCACATTTAATATTGTATATTATTTAATATTAGGAAATAAGGAAGGCCAAGAGTCATTGGGAGATGAATCCCAATAGCCTCACCTCCATGTATAAATCCATATGCATTCTTCAGCTAATACACATTCTGATTTTGAGGAGTTACCTCCTGGTTTGACATGGTATCAGAGCCAGCTCCACTATTGGCATTTCTGCCTGTGGTGTAACTCCCTCTCCTTTTCTCAGTCAATTTTTATTAATAGTTTTTTGCTGCTCTTTATTGCTAGACTGAAATTCTGCATTTTTTTTCTATTTCTGCATTCTACAGTCTCTGACTTCTGCAGGTTCAGCTCTTACAATATCTGAGTGTTTTGCAGCCCCTGCAATTTCTGCAGTTCCTGCAACTCAGCACCTGCACACTGCCATTTCAGTTTTTTGTAACGCCCTCATTTCTCCATTTCCGCTCTCCCTTCTGCTCGTTCCCATGGACTCTTGAATACAGCAATAGGCATAAGCAATAATATACCACCGCCCTCTCACCGTGCTCTCTACTCGGCTCCCTTACGCCCTCGACTCTTGGCATAAACAGTTCTCTGCGTTATAATATACCACCGTCGGCACTCCGCTATCTCACAGGCCCCTGCTCCCACATACATCGCTTATCATTCTCCGCCGCCCTCTTCAAACTGCAAACTCCCACAACTCCTGCTTCGGGTCTCCGCCCTCACTATCCGCCATCTCCCCACGGCCCTTTCGGCCCCTCCAATCCATATATGACAGTCGTGTTATAATACAGCCCCTGGTTATAATACAGCGCTATCACTGTTATATCATATGCGCTATCATTGTTATATACAACGCTGTCCATACAGCGCTATCAAACTTTTATAATACACTGTTATAATACAGCGCTATCACTGTTATAATACAGCGCTATCACTGTTATATCATATGCGCTATCACTGTCATATATAACGTTGTCCATTTTATATTACAATAACGTTGTCCATTGTATATCCATTGTTGGATTCTATATAGCATTCCATATATACCGCCCTCATTACATTATATACCGCCCTTCCATTTCACAATACCGCTCTATCACATTATTACCGCCATCCATATTATAATACCATTCCACCACCTTATCATACCGCCCTCCCATTTCATAATAACTACGTCCCATACAAATTTTTTTCTCCAAACAAAAAAAAAATACATATATTTTTTTTTTGGTGCAGAATTCAGTCTTTTAGCAAGAGCGTTTGTGTCTTTTTAAATTCAATCTTCATACTTTTAGCAATGTTTCTGTCCTTTTAAACTGAGTATATTTTCCAGCAAAGAGTGTTTTTGTTTTCTCTCCTTCAAAAGAGATTCTCCAGCAAAGTTTTTCTCTCCTTCAAAAGAAGATGACAGTCCCTTCATCTTCTAAAGAGGCTGCCTACTTGGCACAGAGAGAAAAGAGACATGCTTCAAGTTCATCCAAAGGAAGAGAAGGCAGAAGACGAAGAAGAAACTTCAGAGAAAAGGGGGGCAGACAATTTAAAGCTCAGCAGCAAAGAAATCAAGACCAAGGTAAAACTAATGACAAAGACAAAGGTAAACCAGTTGAATTAGCTCATTTTGTTCTAGCACATTGTAACAATGGAGTAACTGAAAACCTATTTGATGTTTCATTTACTTCATGGAGAGATGATTGGTTGCTAGATTCAGGAGTAACATGTCACATGACATTTAGAAAAGATTTTTTTGAAGAATTCACTGACAAAGTTGATGGAGCAGTATATTTCGCAGATAAATCCAAACTCAAGCCATCGGGGCTTGGCACAGTCAGGCTTAAACTGCCTGGTCTTCCTGATCATATCCTACATGAGGTTCTATACCTCCCTGAGTTGAAGAGAAACTTGTTGTCCCTGGTCGAAATCCGGCAGCAAGGACACTCAATTCACTTGTTTGATGGCAAGGCAGAGGTCAGAAAAGCATCAAATCACTCACTTGTCATGGAGGGAATAGAAGAAGGGAGACTCTTGAAGCTGAAAGTTTCATCTACTCATGCTCAAAACTTTGCATTTAGTTCACATCATGATGAAGGTACATTCCCATCAAGTCTTTTATGGCATGCTAGATTTGGACACTTAAACTATGACAGCCTTCGTTTGTTGAAGAAAAATGGTGTTGATGGATTGCCTACAATTCCTAGAAAACCTAAGGAATGTGATGCTTGTATTCTAGGAAAGCATAGCAAACAACCATTTCATGATTCACACTCAAGAGCACATAGGAAACTTGAACTTGTTCATTCAGATTTATGTGGCCCTATACCTATTGCTTCTGCAAATGGAAACAAATACATGATGACATTTATTGATGACTACACCAGAATATGTTGGATTTACTTACTGAAGAATAAGTCTGATGCTTTTCAAACTTTCAAGAATTTTCATGCATGGATTGAAAATGATGCACAAACACATATTGGCTCTCTACGTACCGATAATGGAAAAGAATACACTTCAAACGAATTTGAAAATTATCTTCGTCAACATGGAATCAAACATCAAACAACTGTGCCATATAATCCCCAACAGAACGGTGTAGCTGAAAGAATGAACAGAACTATTTTAAATATGGTTCGCTCCATGTTATTTTTCAAGAATGTAAAATTGATGTTTTGGGTTGATGCAGTTCTATGTGCTGTTTACATAAATAATAGGTGTCCTTCAAGTTCAATTAGAAACAAAACTCCTTTTGAAATGTGGCATGGCCACATTCCTTCGGTAAAGCATTTCAGGGTCTTTGGGTCCACCTGTTATGCCTTGATACCCAAGGGTCAAAGGAAAAAACTTGGTGCTAGAAGTCGCAAATGTATCTTCTTGGGGTACTCCAATACCTCCAAAGGATATCGTCTCTATGATGAAACAAATAAGAAGTTTGTGATAGCAAGAGATGTCATATTTATTGAATCTTCCAAGAGTGACAAGGTTGTTGAGCGGCAACTTGATCGCCTGGATAGATTCACACATGCAAAGTCCTTCCAAGAATTTGATAATGTGATTCCACATCTTGAAGGGGGGATTCTGATATTGAATCAAACTGTGGAATCATGTCCTGAACCACATGAAGAAACAACCACAGATGACACATTGAATGATGTGATTGACATAATTGGGAGATTGAATCTTGAATCAATCCCAACTCAGTCAAATGACCAGCCTGGGCCATCTCAAAAAGGTCCTCCCAAATGGCTGACAAAGACACTGGAGAATGTTCATCTTGATGAGGTTGGAAAAACAGGAACAAGAAGTTCCACTCAACAAATCGAAGGTGATGTAGATAATTCTGATTCTCCTGTTGATATGGATATTGCTTATAACTGTGAATTGAGTTTGTCTACAGATCATGAACCAGCTTCCTTCAAAGAAGCCGCTTCTCATGATGAATGGAAAGAAGCGATGCAGAAGGAGTATGATGCCTTGATAAAGAATGGCACTTGGAAGCTGGTTGATCCGCCTTTGGGAACGAAACCAATTGGCTGTAAGTGGGTCTACAAGAATAAGTACAAAGCAGACGGCTCACTTGACAAGCACAAGGCCAGGCTTGTGGCAAAAGGATTCGCACAAAAAGAAGGAGTCGATTATGAAGAAACTTTTGCTCCCACAGCAAAATGGACCACCATCCGAACTCTCTTTGTCTTAGCAGCTCATAATGGATGGAAATTCCATCAGATGGATGTAAAAACAGCCTTCTTGAATGGAGATCTAAAGGAGAAAGTTTATATGTCCCAGCCAGAAGGATTTGTGATAAAGGTTCAAGAACACAAAGTTTGCAAACTTGTAAAATCCTTGTATGGCCTTAAGCAAGCACCACGAGCCTGGTATGAGAAATTGACCGAGCATCTTCTGAAACTTGACTTCAAACATTTTGATCTTGATGATGCAACTTTGTTTGTTAAGAAAGTTGGAAAAACAGTTGTATATCTTGTGGTATATGTAGATGATCTTTTGATAGCAGGAAACAATGAGAGCTATATTGCATCCATGAAGAAAGAGTTGAAGAAAGGTTTTGAAATGACTGATTTGGGTCATGTTCATTACTATTTGGGTATTTAAGTAATTCAACATCCTAAATTCATATTTCTTTCTCAAAAGAAGTACATTGGAGATCTCTTGAACAAGTTTGGCATGGATGAATGTAATCCCTTAACCACTCCAATGGAACAAAACTTGAAGCTCGCATCTATTGAAGGGAAGGAATTTGAGGATGCAACTAAATATAGACAGCTTATAGGAAGTCTTATCTACCTGACCACCACCAGACCTGACATTTCATTTGCTGTTGGAATCCTCTCAAGGTTCATGAAAAAACCTTGTGAAGGACATTGGTCTGCTGCAAAAAGAGTGCTAAGGTACTTGAAGGGGACTCAAGACTTTGGACTCAAATATACACAGGTAGGCGACTTCATCTTGATCGGATACTCTGATTCAGACTTTGATGGTGACAAAGAAACAG
Source organism: Pinus albicaulis (assembly GCA_034641835.2). Classification (NCBI taxonomy): domain Eukaryota; kingdom Viridiplantae; phylum Streptophyta; class Pinopsida; order Pinales; family Pinaceae; genus Pinus; species Pinus albicaulis. Next base: position 2,033,576,115 of record CM076575.1, on the reverse strand, counting down.
GGGTGTCTACTACATGTTACACCATGAGTCTTGGATCAGGAGCTGTCTCATGGAGATCACGCAAACAGTCAGTTCCAGCAGATTCCACGACCGAGGCAGAATATGTGGCAGCAGCTGAAGCAACAAAATAAATTGTGTGGCTCCGGAAAATCCTGGAAGATTTGCAGATGAAACAAATGTATTCCACACCACTCATGATCGACAACACTTTTTCAATAAAGTTGGCCAAGAACCCAAAGTTCCATGATCGAACAAAGCACATCAATACAAAGTACCATCTAATTCGACATCATGTTCAGGCCAAAACCATCCATATACATCATTTTTCCACAAATGAGAAAACTGCTGACATCTTCACCAAAGCACTTGGAAGAGAAAAGTTTGAAAAGTTTAGATCAATGCTTGGACTCACCAACATTCCTTCGGATTAAAGGGGGGAATGTTGACACCTAATCCTATGGGATGGGTGTGCACATTTAATATTGTATATTATTTAATATTAGGAAATAAAGAAGGCCAAGATTCATTGGGAGATGAATCCCAATAGCCTCACCTCCATGTATAAATCCATATGCATTCTTCAGCTAATACACATTCTGATTTTGAGGAGTTACCTCCTGGTTTGACACTCCCTTTATGAAAGCTAGCTGAAAAAAGAGAATTATATAGCTGAAGTGCTGAACTTGGAGAATTGAACTATAGTTAAATAACTGAGTTATTGAGAAGGTAGATCAAGAAGGAACTCCATCGAGAGGTCCCTCATCCTGTCTGAATTTGTAATATCCCAAAAAGGAAAAATCTACAACAATGAGAATATCTTAAGATATTCCAAAGTTGGAGCTACAGAAATACATGAACACAATATTGTAAACACAACAATTATGATCATGTCATGAGAGAGAACAATATTCAGCCATTATCTTATTAATGATTCGGCAACAAAGTACAAAAAAATATCATGAGGGACAAGCCACTCAAGCCATAAGAACAAATCTCCAATGATCAAAGCAATAGATACATGAGATGCTGCAACTATATAGAATGTCGGAGAGCAGTGACTGTGCAGTCTATATTAGTGTAGTTTCTTTTGTAGATGTACATACATGAAATATGGCTGATAGAAACAAATAAATGCCCAACAATGAAGATATGGGCTCCAATACAAGATTTCTAGCCAACCTGGAAAGGATTGCTAGAAATGTCGGAAAACATACAATGTGAAAAATAACCCTAGGGTTAATGTGCCATTGAAAAATGGATCTAATATACAATGAGGCTATGACAGATCTGAAATACTGATGTCCTCATCCAATGGTATTTCTAATTAGAAGGCTTATCCCTCTACTCAGAAATAGACTCTCCCGATGAGCTCAATGAACCCTCCCAGCAACTGCCTCTGAAAATAACGCAGATCTGGACTGAAACTACATTGTGAGGGATGGTAGATGGTTGGCCTAATGCAAAAGATATGAAAATATGCCCAGGAGTCCTTTTTACTGATCCTCCAATGGATAAACAAGCTCTCCACTGAAAAACAACCCAGAAATGACTCAAAGAGATCCTCCTTTACAACACCCTGCAACACAATCCATCTCTAAATAGAAACTACGCTGTAGCTGAAGGAGGTAGCTTGGCCAAAATGCTGGAATGAGGAAATTTAGCCCAAAGAACCTCTCCTTCCCTGAGGAGGAGGTAGGGATTCCCAACCAAGAACACCTTTGTGCTAAACAGCACTGTAACCCTGTTAAACAGCAAGAGGAAGCAAAGTCTAAACAAACCCAAGCAAATAATAATCAAAGCATGAATACAATGGCTATACTCCTCTCCATATATAGCAAGTTCTCCTCTCCACAATGGGTCCCATCCATATGTGCCACCTAGCTCATTCAAGTTGTCCTCCATTAAAACTGCGCAGTCCATCATGGAGATACAATGTATCTAGACAGTGCATGTGGACTTGGTCAAATATGACTGAATCAACATGATCCAATCATGTTCACACCTATAGGTGCTCAATCCAATTGCTTATTCTTCTCCTTTTCACATGAGGAATGTTATTCTCCCTCCTAAAGAGGTTAATGGGCCTCCCTACCCATTTTATTCATCTAATGCTAACTATAATGTTCCTTTTAATTGAGGCTAAAATTTGGGAACATTACAGTCCTCCCCTCAAAAATGTTTCTTATCCTCAAGAAACTGTATAGGGATAGAAAAAATCCTCCCCTTCTCCTCTTGTGGCCTCCTCATGAATATTCCACCACTGCTCAAGATAATCTGCAACAAATCTGCCCTCCAATGTCTCCTCTCAAAGATGCATAACCAAATGGCTCTCATCATGAAAAGGTGGAAGGTGTAAGTGGAAACCCTCTTGCTGTCTCATGGCCTCCTCAAGGTAGGAGTTATGATACACATGGGAAATTTTATTCCCAATGAGTGACACATTCACCCATGCTATCATCCAAATTAAATTAGCCATCCTAGATAGCTCATCAGAATAATCATCAACCCCATGTTTGTGCAATGTAGTGGGGCTGCATGGAGAGGTTAGTTTTCCTTCCTTCACATGTTTTTCTCTACATTTATGATAAGTGTGGGCTTGTTTATGTCTTTGGGCTGAAACAATATGGCCTCCAAGAATGGCCCAAGATACCCCACAAGATAAGTCAACCATGAAGTGCCTCCTCCAAGAACGCAAATTCTCCCAATGGCTCCTCCTGTATGAAGGGAAGAGGTGTGTTGTGGAAATCATGGTGTGCCCATGGTTTCTCCTGAAACATACAACATGTAAGATAGGGAGAATCATACTCCCAATGGGCATCTTCATCTCAAATCCCACTCTCCAAACAAAGCTTCTCATGAGTATAAACATATCAGCAATATATGGAAGAAAAATACAACGAAAACAAGTTTCCAAATGACAACCGGAGAGTGAATCAAAGTTCCACACAAGGAACCAATGCAGTGCATCCCATGCCTTCCTCAAAACAAGAAATAACAAGTGCTTCACCAGCCACTTGTTTGTTGCCACAGTCATCTCATAGGATAGAAACATGAAGATACAATGTGGTGTCAATGGTGCACACCAAGAATCAGGTGGCTTCCCCCACAAACCACCAATAAGGTAGACAAAATCGATGCTACAAGTAGCTACAAGTACATCATCATACAATATGCAAGAAGGGATAATTCTTCTTGATACATCATGCTGCTCAAACAAGGAAACTAAGTACAATACAAAATGTGAAATTATACCTCCTCCATCATGCACTTGAGATCTTGAGCTAAAATGGCACAACTGGAATTTTTCCCTCACCTCCAATGAGTAGGGAAGTGGTTGTGACCTCCTCTCTATCATCATCCAAGCTATGAATCTCTCCATTTGCTGAAATATGTCATGTTGGATGCCCTCCCAAGTGAACTCCTCTACCAAAGAAAGATATGCATTGTTAGTCATCAGTAATTTTTTTGCCTTTGTAGATGACTAAATGTCTATCCTAGATTTCTAGAAACAAAATTCAAGAACATTTTGAGTTCTAGAAATCTCACTGCATTCATTATCCTTAGAGAAATTTTTCACTATTCTACGATTTTGTCATTCCATGGTCAACCTAACACTTCTAAAAAAAACCTCATAGGATTATTCCACTCATCTACATCCTATTTTTCCCACCTATAACCTCATCACTCTGTTTTTGCCTTGCCCATAACTCCATTTGCCACCTAGGGTTTCCTACAAGCTTAACTCATGCCCATGATCCCCAAGTCCCTTAAGCATTGATGGTCCCTAAACTATCTCTATAGACTCTTTAGATAAATCAAGTACATTGTATTTTGGATCTTCAATACACCACTTTTTCAATACTCTGTTTTTACACTTGAAGATTCCAAACCAATTCTCAGTCAAAGAGAGGTCAAAGAATCCCCACTAGGTCAATTAGGGTTTCATGTTTTTCAAGGTCATCATCTCCAAAAAGACTACCATTCAGCTTCAGAAGTCTGCACATAAGGTAATGGGATATCTTGACACTTTTGCAGAATTAATAAGAGGCCAACCAGCAGAAGAAATTGGTAAGGTAAGATGTCTGCTACTCAATGATGGCATCTTGCAACAAGGGAGACAGGAAAACAATGGTTTTTTAGGGAAATTTTCTTGGTTTCATGACCTCTATGATTAAATCACAAAAAAGTCTTATATCTTGATGCTTGTACACCTCCTCCTATCCTTAATATACCTTCACAAACACTCCCCATCACTCCTATCCCTCAAAATCATCATTTTTCTACAAAACCTAGTCTATTGCCACAATTTGACACTTTTTGAGACTAGGCCTGTGTTTTGATCTTTTGGACCCCTTCCCCTCACTCAATTCTTTAAATTCCACTTTCCCCTACTCCCTAACATCTATCCCTATCCCCCAAAAGTTCCCCAAGAATTTAGACAACCCTTAACCCCTTCATTCCCCTCCCTCTACAAGGCAGTCCTAAATCCCCTAAACCAAACCCTAATTTCCTCTTCCAACTAAGATAGGGTTTGATATGAAAAGGAGGCACAAGATCAAAGGATTCATTTTATATATCATGTCAGCAATAATAATTCTATACCAGCTCATAAAAATCATTCCTCCATCATTTTCCAAGAATTCATTCCAAGAGACAAGCCATGTCTCACACCTAGGGCTAGTTTTGCTTCAAACTATGTTTCTAACCAAAAAGAGATTAATTTGGAAAAATTGAGAGAGGATTTTGTCCATCATAGGTCCAATAATAAAAACCTCCTTCATTTTTTACACAGGTGTCATGGTTTGGGATAAATTTCAAAAATACAGGTGTCACGTGAGAAATTCTGAACTTCTGGAGTGACGTTGGAAAAATCCATTTGTCTCACATCTGGAGTGTCCAAATGACTTGTTTAATAAGTCAAATACCAACTATACTTGAATATATTTCCAATGAGATATGATGAGCTCAATTTTGAATTGAGGAAGTCATCCAAAAGTGGTATGCACCATCACTCTGCATTTCTGCACCATCATTCAGGACTTTTTGACCAGTCTTGGGAAAATCAACTTTTGACTAGGAAAATCAACTCCAAACAGGAAAAAAATTGTATATTTGGAAAGTAGACAAGTCAAGATTTCCAACGATCTATCACGGGCCCAATTATGACACCAATAAGGCCTCCAAATTCCTTCTGCAAAATGGCGATGCGCACAGACAGACTGGTGCTACGCATAGGCAGAGTGTGTCTCAAATTGCTAAGAAGGGTAAAAAATTCAAGTTTTCACCTCCAAACCTCCTGCAGTCAAAGAAATAAGTTTGGTAACTCTCTTCCTCACTTTTCAAGCAATATTTTCATAAACAAGGAGGACATTTAAGGCTTAAATGACCAAAACCTAATCTCAGTAAAGATCAAATATTCCAAGGAAAAATTCATAAGTTAGAGGTTGTCCTTAGCCTAAAGATACTTAATGCATATAACCCTCCTCCTAAAACTCTGAATTTGTCCCATACTTATTTCATTTGGCCCTCATTTGCAAAATTTGTCCTTACATCACTCAGTGTCATCCTTTGACCTAGAGGCTCTCAAACAAAGTTTAAAAGACCTTTGCCTCTAAACCAGCCACCATGTCTAAAGAAGAATTAGTGAGTCAAAGCCAAGGTTAAAGGAAGAACAAAGGAGGTGGTATCAGCAAGCAAGAGGCGGAGCCTAATAATAAATATCAAAGGGATAATGATAGCATCGATGAAAGTGGTGAAAATAAAGCAAAAGCTAAAAACAGTGAGGCAACTACAGAGCCTAATCAAGAAGATGAACATAGTGAAAATGGTAAAGACGGTAGCGAAAAAACAGAGTCTAAAGAGGAGAAGCAACAGAATGATGATGACAAATATGATTCACATGACAACCATGAGGAAAGAGGAATTGTGCATAACAGTGAGCACAATAATGGTGCAGATAATAACAACATGAAGGATGATGATAAATGAAGAAACAAAGGAATATAAGGATGAAGGAGTTGAAGGTCAAAAGCAGACCAATGATGAAGCTGAGTTAGAATTTGAAAGTGAAGGCATTAACCAAAGCAGTAATGAATATAATAGTACTAATGAGACAGACCATGATGAGCAAGGGAATAGTCATGGCACTCATGACAGCTGTCATAACTATCATGACACTAATAAGCTTCTGAATGACCAATGAATCCACAGTGACAATGCAGAAAGTGACAGAGAAGAGGACCTCTATGAAAAACAGAGCCAAAATGAAGCAAGTGGAGAGGATAGTGATTAGTTTGAGAGCCAAGAAGACAGTAAAGAAAGTAAATGAGGTAATGATAAGTTTGAAGGCCTAAATGAGAAGCAGGTAAAAGTAAGACAAAAGTTAGAAGTGTCAACTCCAATGAAAGATATAGCAGTGCCAGAAACAAAGAATTCATTGAAAAATAAAGCATTCAAAGAGAGTAAAAGACCAAAAAAATTGGAGACATAACTCAAGAATTTTTATAGGCTTATCTAAACCCTTGAAGGACCTCTCCACCAAGTTTGAGGCAAATTGGACAATTTTTTGTTTTTTCCAAATTTTGACCCCTAGGAGCGCAGCGCCCTAGGCACTACGCACAAAATTATTGCATTTTCAGCTCTCAAAGTTTAAATTTTTGGATTTTTTACATCACCATCAGTCTACCCATAAAATTTCATATCAATTGAAGCATTTTTACCCCCTAAAAGGTCAAAAAATACCCAAAATTTGACCTTTCTACCTCCTTTTCAAACCAAGTGCTACGCACAGAGAAGTGTTTGGAGAATGGATTTGTGGATAGAAAAATGGCATCCAGTAAAATAAACAAAGGCATATCTGGAAATAGGAATCAGCAAGCTTTCCAACGAGCCATCACGGAGCAAACTCTGACATCGAGAAGTGGTCCAAAACTTGGCTACAACAGAGCCTATTTTCTGCTGAAGGTGGTGCTACGCACCGAGCAGTGTTGGGAGAATGCGTTTTTGAACAGGTAAATAGCATCCAATCAGCACAAATAAAACATTTCTGGAAATTAGACTCATCAATATTTCCAATGAGCCATCACAAAGCAAAATCCTACGTCGGGAAGTGGTACAAAACGTGGCTACAATAGAGCCTATTTTCTGTTGGAGGTGGCGCTATGCACCGAGTAGTGTTGGGAGAATGCGTTTTTGAGCAAGTAAATGGAATTCATTCAGCACAAAGCAAGTATTTTTGGAAAGTATACTCATCACTCTTTCCAACAAGCCATCACAGGGCCAAAACCGATGCCGGGAAGGGATCCAAAACTCAGTTAAAACATACCCTATTTTCTGTTGAAAGGGTGCTATGCACAGAGACTGTCTTTTGCCAAAAAGTCAACAAAAGACACTGATTAACGGAAAAATGGTTTTTCAATATTATCTTGGACAAATCACTCCAGATTTGATTGAGGAGTTATATTTTGATATTTTTCATTTATTAACTTATCTACTATGTGTCTTGGGCCTTGCATGGTCATTAAGCACATTTATGACATTTATGACAAAATTAGGATTTCTGGAAGCCTCTTATGGTTTCCACCTCCTCATTTGCTCCATAAATAGAGCATGAGGATCTTATGTATTGGGTTGGATTTTGATGACTTATTCTCAAGTAATACATAGTCTCTTGGAATTTTGAAAAGAATTTGATGTCTTGGAGCTCATGCATGCCCTGATTTGCTTGTTGATGGAGGAGGACTAGTTGCAAGATCCATGAGTCTGGTTGGTGGTGAAGTGTTTCTTTTTGTTTATGTTTTCTAGTTTATCATTGTGTTTCCATCATTCTATGTTGTATTAGGACAAAGAATTTATACTAAGACATGTTTTCTGATGGCACCTTAGGTCTGTTTGTTCCTCACTGCCTTAATGTTTTCTTCTGCTTGGATATGTTAGAGAATTCATCATTTTCTCTCTAAGGATTTCCTGAGCTTGTCTATTTCTTGAATGGTTTAGATCAATTGGTATCAAGCGTGATTTATGGCTAGCCCTGCATATTTTTTGCCACTAAAAACTCTGTTCTTGGAGTCATCTCTTTAAAGCACCATTACCTAGTTTGTCAAAGAAGTTTGTTTCAATCATGCTCTTTGTATTTGCTTAGCTAATTCTTTCAAAGAACCTTCATAGCTATAATCTTAGATATTTAGAGTTTCTCTCCTTCTATGATTGTAGTTACTTGTGCATCTTTAATTTTTTCTGTTCTTGATAATGAAATCCATGAAAGTTGAATAATTTTCTTTCCTTTCTTTGTTTCATTTGAATGTTTGTCTTGGATAATTATCTGCTTTAAGTCTGAATCAAAGAGTTTAGGTTTTCCTTTGCCTTTGATTTCTTCTCTATGCTTATGATTCTTCTAAATCCCTTAGTTGAAAGTATATGATAAAGAATTCTTTGCTGCTCTTTGTCAAGCTTTGTTTCTCAAAATTAATGTCCATCTCATGATCCTTCAAACCTCAAAGATCCACCAACCAAGCTAGATTTTCCCTACAATACTCCCTAATCCATTGATGAACCTATCATGACCTTGTTAGACTCCATTTCCCAATGACTTGAAGTTTTCCTTGTTTCTATCTAGTCTTCTAAGCATCATACCCAACCAAAAACAATCAACAAACCCAAATATTTCATAACTAGCCTAAAATCAACCCTAATTAGCAAACAAGTTCACATCTTTGCACCTAAAAGAGAGATCCCTCTCTGAATCCAGGAAGGCTAGGTCCTTGGATTCTAAAGCTTGGTTTGATGTTACCCCTATCCATTTGTATCTCAATCATTCTAGAAAATTATGGGGAGCAAACATAGTGACGATCACGATGGGACCTTTTGAGTAAATATCAGCCTTAAGTACTCCTTCAACACTCAGAAATCCCTTATCAAACTTAAGAATACTATCTTGTGGATTTATCCTATTACAGGTCAAATAACCTCCTCATCAGCTCAGAGGAGAAGACAAATATGGAAGGAATGCAAAGACCTAAACTAAACCTATTTCTGCCAAGGTAACGCACCACTATAACATCAAGAGAATGTTATAACGCATTTGAAAAATGAAAAGATCACGTTAGTAGCCAGGGCAATGCTCTGCTTACACTAGAGGGCAGCATTACCCATGTTTTGAGTTTGAAACAGGAAAAACCCGCGGAGAATGATTTGAATTTCCAGCTTTTTCTCACAAGAGAGTCAGTACAAAATGGAAACTACAAAGCACTAGTCTCTTATTAGGCCTTGCCATAAACAACTAAACTCTCAAAGAAGGAAAAAGCATGGCAAGTTGAGGAAACATATTGGTTTTTTCTATGTAGAACTGGTGGAAGGAGAAAGGCAATGATTGCTCTCTCCATCTCCCATAAAATGGAGTTGAAGGCTCTTGGTTCAAGGTCAAAGGATTTTCAAATTTTTGAATACTTGTGAAGCAGAGCATTATTGTTGTAGTGTGAGGGTCAAAGGTCAAAGAGGTTCATTGAGAACTTGTTGATCAAGACATCACCACATTGAGAGATAGAGAGATTGGAAGGCTGAGGAGGGCTTGGTACAACCGATGGTTGTAATCCTCCTTTTTTATAAATCAATAGAACTGTATCTGTTTTTTCCATTCTATGCGTTGATATCGTTATTGTTTTTTCAATTACTTATATAGCATGAGATGAATGGCTTAGATGTGCATTGTTTAATGTTTTATATATATTAAATTAATTGATAGGAATATATATTGTGATAGAGATTACAAGGGTGCTTTGATTGATCACAGGGTCAAGATTTGGAGCTGGTAGAGGAGGATCCCTGCTTCACTACTTTGTGTTCTCCAAGAGACTTCGGGATCATTAAAGAGGTAATCTTCCATCGTATTCCATCAAGTTGTTTTAAGTTGATATGAACATGTATGCATCTTCTTTGTGAACTATACAGCTAATCTTACTGTCTGCCTCAGGCAGCGAAAAGCCCTGAGAGGGATATTTGATAACCAACAACCTAAGAATTTTACCCTATAGCAGAATTGGTGACTCCGCTGGGGATTTCCCCATAGTTTCCAGACTATTTATTTCCTCCTTTCTTCTTTCCTCTGTTCACAGACCCTTTTGACCAGTATTTATGCCCAGTAGACATTTCAAAAGCTCACAGAGTTCAATCCTGTTTCTGTTTGACCATCTGAATAACTTTACCCTGGCTAACGCTATTGTTTTTCGTGTTCCAGTGCATTATAACGCGGGCTTTGCTTAAAGACGGTGCGTTAGTCTCTGGATTAACGATGTATTTACTTAGAGACAGTGCGTTACTCAGCCAAAATTTGTTGTTCACCCCTGTGATTGTGTTTTTGGTTGCAAATTTTTTTGGCCATCAATATCTCTCCTTGACTGAATCCCTGTGCTTGTTTACTAATATGTCATTTCTGTTTATTTGCTCTTGTTTGAAAAGTTAGTGTCAAAAACATTTACTTTTTAGAGAAGAATTTTTTTTTAGTTTTTCTGCATCTAGCTGAATTAATTCTGAAGATTTCAGTTAAAAGACTATTAAAATGAGGTAAATAGATGTCTGAATATTTAAGGTTGAACTTTGCTATCTGAATGTTAGTGCATGGATGTTGAAAAGAAACCTCTCCTTGTAGAAATACTCTTCATCGAATTGAATATTTAGAGCATATTTTTGCATGGTTTCTTGAGTCAAAGTCTCATTACATTTCATACGTCCACTCCCCCTCCGCAAGACTAATAATCAAGTACACTAAGAATCAAGTGATAATAAAATCAATCACATTACTTTTTTCTGAACTCACGCCAACAGTGGTTCAGGCTAGGATCTTGGGTTAGGAAAAGTGAGAAAATCACCCAATATCTCAAAACTTGAGACTAGAGTCATTAACGAGCGAAATCCTACTGCACTCACATTATCGGGACCGTTCCTTTACCGGAGCTCAGCGCGAGACAACACTTGGGTGCACAAGAAGGTAGCCCGCCTTCGACTGCATCCGGTGGGTATGCTATATATTGGGGTTCCCTTCGGGGATGTCGAAACTAAATCGGGGATCTAGGTGTTCTACCCATATAGCATGATGTCCTAGACCGTGGAACCCCCTAATGATGTCTGTGATTTGAGGTATCTTTAGTGGCCATACTTTTTAGGGACTTACACAATGTGACTGGGAAGGGCTGTCCTAATACCTGAAACAGACGGACCCACTCTGTCTTCGGTCTTTAGGAGGGTACTCGTCTTCACGAGAGTGTTACACCTATCGTCTGAGGTTCGGGCGAAGCTCTAGAGTGATCGTAACTGTATTTTCGACCAACCTTCTATGTATACTATTGTGACACTGGATTTCATCACCAGCAAACGGTAGTACTCAGACAGGGCACCCTATTCTGGTTGCTTGCCGATTGATTTTAGAGAGTTCTTTTTTCTTTTTTTTCTTTTTTAGGTGTGTGGTTACTGTCATTGAGACTTTATAATACATCACAATTTATTAAAATTTGTCAAAAATAAACAGGTCACCGTGGCGTCATCCGACCCACGCCGTCTGTCTCAACAACAGCAAGGTCTACCTCCTCTGACTCTTGAGGAAGAACTGAACCTTGGTGAACCCGTGCCTTCTGCGGAAGAGCAGTCTCCATTGACAAACCCTGATTTTCACATCGCCTCATATCATACGAAATTTCCAGAAGACCCTTTCACGGAAGGTGTCATACCTCATTACAATCCTCCACTCACTGATCCGTTGGGGCCTGTGATAGTTCAGATTCCACTACGCCAAGACATGTCTTCGGCCGTACAAACATCCATTTCACAACTGGCATCCACAGGGTCGATACCAATGGCAACTATCCCAGGTTCGCCACCATCCTCCCCACCAGTTGTCAGTTCTATGCCATTACTTGGTAACCCCAGTAGTCAACATATGCCTAATCCCAACCCTACGATCACCACAACTGTGAGTAACTCACCGAGTCCTTCGGGATCTACTCCTACCGTGACCACGTTGGGACCTACGATTCCTCCTCCCACGAGTGGGACTACTTCGGTTCCTTTTAGCAACCCTTTCGGTTGGAACCCTTTGCTGAGTTCAAACCCCTTAGCCACCATACCAGGGGGCAGTGTCACCAGCACGCGGATAACAGGGAACATTTCGCTACCCCTACAATCCCTAGAACAAACTGGACAACCTATTGTTAACACTATTCCCTTAAGTGGTTTAAATATCAGCGTAGGGTCCATGTTGTTGCCGAACTATGCAAGTAGTAGTATGCCTCCGGGAAACTCTATTGCATCCTTATGGACTAACCCACCCCAACCTCCATCTGGAATGGGAGGGCACTTTTATACTGGGGGCAACCAATCGTTTGCCCCGCAATACAATATGCCTTATGGACAGCAACCATATATCCCTACCCCTCCACCTATAGGAAATTTTTATCAAAGTCCTACTTATCCTACTGGTAACACATTGATGGGCGGACCCTATGGTCCAAATAGTCAGCCAATACTTCCTTGGTTAGATTCGGGGGCAAACCCGCAATTGCCATTTTTGGTAGCTCTAGACATCCCCGACATCCATAAACTGACTAATGACCCCATCAATCACAACCCGCTCTGGCCTCCAGTACCACACAAGATTCCTTCTGACATCCCAAAGTTCGAGGGGAAACAAGGGAACAACCCAGCCGCACACATCACTACCTTTCATTTATGGTCTATATCTAATTCCATGGTGGATGATAGTGTCCGGCTTCGACTGTTCCCCCGCACCCTTACAGGTAATGCTGCCAAGTGGTATATTGAATTGCCACGCGCCGCCATAAACACTTTTGGCGCTTTAGCGACGGAGTTTTTAAAGAACTTCCAATTACCAATCAGATTTGAAACCAGAACGGAACTGTTAACCTCGCTACGCCAAGACACCGCCACCCACATCTCCGATCATATTCATGAATGGAGGCGTAGGAGGAGGCTAGTCAAAGCGCCAATCCCGAATCATCTGCTAGCTAATTGGTTTTGTAAGTCTCTCTTACCCCACATCTCTAAAGACATTGGCCTATCCGGTGCGGTCACAGAAGATCAATGCTTTCGTCGTGCCCAACATTTGGATTTAATCTATTCACAATCTGGCACGCTATATGATTTTCTCCCCAATGCCCCTAGTAACCCAAATCCTCCCGCTACTCAGAAAACTGGAGCCCACGCCGACGGTCTCGTTGGCACAATCTCTGGCGTAGCCACAAAACAGTCTCGGGGGCAAACCTTCCAACCATCTTCGACTGCCACCGCCCCTAACCAAACGACTACTCTTCCTACTGCTGAGGTAAATTCTGTGCAAAATTCACAAAAACCTAGCGGTAAGAATAAGAAGAACAAGAAAAAGATATCTTCTTCGGAAGAGCAGTCCGACAATCAGAATAATCCTAATCAGAAAAACGCTACCAAAAATGACAAAGGGAAGGATAAACCCATGAAATTTCCTTGCAAGATCTATGTGGAGGACCACTTGACATAAAAATTTCCCCGGCTGTAGGAATGCACTGATTTTATCAAAAACAAGGATTTTGGGCGAACACCTACCATTCTTCATAATCCTTTCCCCAATCAACAACAGAAACACATGATTGACAACCTGCCACAACCCCAGCAACGGGGAAATGGTGGTCCACATCCTTCCGGTGAAGGATCATCCACCATTTATGGCATTGAAAGTGTTGAACTTCAAACACGAGCCAAGATTTATGGAAATCCTACCATATATGCTCAGGAACCTGGTACTACTTCAAATCCACCACCGCCTAACGATCTGCATATCGAACATCCTACTGCTGACCCCATGATTCGTCCCCCCAAAGGGACACTTCGACGCATGACTCATAACACCTCTGCACGTGCAGCCCAAAACTACAACATTTTAGAAGATGTGGCGCAGGCACCGTCAACTATGTCTGCTCTCGAAGTATTGCAAACTTGTCCAGCACAAAGGAAAGCCTTGCTTTCGACCATTGGTGGAATAGACCCCCAGGATTCCATCCTAGCTATCTTTGATATGGAAAAATCTAAGACTCACCTCTCACACCAACTCGCATTCCAAGTGCAGGTTGTGTCGAAAGGGATACCAATCCATCGCACTGTCATAGACGAAGGTGCTTCAACCTGCGTTATGTCACAAGATTTTTGGCTCGCTTTAGGTTCTCCTACCTTGTCACCGCCATCGAATTCCCTCAAAGCTTTCGATGGCCACAAATTCCTCCCAAAAGGTTACCTTGCTAGCTTTCCCATCACTCTGAGTGGGAAAATGATAACCATGGACGTTGAAGTCGTAGATCGCCATCTCGACTATAATCTATTTCTTGGTCGCAGTTGGTCTTATGCCATGACCTCCATTGTTTCTTCGGTCTTCTGACTCATCCTATTTCCATTGGATGGGAAAATAGTCATGGTGGATCAGTTATCCTTCTGCACCCCTGATTATACCACGTTACCAAGTAGCATTGTACCCCTAATAGGAGGCTTTCCTGACTCTTACGTCAGTATCGGTACCGGTCTTCTGAAGGCCTCTTCCCTACTGGGTTGTTTTCCTCTCCTGCCGCCAGAGATCCCAAATACGGTTGCAATGATATCCACCACTTTGGATGGCTCTATCGACCCATGGATCCTCCCGGCACCTTCAAACATTGATTCCTACGGAGATCAGATGCCGCTCGCACCAGCCGCGTTGGCCTACCAAGCCATCCAAATTACATCTGAACCCTCCATTGATATGGTATCGACCAAAGGTACAAACCTCCCACCCATCACAGTTCTCTCTAAGGATCTCCTAAATGAAGTCTTGCCTACAGACGAAGCTATTCGAGAGATCATGTCTCTAGAAGAACGACCTTGGGAAGAGTTTCACCATCGCGCTTCGATGATCGATTCGGACGTGATAAATACTGAAATCCCATCCTTTGACCCACCTGAGATGGTTCCCTCTACTTACACGACTGTTCAAACTATCGATTTAGAAGGGAACACGGGTAATCTTTCCAAGACAATGCTCATCGATATCTCGGTCAAAACGGGTATCGTGGAAAACATTCAGATTGGAGCAGATTGCAATACTAAGGAAATTGTGCGCTTCACATCCCTTTTCAAGGAACTCGTGATGTGTTTGCTTGGTCTTATGAAGAAATTCCCGAAATAGATCCGTCTATAGTTGAGCATGAAATCAATATCTATGACAATGCCAAACCAATTCGACAGCGATTCAAGCCTATCCACCCATGCAAAGCGGCCGCCATCAAAACTGAGGTAGAAAAAATTTTAAACGTTGGTTTCATCTATCCCGTTCCTTTGACAGAATGGGTTTCCAATCCGGTTCCCATAGATAAAAAACAAGGCACCATCCGAGTTTGTGTCGACTATCGTGATTTGAACGCTGCTTGTCCCAAAGAAAATTATCCTATGTCATTCATAGATCAGATTCTCGACGATTGTGCTGAATGCAAATCTTTTTCCTTCATGGTTGGATTCTCGGGCTATAACCAGATTGCGATTAAAAAATAAGACCATCATAAAACTACCTTCATCTGTCCTTGGGGCACATTTGCGTATCATAAACTCCCATTCGGTCTGAAGAATGCTGGAGCAACTTTTCAGCGGGCTATGGACTACACTTTCCATGACATTCGACATATTGTACAGTCGTACTTGGATGACCTTCCGGCCCATTCCAAGAAACGACCTGATCAACTTGCTCATCTGAAAGAAATTTTTGCAAGGTGCAGTTTCTACAATATATTCGAGCATTCTTTTTATGGTATTTTTCTTGCTTGTTAATCTGAAAAACCTCGAGTTCTCTTCTTCGGACTCATTAAAATTATACGAAGTCGATTTCGAGCATTATTTTTATGGCATTTTTCTTGCTCATTAATCCGAAAAACCTTGAGTTCTCTTCTTCGGACTCGTTAAACTTATACGAAGTCAATTTCGAGCGTTATTTTTATGGTCTTTTTCTTAATTGTTAATCTGAAAAACCTGGAATTTTCTTCTTCAGACTCATTAAAACTGACATGAAGAAGCACTGAGCTTTCTTTTTAGGGACATTTTTCTAGCTCATAAAACTGAAAAAAACCTCGAGTTGCCTTTTCCGGGCTCGTTAAAATACCACGACAGAGAGTAAGGAGCCATTCTTTTCCTCTTTTTCAAAGCTCTTTAAATAGAAAAAGTGATCGATTTTTCTCCGCGTCACTCATTAAAATTTCACGGAGGGCACTGAGTTTTTCTTTGTTGGACTTGTTAAAATTTCACAAAGAGTACTGAGTTTACTTCGTCTCCTCGTACTCATAACAAAATGAGGTAGACATCCATCGAACATAGATTTCTCACTTTTCTGGCTTTGATGGACTAACTCACGAAAAATGAACTGTTTCGGGCTTACTATTCTCCCTTTGCCATGCCCGGTTATCAAGACATGATAAAGGTACCCCATGGAGTTGTCTTTACGACATTTTTCAGACTCTCTGAACATGAAAAATTCACCGAGTTTACTCGTCTGGACTCGTTAAACCTAATCAGACGGGGCATAGAGTTGTCTTTTACGACATTTTTCAGACTCTCTAAATATGAAAAATTCAACGAGTTTACTCGTCTGGACTCATTAAACTTAATCAGACGAGGAAAAATTTGGACAAAATGGATACTACCTCTGTTACATTTTCAGAAAGGTCGATTTGGCAACAAAAATCTTGAACATGGCACTTCCCAAAAAACTCTTTCGCAGTTAGTCAAACCCTACCATCTCTGAGTATTAACCTTCATTTCCCAGTGTTCCTACACCGGTAAAATCCTAACACACTCTTTGGTGTTCATTAAGCCTCAGCTGCCTAGTACCCTGTTACAATGCCTTCTATTGTTCAAGAAAATCTTGCTATCTACTGCTCCTCTTATCAACCAAACCGCTTATTATACCAGAAATTATTTGTCGTCCAACATCCCCATTAACTCTTCATTATATCCATAAAAAAAAAAAAGCATTTGGTTTACGTTTCGTGTTGACTGATGTAGGACGCCTCATTGCCTACCTTTCAACAGATCTCTTCCTATCAACTGCAACATCTTATCTAGGAAGTTGATCCATAAACCCATCAGTACCCAAATACTTGAAGACATTAGTGGCAGGTAGTCTTGTGTTTGATTAGGAGTCTTCATCATTGGCTCCTGATCAAATGATTCTATGAGTGTTCGAATTCAACTCTTTTTATTCACACTCGCTACATTGTACTGTGCACATTAGGGACCATCATCATTATTGGTGGCTGCCTTCGCGTCTGTTAACAGTTTTCATTATCGACTAGTAATTAGATGATTTCTCACATGTTCAACGATAGCTCCTTCATTCACATGTTGAGAAATATGCAGTTTAAGTGAATCAGTGGTCAAGACCTTGGAGCAAAGGTTACATCATTAAAGCTATGTTACCTTCCCCAAGTTGCGATATTGTTTATGGAGACAGATTGTTCAACCTGATCCTGTTATGACAGACACTTCCACATTGTGCTTATTAGTGGATAGATTCTTCATATCTCTATTCTAGAGAAATCATGTTGATTACACTAATGAGCATGGAAATTCCCGACTCAAGGCAAATACTATATTTTCTTACATATGTTGTTGTTTCAGGCTTTCCTCAGTCTTTCAATCTCTTTATCTCTACTACACACATTATAAAATATTTCGGCCGTCGTCTTCGTCTATGACCTCACACTTTAGGGGGCATCTGTTACAGGTCAAATAACCTCCTCATCAGCTCAGAGGAGAAGACAAATATGGAAGGAATGCAAAGACCTAAACTAAACCTATTTCTGCCAAGGTAACGCACCACTATAACATCAAGAGAGTGTTATAACGCATTTGAAAAATGAAAAGATCACGTTAGTAGCCAGGGCAATGCTCTGCTTACACTAGAGGGCAGCATTACCCATGTTTTGAGTTTGAAACAGGAAAAACCCGCGGAGAATGATTTGAATTTCCAGCTTTTTCTCACAAGAGAGTCAGTACAAAATGGAAACTACAAAGCACTAGTCTCTTATTAGGCCTTGCCATAAACAACTAAACTCTCAAAGAAGGAAAAAGCATGGCAAGTTGAGGAAACATATTGGTTTTTTCTATGTAGAACTGGTGGAAGGAGAAAGGCAATGATTGCTCTCTCCATCTCCCATAAAATGGAGTTGAAGGCTCTTGGTTCAAGGTCAAAGGATTGTCAAAGTTTTGAATACTTGTGAAGCAGAGCATTATTGTTGTAGTGTGAGGGTCAAAGGTCAAAGAGGTTCATTGAGAACTTGTTGATCAAGACATCACCACATTGAGAGATAGAGAGATTGGAAGGCTGAGGAGGGCTTGGTACAACCGACGATTGTAATCCTCCTTTTTTATAAATCAATAGAACTGTATTTGTTTTGTCCATTCTATGCATTGATATCGTTATTGTTTTTTCAATTACTTATATAGCATGAGATTAATGGCTTAGATGTGAATTGTTTAATGTTTTCTATATATTAACTTAATTGATAGGAATGTATATTGTGATAGAGATTACACAGGTGCTTTGATTGATCACAGGTCAAGATTTGGAGCTGGTAGAGGAGGATCCTTGCTTCGCTGCTTTGCGTTCTCCAAGAGACTTCGAGATCATTAAAGAGGTAATATTCCATCCTATTACATCAAGTTTTTTTAATTTGATATGAACATGTATGTGTCTTCTTTTTGAACTATACAGCTAATGTGACTGTCTACCTCGGACACCGGAAAGCCCTGAGAGGGATATTCGATAACCAACAACCCAAGCATTTTACCCTATAGCATATCCCACCACTCACACTAACATAATGGAAATCATGGTGGGACTCTGAGTGATAAACAAACTTAGAATTTCCTAAACCTTTCAAAAAACCCATAAGAGTACTATCTTGTGGATTTATCCCACCGCTCACACTAACATAATGGCGATCACGGTGGGACCTTTTGAGTTAGTGACAAACTAAGTATTCCTTAGATCTCAGAAAACTCACAAACATCCTTAGATTGGTATTTAATTGTTGATGGTGGACAACAAGAACATCCTTAAAACAGTAAACATCATCCACTTAGCGACACCACTGGTCTTCAGTAGCCCTGTTGACCCCACTAGTTCTCATAAACTCCCCTAGGAATGCATTAAGCAATCCAAATCATGTTGATGGTGGACAGCAGATTTGAAACCTTCCACCTGGCGACTCCACAAATCTCAATAGACCTAAAGACTCCACTGGTAGAGAACTCTAAGACTGGTTGAAAAGATTCAGTGACCCTTTCTGATTTACAAACATGGATCCAAGAATACAAAGGAGATATGCTCCAATGAATAGAGATCACATCCATGGGCTCCCACACAAATAACCTCAGATAGATTGGGACAAAAACCTCCCTATGTCTCAAGATGAAAATTCTGATGACCCTTTGTTACACCTCATCAGGTTTCATATCCATGTATGGGGGTTAAAAGCTGAATGGCATGAGGACTGCCTTATGAATATTTTCATGCTAACAATGGAAGAGAAGGCAAGGGAATGGTATGAGAGTCTAAGACCTGGTAGCTTGTTTTCATTAAAATATATACACAAGGCATTTTATGAGCATTATAAGCAAAATTCCCCATCTTTATCATTAGCTGAAAATTGTTGTGATCAATCTCAGGATATCATACAGTACCTTATAAATAGTGATGAATATTTGGAAAATTTTCATCCTGAAGACCTCTTAACATCCATTCATGAATTTTGTTCTCAAGATAACTATCATGATAGCCTAGATGAGTTAGTTGAGGAAGAAATCAATCAAGGTATAGAAGAAAACCCACAAGATCTCTCTAAAGGCACAAGTGATGATTCACCATCTCTTCTAGGTGAGGCTCAGGAAAACGTTCAGCCTCAAAATCAACCTTCACAAGAAAAAGAGAACTGTTGTACTTCCGTCCAAAGAAAGAGAAAAATGCCTCCTCTTTTGAATGAAGAGGAAATAAATCATATGCTAAACATTCAGCCAGCCTCTAAACCTTCATATGAACAAAACATTTCTATTTTTTCTCCTAGTAATTCCATCTACCATAAATCAGAAAGTGAATTTGTAGATCAATTCAAATAAGAACAAACTGATAATCCAATATGTTTGATTGGTGACACTACTTATTTTGATGAGTTTCCAAAGTTTGATCAATCTGATGATGATATCCTCCAAACATAAACTAACCTTGCAGAGCAATAAGTAATTAGTTTGTGGGAGGAAGATCATTTTCATCAACTTCAAAAAAGTAATAAGCCAATTCATGCCATCTATGCCACTTATGAGGGAAGCCTTGAAAGTTCAGAAGTAAGTGAAGGATCTCTGATCCTTTGTTCTAATTCATATCAGCGCACTCAAAAATGACTTTTATGTGATTGGGAATCAACAGTCTTTCAGTTTTGATGTTGAAATTGGAGAAGAAAAAGAACTTCTTAAGCAAGTTGTAAGTGAAAAACCTTTTCTTGAAATGGTTGATGTAATAATTTGGGACACGGAATCCTCTTCAGCTTCAGATTTTCAACCACCAAGTCCCATTGAATTTCAAATTGTATATGAAGACTTGGAAATTTACAATCACATAAGAGTTGTTGCACTTCTTTCTCAAGAAGATTTGTTGCCAAAGAGTGCTCCTGCTCATCGATATGATGGCCTTCACATAGATTTCAGCCCACTCTATCAAAGCACACCAGGTTTGTTATAGGATAACATTGCCACATATGATGAATCTACCAGTTCATATGATCATGAGGAAGAAGTGGAGTTTCTTTCCCAAAAGAGTACCAAGCATACCCAAGTGGAAGAAAGAGTAGTCCTGAATGGAGCTTATGTCTCAAATCCTCTAGATCAGGTATTATTCCAAGATCCATTTGTTGTTTTCCTTGAGAAATCTAAAGGAGGAGTGTGTTCTACCAAGAAAATTTTGTTGCAAAGTGTGAAAAAAAATTTAGACACTACTGTTCGAAAACAAGTAAGGTGGAAGTGGCATTTTTATTTCTTCAGCACTCTCAAAGAGCTGAAATAAAATCCCTCATGGAATCATCTGCTTGATTGGCTGTGTTGGAAAAGAGATTTCACCAAATGAATGTATATTATGTATAGGTTAGATTAGGATAGATAGATAGATATGCAAAATAAGCTCAGCCTTGTGAGCATCTTTTTAGTTCTAGATTGTTTGGAAAAAATGAAAAAAAAACACAAAAACAAAGAAAGGTAGAAAAAGAGGGCAGATTTGAAAACTGGTACAGCCCCATACCCAAAAAATAGTGATACTGAAAGTGTACAAGCCTAAATTCCACAACTTGTGCCAAAAAGTCTTGTTTAGTCATCTAGCCTAATCATGGCTGAACATGTTTTCAATTTATTGCCGATAAGTTAGTGAAAGAGAGCTTGTCAAATCATTCAAACTTGACTTGTAAAAAAGGGATAGATTAGGGAATGAAAGATACTAGTTCCACATGCTCAAAACAGAACCAAAGAGGAAGATGAGGATGCATAACAAATGATATAATCATCATCTCCATCCAGGTCATCCAAAATCATGCATGCACCAAGATCCTTGGAGTACTCTACCAAGAGTTGAGATCTCCAATATGGATCAATCCTCCCAAGAGACAGCGCTGGTGATCTAGCATGCGAATCTCTCCTCATGCTCCTACCTGCTACTTTGACATCCCCCATGCTAAAGTCTTCCTCCAAACTCTTCACCTCTCCAGAATCCAAGAGTGGTGAACCCAAAGACAAGATGTCTCTCATCAACTGTAGATCTGGTGGCCTCCCTGGTGGAATGCCTCCATGTAGTGAGACATTAAAATATGAAGTGGACTATATATATGAGTGGACTGAGTTGTCCCTCTCTTCATTGCATAGTTAATTCCCCTCCTTATGTACAGAAACCTCCCGAAATAGATAAGGGTGGATGCTCATCATCCCTTGATGTTGATCCTTCTCCTCTTCTTCCATATATGAGAATGCCTCATCCTCAATGAGAGACCCTTGATCTTGGTCATCTCTTGAAGGAGGAAAATCCATGTCTTCACAAATAGAAGAGGGCTCTTCAAGAAGTGGGGATCTTGCCCTTGGAAAACTATCATGCATGTTTTAATCCCCTTTAGAACTATGGAGTGGAGTTGGTTTAATAGGTCTCTCCAACTCATGCAAAGTGTTTGAGTTTTTTTTTTTAACAAATGATGGTTCACAACGTTTTCTATCAAATCTCCTCACCAATTTCTTAGTGAACTCAACATAAGTTTTTACATTTGCATGAAAAAATGAATTAGAATCATTAAACAACCAATCATGGGCCATACCTTTGAGGTGCAGCGCTGATACTCTAATGGCCTTCTCCTCTGAAATTTGGTGTATCTGAAAATAGGAATCTAGCTCTTCTACCCAAGCTTTAGTTGTGCACTCTGTTGATCCATCAAAGTGAGATAGGAAGATTCTACCTCTCTTAATTATTTTGTGGCTACTGGATATTGCCTCCTTGATTTTGCAAAACCCTTCGAAGTCCAAATGCTCCTTGAATCTCCATGATTAAGATTCATACTCCTAAAGATAGTCACTCAAGGTCTCCTCCCTTGGTACATCTTCTTCCTCCATCCTTCTTGCAGTAAATGTGGGCAATAGACTGCGCTGTGGATCTGCATGTGTGGCCGAATTCTCACACCCATCATGTAAATAGCTAGGGCTTACTTCAAACCCTCTTATAAATCTTCTACACTCCTCCTATTTTATCTCCTTGAGATCTTCTCTGATATTCTTCATAGTTTGGAAAAGAAGCAGGGAGATCCCCTCTTCCTTCATTCCTCCAAATAATGGAGTCATGCTTTTATTTCTTCTGCACAACTTCTCTTCTCTGTGAGAATCTTATCCTCTTAATGGCATAATGTCTTGGATGCACAGGCTGAGCCAATATTATGCTCTGATACCACTGTAATATCCCAAAATAGGGAAAATCTACAACAATGAGAATATCTTAAGATATTCCAAAGTTGGATCTACAGCAATACATGAACACAATATTGTAAACATAGCAATTATGATCATGTAATGAGAGAGAAAAATATTCAGCCATCATATTATTAATGTTTCAGCAAAAAATTACAAAAAAATATCATGACGGACAAGCCACTCAAGCCATAAGAACAAATCTCCAATGATCAAAGCAAAAGATACGTGAGATGCTGCAACTATATAGAATGTCGGAGAGTAGTGACTGCACAGTCTATATTAGTGTAGTTTTTTTTGTAGATGTACATACATGAAATATGGCTGATAGAAACAAAGAAATACCCAAAAATGAAGATATGGGCTCCAATACAAGATTTCTAGCCAACTCAGAAAGGATTGCTAGAAATGTCGGAAAACATACAATGTGACAAATAACCCTGGGGTTAATGTGCCACTGCAAACTAGATCTGATATACAATGAGGCTATGACAGATCTGAAATACTGATGTCCTCCTCCAATGGTATTTCTAATTAGAAGGTTGATCCCTCTACTCAGAAATAGACCCTCCCGATGAGCTCAATGAACCCTCCCAGCAACTGCCTCTGAAAATAACGCAGATATGGACTAAAACTACGCTGTGAGGGATGGTAGATGGTTGGCCTGATGCCAAAGATATTAAAATATGCCCGAGAGTCCTTATTTTTGATCCTCCAATGGATAGACAAGCTCTCCACTGAAAAACAAGCCTGAAAATTACTCAAAGAGATCCTCCTTTGCTGCACCCTGCAACACAACCCAGCTCTAAACAGAAATTGCATTGTAGCTGAAGGAGGTAGCTTGGAAAAAATGCCAAAATGAGGAAATGTAGCCCAAAGAACCTCTCCTTCCCTGAGGATGAGGTAGGGATTCCCGACCAGGAACACCCTTGTGCTAAACAGCACTGCAACCCTGCTAAACAGCAAGAGGAAGCAAAGTTTAAACAGACCCAAGCAAATAATAATCAAAGAAGGAATACAATGGTTGTCCTCCTCTCCATATATAGCAAGTGCTACTCTCCATAATGGGTCCCATCCATATGTGCCACCTAGCTCATGCAAGTTGTCCTCCATTAAAACTACGCAATCCATCATGGAGATACAATGTATCTAGACAGTGCATGTGGACTTGGTCAAATATGACTGAATCAACATGATCCAATTCTGTTCACACCTGTAGGTGCTCAATCCAGCTGCTTATTCTTCCCCTTTTCACATGAGGAATGTTATTCTCCCTCCTAAAGAGTTTAATGGGCCTCCCTACCCATTTTATTCATCTAATGCTAACTATAATGTTCCTTTTAGCTTGAGGCTATAATTTGGGAACATTACAGAATTCCCCGACGAGCTTTGAGACGTGCTTCGCCCGAACCCCGCTGGAGGAGACCGCAACGTCAGAGCGTGGTTTTATCTCTTCTTTCTACCTAATAATATAAGTGACTATTTTTTGGTTCCCATCTTGTATTTTGTCTTTATCGAATGCAATATGCTTAGTCTTCTCTAACTGACTAGTAGTTTTTGGATGAAAGTAGTATGTGGTACATGGTTATCGTTTTCTAATATCTGTGTAGGTGTCCAAATGCAATAAGCGAAGGGGTTGTGACTTGCCAAATCAAAATCGAGAGGGTCTCATCACCACTACGATTTTCGACAACAGCATTGGACCACAGGTAGGACATCTTATTGCATCCTCTTTCATTCAAATATCTAGGAACCTACACTCTAGCATGATTCCTTGTTACTAGACCCACTTTAGGGCTAGAGGGATCGTCTCTGTCTATAGACAGGATTTACCTACATAACAAGTTGGCGACTCCGTTGGGGATCAATGCGAGTTTGTATTTGATCTTGTTGGGTCGTTTTTTGGGTTTTTGTCTTGTTTTTACCTTTCTGGTTGTTTAAAGGTGCTTCAAACCCCTGTTCAACCCCAGAGTGTCAAGATTGACCTCTGCTCCGTAGATTTTTTCCCTTTTCCTTGGTTAACTGGCTTGGCGCAGTTTTTCTCTGAACAGTCGCACCGATTGGCACAGGTTGCTTTTTTAGCGCTCGTGCCATCCTTTGTTTGGCGTTGAATACCACCTCAAAGTCGCGCCGACCACTGTAGGTTTTTGGGTGTGAGCTTTTCCATGAGTTTTTGGTCAGTTGCACTTGTTTCTGGGTTATTTTTAAGAGTAATTGAAGTGCTTTGGACTATCTTTGATTGCTGGAGGCTTGTTTTCCTTAGTTGTTTGTCCATTTCTTATCAGTGTAGCTTGAGGTCTTAGGGTTTCTGAGTGCCTTGGTGCACTGAACCTTCTGTTTGGAGATCAAGTTTCTTGATAGCTATTGAATCTGTTCCCTGTTTAATTGCTCTTGGTCTCTTTGATCCTGTTGAGTACGTTCATTGGTTGAATTATCATTGCCTTTCTCATTTGATTCTTCTTCCTCTTAGTCCAAGCACCGATTACATTGCTTGTATGGGTCATTTTGGAGATTTCTCTTTGATTTGAAAATTTTGTAGCATTAGTTTGGGTATTGTTGTGTTTGTTTCATGTTGCTGGAGTCATTCCGCTTCTAATTTACATTCGCTCTCTCAAGCTAGTGTTTATTTTTTTTTCATGCTATTTAGTGCATTGTTTGCTCTATTGCATTGAAAAAACCAAAATATTGCATTCTTTTTGCTTTGAAAATGAAACATTCTCTCGCATAACTAGCATTGTATAGGCTAGGAAAGAGTTTTGTTTTCTATAGATTGCATTAGATGCATTAGTGGATGTTTTCGCATGATTTCATTATTCACTATTGCTTGAAAGTTTTCTTTCCCTCTCGTAGATAGCTTTCATTGAACGAAAATTGTATCCTTCTTCTTGTAGTTTTGCATTTAGGAAAATTCAGATCCGACATATGTTAAGGCTTGGAAATTGAAACCTAATCCAAGATCAATGTTAAAATATATTTCAATTAACCTAAGGCAACATTGAAACCTAATGAAATATTCTAGTGGTCTAAGTTAGAGACGTGTTCTGGCATCTTAAAACCTAGTAGATGTCGTTCACCATCTGGCTCCAGACAGCGCTAGTACGGACTTGTGCTCCCCGTACCGTCGAGTATATAAAGGGAGACCCTTCTAGGCTGCAATCCTTTTATCCATAGGAAGCCGAGTCTGCCGCCTTGTAACTGTGATACACCGAACACAGCATTCGGGGAGACTACCTGCACATACGTTAAGTCCTTGGTCATTTCTCTTTCATTTGATCACCAAGGTGTATATGGCAGTTCACGGAAACCTGGCATACCCTCTTGCTTAGAATACCTGAGTAGTCATTGTTTATCTTTACTGACTCCTTAAATTTGAATATATAATCGAGCACTTGTCCTTTCGTGCTCGTTCAAAATTGAAAGTGACTAGAGTCATATTTTGCTTGTTTCTTGACTCTTAAAACATGAAACAACAAAGTTTGGTTTTAGTGTCGTAAAATAAAATACCCACGATCACATGCCCATTAAAATTTTTAGCACTTTTCTTGTTTTTGTTTGCCTTGGTTTCTTGAGTCTTTGCCCAGATCTCTCTTTTTCCTTCTTGTTGTGAAGCAGTCACGGTGGCGGAACCACCGGTTTTGTCGTCCTCGCTCCCTTCTAGAGGTAGTCCTTTACCAGACAGTTCATTTGAAACTCCTCAATCCTATAGGTCTGTTAAGCTTCAGCAGCCTATTCTCTCATTGGTCTTACCCCTTGCTACCCGATCTCCCACTGACGAGCCAGTTGAATTCAATTGGCCTCCCTCGGGCGCTTGGTCTAGTTTTGGGGACGAGGAAGAATTCCCTCCTCTTACGTTGGGATCGCCATTTTTAGCTATTGTTATACCTCCTAGTCCCAGTAGTATTTTCGAAGATCTTACGGAGGATTCAGACATGGACACATCAGGTTCTATTGGCAGTGATGGAATTCCTATTTTTAATGAAGAATAACAACTTTTCCCTGAAAACACCCCTCATGTGTCTGCTCAATCTTCATCATCAGTCTCACTTCCAGCCGGATATAGGTCTCTGGGTCAAATTATTGTTGGTGTTGCATCCATGGCAGCATCTACTCTGTCCAGGAGTCTAGTCCTTCCATCATTAGGACTGTCACTAACGACACCTGCTTCATCGCTTTCAATTACATCTGTCCTAGTTCAACCTACTGTCTGCATGGATACGTCTATGCCGGTCACTCAGTCACCAGCAGCCTCAACTGAGATACTTTGTGGCCTTACTTTTGAATAGTATCTATTAGCTGTTCATAAACAAAACTCTCAGGGTTCTCAGTAGCCTCATGCTCCTGTTAACCCGCCACACCATTATGACGAATATGGTAATCCTGTCTATTTTCCCTATCCTACTCCTCATCACTATGATGTTTTCAGTACCCCCATCTATGTGTTTCCTACTCCCCATCATTATGATGAGCGTGGTGTTCTTGTTTATGACCCCTATGAAATCGTTCTTGAGATTGGGAGGACTTGTCAAGTGCAACCCCCTGGCCCACAAGGACAACCCTTTTAGGGACAACCTTCAATTCAGTCAGGGCTTGCATTAGGTCCTCAGGGACAACCTTACAGTCTGCAAGGCCAACCTTTACAAGGTCAGCCTATGGTCCAACAAGGACAACCCCAAGAGCCTTTCGATCAACCTTTGTATCAACCAGGACCTTCTTACGGTCCTGGGGGGAGGAATCTATTCGTCGCAGGGACAACCTTTTGTACAACAACTGGGATCATATACTCAAACTGGTTTGAACGTTGGGCAACAAGGACAACCCTATGGTCCTCCTCCGATGATCAGGAGATCAAGTCCCTAGTAGAAAAATGCTCAAAAATGAAGTTGCTCAGAATTGGTCTGAAACAGATCGACTGGAAAGAGCTCGCCAAAACGATCCTGTAGTCGCGAACGGCACTCAAATCCATTGCCGTATGGAGGATATATTGCATTTTTAAATTGCCCAATAACCTTCAATTTTGGAAAAGGATTTTTTTAATTTTATGTGTTGGGATAATTTTATTTTTAATAAGGTTTAATAAATTAATTAAATTATATAGTTATTAATATTTTATATGGTTTTTATTAATCATATGTTATATTATTAATTATATGTTTTAATTAATTATTAAAAAAAAAAATTAATTAAACCTTATTAAAATTTAAATTTTAATACCACACATATGTTATTAAAGTCCTAAACCCAAATGATACGTTCACATTTCAAATGTTGTAAAGTCATGGTAATGGCATTCAACGTATGGTTTAAAAGGTTGTAATACGTGGCATATTAACTGTAAAGGCCTGTAACGTATGGTAATGCGCTAATGGAGCAGGCCACGTGCTGTATGACGTCACGGTGGAGCAGAGCGGAATTAAATTCCAACGTTTGTTATGTGATCGTTCACATTATGCGAGACCGTAACAAATAAAGTTAAATGCATTGGTTGGTTCCAACGTATATTCCGACGGAAACCACGCGACATGTGACCACACATATTAACATTAAGTGCTACCCCTCCAATTTGGAGGCAGTTTCGGCGGACCCCAAATTCAGCGCCTAACTCCATATTTGTCGGGCTATCTGGCAGTTAACCAGACTTAGCTGGAGTTATTCTAGGCCAAACTAGCAGTTGGAGTAAAAGAGCCATAACTTTGGCTAGGAAAGTCCTTTTGGGACGAAATGTTTTTTGATTTTGGGTGATTGAATCATTATGGAGCTGTTGGAAGTGTTTTCAGAGCCATCAGGGCATTATATCAATGAATTTACCAGCGATTTTGGTCGTGGAGCCACCAAGGCCTAATGAAAGATCAGTTGTTTTGGACTATCCTCATCTAATGGAGGTGATTGAATAGTCGTTTTATACTGATTTCAACCTTCTGTATCTGAATATGCAGCTTATTTTTCCTTTTGAGTCTTTCTATACATTTTAATTCACATTTTGATCATTTAATGAAAGAGGGAAAAGCCTAATTAGAGGCTTTTGGACCCAGCAGAGGTAGCCCAAGAGAGGGGTGAACTGCTTAAACAATTACTTGCTGTCATACTGTGTATTTTTTCTGCATTATTTCAGATTCTGCTAATTCAAACAGTAACTTTTCATAAGTACTCTTTTCCCAATCAGGATTATACAGTGAACAAAACTTATTAGTTCATCTTCAAACCACTTTACTTCATTTGAAGAATACGTAAACTTGCCTATTCACACATAAAAGTTGGATTAATGAATACTTTTCACATAAACAAATACTTTCATTGATCGGATCTATTACAGTGATTACATTTTATTTCTTTAGGCAAAGTCAGTTTGTGGGCCAGGTAGCCTCTGGTTTCATCCTTTCTAGTAAAGGTGAAATAACCAGTAAAAGCCCCTTACTGTCAATCTCTGTATGAGAAATACTTTGTTCTCACAATTTCAGATCAGGTTGGTATCAGAGCTCTAGGTTTTGCTTAAGAGTTTGTGAAATTTGTGCAAGAAGATTGTGTTATTCTGCAAAATTTGATGCTCACTAGGCTGAAATTGAAAAGAGGGGAAGGTCAATTGGTTAGAGAACAAGTTAATCCTCAACCAAGGAGGGCTAGAGTGCCATTACATCCACCTTCCATTTCATCCTCATTAGCCTTAGAATCAGCCACAAACATGTCTTCCAGAGAAGGATAAGTACATGAGGAAATGGATCCCAAGGAAGAAGAAAGAGTCTTTAGAAAATCTTTCTTGGACTTGAATGAGATGGTTAGGATCCTATACCAGGAGAGAAATGATAGGATTTTTGGAGAAGGGTCTAGAAACCAAAGAGAAGAAGCAGATTCTTCCGGAGGGAAGAAAGACAAAGATGAGTCTAAGAAAGGGAATGGAGGAAATGGTGATCCACCATCTCCATCGTCATCCTCATCCTCCACATCATCCTCTTCAACTTCTGAAAATCAGTCACAGAAAACAAAAACATCTCTTAAAAACCCTTTTTTAAAGCTTGACGTAAAGTTTGAGTTGCCGATGTTTAATGGTGATGTGAATGCAAAAAAATTGGATAACTAGATTAGACAGTTGGAAGTCTATCTCAGAATTCAGAATTTGCATGATGATGACACAAAAATCCAGTTAGCCTCTTTGAGAATGGATGGAACAGCTTTGGTTTGGTGGGAAGCCAAGACCAAGGAGGAAGTTAAAAAGCATGGTAAGATAACTCTAACTTGGAATGAGTTTATTACTGCTATTAATAAACATTTTTATCCTCTTGCTCATATTCAGAAAGCAATCATGAACTGGCAAAATTTTAGGCAACTTAAGCGTCAAAATGTGCAAGATTATACCCAAGAGTTTAGAAGGAGAGCACTTCTACTTGGAGTAGACTTACAAAGTCAAGACACCTTGTTGAAATACATAGGAGGTTTGCACAGTTACCTTCAACATACTATTCTAATGTTCAATCCTACCAGCTTAGATGAAGTCTATGTCCATGCTACACATTTAGAAGCTAGAGGAAAGAATACTTTTGATGAGGATAGTAATTTCAAAAACAAAGGAAAGAAGAGATTTGCTAATTCAATAAAGGAAAAAGGAAAGTTCTTTTGCAAGAACTGTTCGAAGACAATTCATGATGAAGATCATTACTGGAAGCTTCATCCTGAACTGAAACCAGAAAAATACAAGAATAAAAACAAGACCAAAGAAAAGGAGAAAATTGTAGCAACAGTTGAGCAAGACTTAGGGTCAGACTCAGGAGATGAGACAAAAAGCATAGGCATGGTTTTAAAGAAAATTAAGGGGAAAGAAGTGGTGCAAGACACAATTCCTAGTTCTAGCTCTTTGAATTGTCACAAAGATACTCATGAAGAAAAGAGGAGGATAGAGCTCTTCCATGTGAGGGTAATTTCAAAACATACCAAAATTGACACATTGTTTGATAGTGGGTCACAAGCGAATCTTATATCTGAAGACTTGGTCAAGCAGCTTAAACTTGAGACCATTCCACATCTGAAGCCTTATCCACTTGGATGGATATGCAAGGATGCCAATTTTCAAGTTTCAAGGAAGTGCATATTGCGCTTTGCAATAACTGCACACTTTATTGACACAGTTGAACTTGATGTGGTGCCGCTTGATATCTCAGGTATTGTTTTGGGAAGTCCTTATTTGTTTGACAGGAAGGCTATCTTTCATCGCCATGAAAACAAGTATCACTTGTTCAAAGATGGTAAAGAGTACATTGTGAGAGCTCACAAGAAGAAGCTGGAATCTTCTTTACTCCATGCAAGTCAATTGAAGAGACTGGTTAATGCAAGTCAAAGTCTAACTTTGTTGATGTTGAAACGACCAGATTTTGAGCATTCACCTTTTTATGATATTGCTAATGATTTGTCTCAGTTTGATAACAGTTTTTCTTTGAAAGAAGATGATGTTATGTTGCACAAATTACCTTTTGGGTCAGCCAATGCAGTGCTTGAAGTGTCCAAGAAAAGCAGTGCAAGCAAGAATGACACACCATTCAACATGGGAAAAAGTTGGTTTCAGAATGGTAGAATTCGCCATGGGAACAGTTTGCAAGGTGAAGGTTATTTTAAGTCTTCTGGAAAGTTTGATCAGTGTAGAAAAATTTTGTTTTTTGCAAATTACAATTGCTATTCTGCAAATTTTAATCATTTGCATCATGACTCCGTCAATCTTAGCAATGGTCGATCAGTTGATTCCAGAGACAGATTATCATTTTTTCAAAAGCTTCATTTGATGAAATCGGGTAGATTTCAGTTATTCAAAGGTGGAAGAGTCGAGAATCGGTCTCCACATCATCAGTTTCACTAATTAGAGATCTTTTGGGGTCCAAAAGCTTCCCATTTGGGAGGTGTGATCAGGAGATCAAGTCCCTTGTAAAAAAATGCTCAAAAATGAAGTTGCTTAGAATTGGTCTGAAATAGATCGACTGGAAAGAGCTCGCCAAAACGATCCTGTAGCCACGAACAGCACTCAAATCCGTTGTCGTATGGAGGAGATATTGCATTTTGAAATTGCCCAATAACCTTCAATTTTGGAAAAGGAATTTTTTAATTTTCTGTGTTGGGATCATTTTATTTTTAATACGGTTTAATAAATTAATTAAATTATATAGTTATTAATATTTTATATGGTTTTTATTAATCATATGTTATATTATTAATTATATGTTTTAATTAATTATTAAAAAAAAAAATTAATTAAACCTTATTAAAATTTAAATTTTAATACCACACATATGTTATTAAAGTCCTAAACCCAAATGATACGTTCACATTTCAAATGTTGTAAAGTCATGGTAATGGCATTCAACGTATGGTTTAAAAGGTTGTAATAAGTGGCATATTAACCATAAAGGCCTGTAACGTATGGTAATGCGCTAATGGAGCAGGCCACGTGCTGTATGACGTCACGATGGAGCGGAGCGGAATTAAATGCCACCATTTGTTATGTGATCGTTCACATTATGCGGGACTGTAACAAATAAAGTTAAATGCAACGGTTGGTTCCAACGTATATTCCAACGGAAACCACGCGACATGTGACCACACATATTAACATTAAGTGCTACCCCTCCAATTCGACGGCATTTTCGTCGGACCCAAAATTCAGCGCCTAACTCAATATTTGTCAGGCTATCTGGCAGTTAACTAGACTTAGCTGGAGTTATTCTAGGCCAAACTAGCAGTTGGAGTAAAAGAGCTATAACTTTGGCTAGGAAAGTCCTTTTGGGACGAATTTTTTTTTGATTTTGGGTGATTGAATCATTCTGGAGCTGTTGGGAGTGTTTGCAGAGCCATCAGGGCATTCTATCAGTGAATTTACCAGCGATTTTGGTCGTGGAGCCACCAAGGCCTAATGAAATATCAGCTGTTTTTTACTATCCTCATCCAATGGAGGTGATTGAATAGTCGTTTTATACTGATTTCAACCTTCTGTATCTGAATATGCAGCTTATTTTTCCTTTTGAATCTTTCTATACATTGTAATTCACATTTTGAGCATTTAATGAAAGAGGGAAAAGCCTAATTATAGGCTTTTGGACCCAGCAGAGGTAGCCCAAGAGAGGGGTGAACTACTTAAACAATTACTTGATGTCATACTGTGTATTTTTGCTGCATTATTTCAGATTCTACTAATTTAAATAGTAACTTTTCATAAGTACTCTTTTCCCAATCAGGATTATACAGTGAACAAAACTTATTAGTTCATCTTCAAACCACTTTACTTCATTTGTAGAATACGTAAACTTGCCCACTCACACATTACAGTTGGATTAATGAATACTTTGCACATAAACAAATACTTTCATTGATCGGATCTATTACAGTGATTACATTTTATTTCTTTAGGCAGAGCCAGTTTGTGGGCCAGGTAGCCTCTGGTTTCATCCTTTCTAGTAAAGGTGAAATAACCAGTAAAAGCCCCTTACTGTCAATCTCTGTATGAGAAATACTTTGTTCTCACAATTTCAAATCATCCGAGGCAACCTGGTCCATCGCAACCATCAGGCCAACCTGCTCAATAAGGGCAACCTAGTGGCCCTCAGCATCCATTCCAACCTTCTTTGCAAGGGCAACCTACTCAACCGACCCAACAGCCTGTTCAATCTGCTCAACAGCAATTTCACTCTGCTTCACAACAGGGCCCTACTTTTCAGCACCCTGTTCAGTCTGCTCAGCAGTCGGCCCACTCTGTTTATTCAGCTCAACAGGGCCCCAATTATCAACATCCAGTTCAACCCTAAGGCGCTTATTACCCTCGTGGTCAATATTGACCAGTATATATTGCGCCTCAAGGCTTTACTTATCACCCTCAATCTCAGTTGTAGTGTAATCAACCGCAACGCCATGCTTACATTCTGCCACAAAATCCTTGTGTTGCTCAGCAAGGACCTCGATGGTATACTCAGAATCAGTATCCTAGTCCTCAACCTCCATATCAATAGAATGATTCGGCTTATCCCCCATATCGTCAGAATCCTTCGGGACAGAAATTTTCTCAAACAGTGTGGAATGTGAATTCAGGTTCTTATCAAGGACCTGCTATGCCTTTTAAACCTCAATTACCATTTCTCACCACATTGGATTTACCGAATGTGTCAAATTTAATGAATGATCCTATTTTTCATAACCCATATTAGCCTCCAGTTCTGACTAAGATTCCCGGTGATTGTCCCAAATTTGAGGGCAAGTCCGGAGAAGACCCCCAAGCACATGTTATGAATTACCACTTGTGGTGTTCCTCTAACTCTTGGTTTGACGATTCTATTCGGCTTTGTCTTTTCCAATGGACTCTTACTGGTGCTACTGCTAAGTTGTATATCGAACTCTCTCGTGCTATCATTCAGGATTTCAACTCTCTCACCATGGCGTTCCTTACTCATGGCGTTTTTGGGCATGTGTAACCAAGGAACAGGCCATTGCTCATGCCTAGTACCTTGATCTCGTGGACTCTCAATCGAGCATATTGTATGATATTTTGACTGATTCCCCTTGACCTAGAACTTCTAAAGCACTGGCGACCCCATCCGTCAACAGTATTATTGGTTCTGTGTCTCAGACTTCGCATAAGTCTTCTTCTTCCAACCCTGGTAAGCAACAGTGTAATTCTTCCAATGATATTGCTCCTCAGTCTAGCTCGAACCCTAGTAAAACCTTGGAGGTCAATGTCGTTCAATCCAATCCTACGGATAAGATTTCTAAAGGAAAAAAGAAGGGTAAAGGCAAGCCCGAGGCCAATGCCCCTGTTAGGAATCTGTAATCAGCAAGATTGGCAAAGTCTGATCATAGAAACAACATCGTTTCAACCAACTTTGGGATTCTAGGATCTAGCCCTCCTGAATCCGGAGAGGGATCTCTCCAATAAAGTGCAAAGATGGATTTGTCTTTGAAATTTGGGGTAATGATATTAGGCTAGTTATGAAGGCCAAGGGTTTTGTTTTTTTTTGGATGGTTGAGCATGATTACTGTTTGAGGTGGAAATTCCTAAATGAAAAGAGTTTCAAAGGTGAGAAGTTGCAAGCAATCAGAGTAAACTTCGGCCAAAAATATAGATAATTGCGGGTTTTAGTCCATTGGGATATGGAGTCATAATAGGGTTAAATTGGAATAGCAAGAGGCAAGAGTGGTCCATGGGGCAAGTCATCTATGTCTAAGGATCCCTTTGAAGTTTGATTTATGGAATGAAATGATACAATAAGTAGGAGAATTTAAATAGATGAGGAACAAAGAGCAGCCCAGGATCTGGTAAGTACTTTGAAACTAGCCAGCCATTGACACACACTTAAGAAAAACATGAAAGAAAACTAGGATCTGGTAAGTACTTTGAAACTAGCCAGCCTTTGATACACTTTCAATATCAAACATATAAAAACAAAGGGAAACTTGAAGGCAACCTTTGGAGAAGAAACTAGCGGGTCGGGCTCACCAAAAATCCTCTCCTAGCTCTGCTTTACTTGGTAACTTTCAAGACAAACACAAAGATAACAAATAATGGCGTAAGATCTGGTAAGTACTTTGAAACTAGCCAGCTTTTAACACATTCCAAGAGAAACATTCAGACAGTATTTGGGGATAAAACTAGGACCAGGGCACACCATATCTTCCATAGTTCATCTCTACTTAACTAATACTGAACATAACCTTCAAGAATAATATTTAGCTAAGGCAATAAGACGAGGGAACGCCGGCATTCCTATGCTTAAACTGAATTAAATCATTCCCAAATAACACAGTTTGGAAGAAAACATATAAATAAATATTTCCAGTCAGAGAAGGTTACTGATATACAGTAGGTCCTAACTCTATGCATGTTGTTCTTTATGAGAGAAGATGAAACACAGTGAAAACAGAAACAAAATGACAAGTTACAATGAGAAAAACATCACCGTCCACATAGACCAGGATCCCATAAATCAGCTTGTATTGATGCTCCAAACCAGTTACAGCATTAATTCCAATGCTTTAGTTTAGAAATCATCTACTCATCTCAGCCTAACTTATCTATCACAAGCAGAGCTCCAAGGGCCAGTGAACACTATTTACAATCAAAATTTTAAGCTCAAATGTATTTCAAAGTTCTGCAACCAACAGTTTCTCATCTTCTACAGAGATACTTATAGAAAAATGAGGAGGTGAGATCTGATAAAGATATTAATTACAATTAATACAGACTTAATGGTTTCTTGGCCTTTGGGGGGCTCGATAAGAAACTTACATAGGTGTCCTTTGTATTAAATGTTTTTACATAAAGATTAAGCTCGGTGGGAGCTTTTGTTGACCTTTGAGGCTCTGTGTGGTGTCAGGGTTACTCTGCAGATATTTTTTGCATTAATTTTCCCTGCAGAAGTAACTCTTTGGCTTCGCTGAGGCGAATATCTTCATTTGATCAATAACTTCAGCCCATGATTGAATACTTTGAGGCACAGGTGGCATTTCGGTAGCTGGGAGGAATCAATTTGCCTCAACTGTGGTGGTGGAGGCTTTCTATCAGTTAAACACTTACGATTTCTTTTGACTATGTTTTAATCCAGGGAATTAGGCTTTTGATAATTATTCTTAGCCGTAATTCCCCAAATCTGTCTTCAATATTCTTCTCTGCTGCGCTCTGTTCTTCAAACTTATACTCTTTTAAATCGTGTTTTAAACATAGTGTCTTGTTGATGTGCAGGGCCGCGCAGGGCTCTTTATGGTATCGGCGCCCATAAAGCGTTGATAAAACGTGGAGTGGAGCCCTTGTGATGATTTTCTTTAGTGAATCGGAGGCAAGAGGATCATCACCCTCTATCTCCGAAACTTCTTGAGTCATGGCAGAGAAAACATCGAAACCCTGCAAAATACTAAAAACTATTAAAAAATCCTGCATATATAGGTTTACTGCTTCAGAAGGCACGGGGAGAGAGCGTGGCCGTTGGATGGCATCATCCAACGGTCGGGATTTGATTAGAGGAGTCAAAGGGAGGGCGGCAGAAAACTTTGAATCGGGGCCGTCGATCGCGCAGATATCGACGGTCGGGAGCGGAAACAGGAAGTCAAATGAAAAATGTTGACATGCGCGATCGAAACAGGGTGATGAACTGTGGGCCGTCAATCTGCAGATAAAATAGACGGCGGAGATGCTTTAATGACCGCGTTGTAGCCTGGCTATTTTTCGAGCATCTTCAGTGAGCGATAGCCGTTGGATGGCCCACCCCAAATCAGACGGTGGTCAGCAATATCGCGTCAGTTCCACGTCCGAACGTTAACGCGCGATGGACGGCGGTTTGGTGAACAGTGCCCAAGACGTGTGTCATGTGGTGAATGGCATCGCTGGCGATCGGGAAAAAACCGCCCGCGCTCAAAAAGCGGTGCGATGGATACCACGCGGTTTTGGCAACGGCGAGTGGATGGCGGGGACCACCGGGGTGAGGGACTCTGCGTCGTCGATCTGCAGATCAGATTGACGGCGGATAATGATTTGAATTTCGGACCGGCAGAAAAATTATGATATAATAGAAATCGAAAAATTAACATAAACAAAGGTTTATATTAATTTACAATGTGGCTTGGCACCCGACTGCGGGGCCGAAGGTTATATGAAGGGTAGTATGACCGAGGGCTTCTACAAAACAAAGGGCCAATCGCAATCAGAGCCGTCGGGCTCGGTCTTTCAATCAACCCATTGGATTTATCCGATGCGGTTGCACGATCGGGTCCTTTTGATCTAACCATTTTTATTTAACACGTGACTTTGGCACATTAGATCAAAACTTTGGATAAATGGGTTTTTGGGGGTTTCTCTATAATTGAAAAAGGAGTTTTAAACTATGCAAGGTGGATTATATGAAGGGGAAATGAGGAAAAATGGAAATCAGAGGAAAATGATGGGGAAAAAGAGAGTAAAAATGAAGGTTAGTTTTGAGTGGGAGAAGGGGAAAAACGATGGTTTTTCAGCAGTCTTTTCTCATGAAATTAGCAGAATTTCTGAGTATAAAACAGGAACAGAAATGAATATTTTGGACAGAGACATGAGGCCTCCCAGAGCCTTCAAGAGCCAACAATTTTTAGCAATGAAATTTTTTCCTTGAAGGCTCAAAAAATTCTTAGCCACCTTTTGCTATAACAAATATTATAGGTGGCTAACAGTGGCTCCACTTGGGGATGATGCCTTCTTGAAGGCATCAAGAACTTCAGACTTGCATTCTCTGGGAGGCTGACCTGTGCCACATCCATTATTTTCTATGGGAGGCTGACCTGTTCCTGATCCATTGGGCTGCCCTTCCTTTGCTGGGATGATCTTCTCTGAAAACATATTAGCAGCTATGAAAACAATGGACCTTCATCAATACAAACTTTCTACCTACCCAATCCTACTGATCTAGCATTTTTTCTTCATCAGAGTGCACTTGGATTGGCAAACTCTTTTCACAACATTTTATTCTTTTGAAAGCATGAAATCTAATCTATTTCTACTCCTTATTTCTCCATGGACTCAGATTAAACAGTTGAGCCCATATGATTCTCTACCTAATCTATTGTCTGTTGGGATTAGACTGTCCAACAGACTTTATTCTCTAAATTATACAACAGAAATTAAAAAGAATCCAAGTCAGGATTGAACAGTCCAACTTGATGCTGGTCTATGGCATAAAAACAAGCTGCACATAGAAATTTATTTTGCAGAAAATTAAATTAAAATGGAAGGCTTAGGATCTGAAATTTTCTCATCGGGGCCTTCTCTTTTCCTTACAGCTCTATTTTGAACTTATTTGAGTTGTTTTATCTTTATCAACTGGTTCAGATTTTGAGCTGATTGGAACCAAATTTTGACATCTCTTGACTCAGAATTTGAAGCAGTTTTGAGTCATTTTATTTTGAAACCTTAGGTTCAGATTTTGATCATGTTTGAACCTTTAATTTATATCCTAAACTATCTACTGATAAGCCAATATTAAACAGTTTGGCAATTCAAATTCACTATCCTATCAGCAGAAAATTTAAAGCTAATTAGTCAAGATTAAACAGTTTGACTAACTAGAAGTGTATTTTGCAGGAGTGGCATTTGAGCTTGCACACTTTCAGATTTGTTTCTCTTTTTTGGTATGGGGCTAACCCTTTCTTGTTGTCATAATCTGCCCTCTTTTCTTTCTTTTCTTTGTTTTTGTATTTTGATTTTTCTAACTTTGAATGCAATGGTGGATGAAATATTTATAATGGAAAAAGATAAAAAGGATTTTGGAACATAACATGGATCAAGAGAAGTAATGCTTAAGCATCCTACCATTGACAGGACCCCCAAACAGTTCTGCTCCATTCAACTCCTCCAAGAAAAATGCATTGTTACCATCGGCTGAATGAATAGAGTAAGGGCCAAGACATAAGTTGTCAAATTTTCGATGTTTGCCCTTCTCTTCTCTCCTTGAGTCCCACTTTAAAACTTTGTCCCCAATTTTGAAATTGTTGGCCTTTGTTCTCCTGTCAAAAAGTTTTTTAATGTTGATCTGTTTCTGCAATGCTTTGTTATAAACCTCCTCTCTGGTTTGTTGAAGATGAATGGTTTGATTTATTCTTATGTTCATGTCATTATCTTCAGTTTGCAACTCTTGAATCAACTTCATTACTGGTATACCAAGGTTGTTTGGAAAAATTGCATCAGTACCATACACAAGCTAGAAAGGTGACATACCAATAGATTTCTTCAAAGTCAATCTATCAGCCCAAAGTGCATGAACTAGCTTTGTGTGCCAAGACTTTTTGTTGTCTTCCAACACTTTCTTGATTATGTTCACTAAGCTTTTGTTTGAGGATTCTGCAAGTCCATTAACTTGAGGTTAATAGGCCATGGAATGCCCCAATGTTATGTGATATCTATGACAGAACTCAACCATCTTCTTTGATCCAAATGCTGCTGCATTATCAGTGATGATCTTGGTAGGACAGGAAAATATGGAGAGAATGTTAATCTCCATAAATTTTATGATAACTGAATCATTGGCCTGCCTACAAGGAATGGCTTCTATCCACTTAGTGAAATAGTCTTTGGCAGTGAGAATTCATCTATGCTGGGTAGAAGATGGTGGATGGATTTCTCCTATAAATTCAATTCCCCACTGTTGAAAAGGGGCTTCAACAGTGATTGGATGCAGAGGTATGGGTAGCAGTTTTCTTTTGCCTTCAAAAATTTGACATTTGTGACAAGATATGATCATCTTGTGTATATCATGAAAAAGAGTAGGCCAATAGAAACCAACCCTCAAGATTTTGTTGGATGTTGTCTTCCAGTATAAATGACCTCCACACTCTCCTTCGTGGAACTCGTGCTTAACCTTCTCTGCATCCAACTCAGGCAAGCATTTAAGCAATAGACCACTTGCATTTTTCTAATAAATACATCTATCTATAATGCAATAGTTTACAACTTTTAACTTTAGGAACCTTGCCTTTGTTTTTGTCAAACCAAGAGGTGTATTTAGATTAATCAAAACATAAATAATATCAGCATGCCAAGGAGAATTCATAAAATGATCCTCAACAACAGGAGCTGAGAATCATTCTTGGTCATCCAAAGCATCAATCATATTAATATCAAGAATTTCAAAATTGGATTCAGCCATTAATCTAGCCAGACCTTGGCCTTTGATGAGTTTAGTGGGTTTTATCTCTAAATCATATTCAAGGATAACAGCAATCCACTTACCTCTCTTACCATCTGGGTCTTGTGTTAGAATGTCTTTAACAACTGAGTTTGGGACAAAGGCAATGATGTGTGAGTGAAGGATGTATACTCTAAAGTCTTTTAAAGCTTTAACCAAAGAAAAATCTTGCTTCTCCATAATGTTATACTTCAAAGGGGCATCCCTCAATGCCTTGCTAAAGAATGCAATAGGCTTCTCTTGTCCTTGTGGATTTTTCTGTAAAAGGACATCGGCTATGGAAGGTTCTGATGCAAACGAAAAAATATAAAAATCTTTTGAAAAATCAGGACTTATAAGAACTGGTGTTTTGGTTAACGCTTGTTTCACCTGTTCAAAGGACTTCTTTTCTTCCAAGGTCCATTTTACCCCTTGCTCCTTTTTTAACATGTTCGTGATATTCCTAAGGAGCTCAGCCAAGTTGGGGATGAACCTTCTCAAAAATTTAATCTTTCCGATGAAAGACTGCAACTTTTTAATGTTTCGAAGATGAGAGATTTGCAATATGGCCTCAATCCTCTTTGGATCTATCTTTATACCCTCTTCTGAAATAATGTGCCCAAGAAGTTTAACTTCTTGGAGACCAAATAGTGTCTTCTTAGGGTTTAAAGATATCCCAAACTTCCTGCATTTCTCGAAAACTTTTCTCAAATGTTCTAAGTGCTCTTCATCTGTTTTTGAAAACACAGTGACATCATCAAGGTATATAATTATGAAGTAGCCCAATTCTTCCGAGAATTTTATGTCCATGGCTCTTTGAAAGGTTGCTCCAGCATTCATTAAACCAAAGGGTATTTTCACATACATGAAAGTGCCCCAAGGTGTAGTAAAGGTTGTCTTTAATTGATCAGCAGGGTGAACTAAGATCTGGTTGTACCCTGAATAGCCATCCAGCAAAGAAATTCTTCTAGACCCTACCACCCTTTGTAAAATATGATCCATCTTGGGTAAAGGGTAGTTGTCTTTTAATGAAGCTTTTTTTAAGTCTCTAAAGTCTATAAAAATCCTGATCTCTCCAGTTTTCTTCCTAACAGACACCAGATTAGACACCCACTCAGAGTATCTAATAGGGACAATAATACTAGCATCATACATCTTCATGATCTCCTTCTGAACCAATGGTAAGTGGACAGGGTTTATTCTGCGCAGTTTCTGTTTGAACGGTTTTTGGTTTTCTTTGAGAGGAATTTTGTGTTGTATTATTTCAGTGTCATAGGATTTAAGATCTTCGTAACTCCATGCAAAAACATCAGAAAACTCTTTAAACAACTCAATGTATTTGAGTTTAATGTCAGCTGGTAAAGTCTTGGATAGTTTAATCATTTTCAGCTTAAGTTCGCTGCCAATATTACACTCTTCTACTTTAGTCTCTACAGGTTCCAGTTTTGGCCTTTTGGCCACATCGTTAAGATCAAACAACTCTTCTAAAGGTGCTAGACCACTTGGAAAACTTTCATCTTTAGAGTGCAGAGTTTCTAACTCCTTGTTCCTAACTCTGCAGTCATTTCCTTTTTGTTTTCAAGTTCGTTGGATAACAGATTTATACTAGCAAGTTCAGGAGACGATTCTTCTTCACCAAGAAAATTTCCTTCACTGCAGTCTGTATCATAATCTGAGTTCAAACTGTTTAGTTCGAATTCATTTAAGAATTGCATGAAGTCTTCTATTTGTTTGTCATTTTTAAACACCTACCAATACTTTTCATTATCAGGCACAGTTGGTCTAAATTTTACCTGAATTGTGCAGTCTTTGGTTTCATATGGCATTAAGCATGTCCTAGCTGCAAAGGCTAAATTGTGGGCGGCAATATTTCTTTTTCTTGGGACAAACATCAATTTTGACTCCTCAAAGGTTTTCAAAAGGTCCATGACATCGTTTCGATAGACCCTAAGTCTGGGATGGTTTGCATTATACTCCCCATTGACTTGCCTAATGACTAACTCTGAATCCCCATACACATGAATTCTTGTGGCTCCTAACCTTTTCAAAATATGTAAGCCTAAGAGAAGGGATTCATACTCTACTATGTTATTGGAACACTGAAAATTTAATTTGCAGGAAATGCTTTCTGTGTGGTTGTTTTCAGTGTTGGAAATCCAGACACCTGCACCAGCGTTAGTTCTAGTGTAGGATCCATCAAAATACATACTCCACAGAGGACTATTCTTAGTTTCATCCTGGTTACTATCCTCTTCAACTAACGTGCTCAGGGGTTGTTGTGGAATCTCAGCACTTAGTTTTATTCATTTTGATTCCCCAAGATTTTCATCCGTTTGAGGGTCGTTTTCTTCATTGTGAATGTTTAAAAGCAATGGATACATGTTGTGTAGCTCAAGACCTTTGTCTAGTTTGCTAATGTTTTCAAATGTAGCAAACTGTTTTGACACTTCTGCGTTGTGTTCCTCTTCCTCCCTATCGGCCATTAATTCTGTTAAAGTGACTCGTTCACTGAGTGTTTCATCATTAAAGATAATAAAATAATCAAGGTCTGTGTTTACAGAATAAAGGGGAGAGTTCTGTGGCCCGTCTTGACTTGTAACTGTGTATTTCATATGGGACTCCTTGTAGAGTCTTATGTTCTGATTAAAAATAGGGATAGTCGCATAGGTCACTTCCATTTTCATAGTCCCTTGTAACTTAGCCCCCCAAGATCTTGATAATAACATTCCATACTTTGGGGGCACATCAGCCACCACAATATCCATGACTAAACATTTGGCTGGAATTTGGGCTAAGTTAACACAGAGGTCGTTAATTAATCCTAAACATTTCACTCTGCTAGAATCAAAGGAGTAAAGGTCTTTGTATGGTCTGGTGATTTCTAGACCCAGGCTCTCCATTACAGCTTTAGGCATTAAATTATGAGAAGCCCCATAATCATGCATAGCGTTGTGCAAAATTTTTCCATGAACATTTAGACTTACATAAAAGGGTGGAACAGGTCCCTCTTGATACATGCCTTCAATCTTAGGGCCGAAAATCAAATCTGGTTAGTCGTCATTAAGATTGACAGTGTCCTCATTACCTTCAATGTTTAAAGCCTTCAAAATTTGGGTCTTATATACATGTTGGGTAGCTAACTCGGTAAGGGGAACAGAGACTTTGATTTTTGAAATTTTCTGCTCCAGGCTGAAAGGAATCTGACT
Organism: Pinus albicaulis; assembly: GCA_034641835.2. Classification (NCBI taxonomy): domain Eukaryota; kingdom Viridiplantae; phylum Streptophyta; class Pinopsida; order Pinales; family Pinaceae; genus Pinus; species Pinus albicaulis. The sequence goes on along the minus strand of CM076575.1, from coordinate 2,033,532,242 downwards.
CTTTAAAGTGCTAGTTTCAGCCTTATTCGCTGTCATTCTATCAGCAACATTAGCTTGCTGATTTATATTATTTACACTTGACAAAATTGTTTTCACAGGAGTACTAGCTGAAGTGTTAGTGCTGCTAATGTCGGCACTCTGTTTTTCATTGCTTTGAGTGCCTTTCTCTTTATCATTACCAAAATTTACAGCCACTGTTTTATCATTTTGTTTGAAAATTTTAGGCTTGGTTGTAGTGTTGTTTTGTGAAGATTTGTCAGAGGTTTTGTTGCTGGGGGTTTGTTGATTGGTTTTGCTTCTAAGGTCATATTCTTTTTTAGATTCTATGATGACATTTTCCATGTCTTGATAATAATTTTCATTATCATCTCTCCTGTCATCATAAGGTGTGTATAGACATTGTTTTCTATCATAATGAATCTCAAAGTCATCATCTTCTACCCCAAACATGTTGACATCATCTTCCTCTGTTATTTCATCTGTTCCCTCAACCTCACTTACATATTTTTGGTGAAAGGGAGGAATGATCTGTTGATCATCTTCCCTAGGTCTGTTTGGAGGTTGATTCCTTCTAACATTCTGATTCTGGTTCTGATTTCTATTTTGAGGAGCGGTTTGATTTTGGCTTGCTTGTGCTCTCTTGATTATGCTCATTTCTTTCATCATCTCTTCCATCATTCTCTCCATCTTTGAGTTGGAAGTAGAAGGTGAGGATTCCTCTCTAAAGGACACTCTCTTTTCTTTTTTCATTCTTTCTCTCTTTTCCATCAAATTGACCTCCACAGAAAGAGCACCTCTTTGAATATCTTCAAGAGTTGCAAAATCTCTCTCTCTCAGCTGATAGGTCATGTCAGAGTCAAACCCTTCAGGAAACTTTTTTAAAGCAGAGCCCCGTGGAGATTTTAGTTTTGGGGAAAGTGCATTATACACACTATTGAATCTAGTGCAATAAGCTTGCACACTTTCCCCAGTATTTCTATGGAGGTTCTTGTAGTCAGAAAGGACTTGGAGAGGGTTTTTATTTACTTCCCATTTGTTTAAGAAAGTTTGATGGAAGGCTTGGAGATCATGGATACTATGGGGGGTTAAACCTTTGAACCATTTCCTTACTTCTCCCCCCAAGCTCTGAGAAAATAATCTAATCTTGACAGAATCATCATCAATCTCATTTCTATCAAAGTAGTCATTCATCTTATCCACATGTTGTGATGCAGTTGTAGCATTGTTATCATCATATAATGGAATTTTGGACTGATAGTCCTGTGGAAGATTGACTAATGGTGCAGGAAGGACTAAGGGAGCATACCACGTTGCCATGATATGTGGTGGGGGTGGATTTACAAGAGGTGGATTAAAAAAATGGAAAATGGGCTAAACTGGAGTGATTTGAACAGTGGATGTAAGGTGAGCAGAAATGAATGGACCAGGAGTAGATTGTTGAGCTGATCTTGGGTGAGAGACACCTAAATTGTGAAGGAAATGCAAATCAGGAGGTGTTGTTTCTCTGGTGCCAGTATGTTCACTCGTTTCAGGAGATGAAAGTGAAGACTCAAAATCTAACTGATCTAAATCACAAATAGACCTAGTTCTAAAGGGATTTACTAATTCAACTTGTGTTTGTTGTAGAGCTGAGAGATTTTCAGGAACTGAATTAGCTCTCAAGGGTGATCTGAAAATAGTTGATAATTTAATCCTAGGGGACTTCCTAAGAATAATTTCTAGGTTATCAACTAACTCAGGTGGATCAGGGTCAGGATGGGCTCTAGTATGAATCTTTCTAGGAGCCACTATGTTGTGTTTTTCAGACCCAAATAAACAGGAAAAGTTCAACCAGGTATGACAATATTTTAAGAGGTTAACTAATCTGTTTACACAATTTTAATCCTGCAGTCTTCTGACTGAGTTTGAAAGATATTATAATGATAAGGGTTCCTCCCAGTGGAGTCTTAAGGTCTGTTTAGGATTGTGGAGTCACCAAGTGGAATTTTTTAGCCCCTAAGGAGGTAAAAGGTTTTATGGTCCACCATCATGTTTTTTGAACACCAATCTGAAATATTTTTAGGTTTTTCTGAGTTATTTTTCAGTTGTATAGTTTTTAAGAATATCCTAACTCTGTTTCAAAACTTATCTATGGTTATGAGCCAAAGACAGTTTACTCTTATGGCTAAGATAGCTGATTTTTCAAGGTTAGATGAAGGCTTGTGAGAATCCTAGGGTTTACCTAGTTTGTCACTAATTCAAACAAGTTTCATCATGATTACCATTCTTTGGTAGTGCTTGAAAAGGCTGCTTCTTACTCACAAGGTTTTATGAAGTGTTTTAAGGGAACCTAAGGTGAAAATTCAACTGATCCCGAGCGGAGTCGCCAGAAATGTTAGGAATCTGTAATCAGCAAGATTGGAAAAGTTTGATCGCAGAAACAACATCGTTTCAACCAACTTTGGGATTCTAGGATCTATCCCTCCTGAATTCGGAGAGGGATCTCTCCAATAAAGTGCAAAGATGGATTTGTCTTTGAAGTTTGGGGTAATGATATTAGGCTAGTTATGAAGGCCAAGGGTTTTGTTTGTTTTTGGATGGTTAAGCATGATTACTGTTTGAGGTGGAAAGTCCTGAATGAAAAGAGTTTAAAAGGTGAGAAGTTGCAAGCAATCATAATAAACCTCGGCCAAAAAGATAGATAATTGCAAGTTTTAGTCCATTGGGCTATGGAGTCATAATAGGGTTTAATTGGAATAGCAAGAGGCAAGAGTGGTCCATGGGGCAAGTCATCTATGTCTAAGGATCCCTTTGAAGTTTTATTTATGGAATCAAATGATACAATAAGTAGGATAATTTAAACAGATGAGGAACAAAGAGCAGCCCAGGATCTGGTAAGTACTTTGAAACTAGCCAGCCTTTGACACACACTTAAGAAAAACATGAAAGAAAACTAGGATCTGGTAAGTACTTTGAAACTAGCCAGCCTTTGATACACTTTCAATAGCAAACATATAAAAAAAAATGGAAACTTGAAGGCAACCTTTGGAGAAGAAACTAGTGGGCCAGGCTCACCACAAATCCTCTCCTAGCTCTGCTTTACTTGGTAACTTTCAAGACAAACACAAAGATAACAAAGAATGGCCTAAGATCTGGTAAGTACTTTGAAACTAGCCAGCTTTTAACACATTCCAAGAGAAACATTGAGACAGTCTTTGGGGATAAAACTAGGACCACGGCACACCATATCTTCCATAGTTCATCTCTACTTAACTAATACTAAACATAACCTTCAAGAATAATATTCAGCTAAGGCAATAAGACGAGGTAACGCCAGCATTCCTATGCTTAAACTGAATTAAATCATTCCCAAATAACATAGTTTGGAAGAAAACATATAAATAAAGATTTCCAGTCAGAGAAGGTGTAAGGTCCCACCTTACCCACCATCAGTAAGATAGAGAAGTAGATGTCACACAATCACTAATACTCATTTGCACAAAATCCTAAAGAAATAGTCACTGTAAAATTGTTTCCAACAACAGGCCTTTTTTTTTTTTTTGGAAATCTTTAGATAATACAAGAAACAACTGTATTATTAACACTTCAACAAATTATTAAATTCATTTTCACATTCATACCAAAAACTTGCAGACATAGGAAGCTACACCCATTAAATAGTTTATTTATAATTTATAGTAACATAAAAACAACACTGATAATTTGACACTAACAATTTATATGCACAAAAGCTACAGCCATTCAGGAATTTTGACAAACACTTTGCAGACATGCACCCTACACTCATTGAGTCCTTATGACAAACACTTTGCAAGCATGCAATTAAAAGTCATTGAGGCATTTTTTTAAACACTTGGCAATAATGAACTTAAGATTATTCTTCAACATATTTATCTCATAAAATTCAGAAATTGAAAATTTAAATATTTCCATCTTAAAACAGGGACTAAATAATATTAGTCTTTCATCAAATACTCAAAAACAGGCGCACATAACTTACAACAGCGATCTGCCAAATCGCCCAGATTTCCGATCTGGGTTCTGAAAAGTATTTTTTTGGAATGAAATCAGGGGTTACATGTCAATTAGGCACGGATACCCCCTGATGTTGGGCTGAATCGAATTAAAAATGCCCAGGAATGCGTTTCTTTAAAACAACAAAATTTATAGCCTAAATGTTTCATTTATGACTTTTGTCAAACATATGGAATGAAAACTTACAACTACACCTCTACATGAGGAAAAACAACCCAGAGTTATGCTACTAATATATGCTCATTGAAATCACATATTTCTAAATCCACCATATGAGTTCTTGAACATTTTACCACCCACAAGCTAATTCATTTGACATGATTGACAAACTTTTTGCACCAATTGCTACAATTTAACAAACACATGGAAGCCCTGAATGCTACAGACATTAAGGCTTTCTGTCAAAATTCTGATAGTACTATTACAACAACTTGAATAACAAAACATTGAAGAATATGAACCATGAGCCATAACTGAAATTTATCTCCAACTTACCTCAAGCATTTGATGTTCCAAACTATACTTTAGTTGCCATTATTTTTGCATTTTCTTTTAAGGGTTGATTCTGTAATTCCTCCAAGCATATTTTGGGTACATTTCCATTTTCTTACTTTTGATGTAAGCTGCAAGTTAGCACTTATTCGTGCATAAATAAATTTATAACATTACTCATTCACAGATTTTGTCAAACACTTTGCAAACTATCCTAAAACCATTTATAAAACATGCATCTATTAATTACTTGAAACAGAACCATAAATCGTGAAATACTTACCCAAGTCCTCTGGAATTTATTTATTGAAATTACCTTCAACAATATTTGGCTTTCCTTTCTCAAATGCTACAATACCAAGATTAGTACCATAAACTATACCAATAATAACTCCAATATTGAGATCTAAACATCCATACATATAGATTTATCTAGTCTTCATTTTTAACTAATCAATAATATTTTAGATAACATAAGCCTAAACCAAAATTAGATGCTTACAACAATTTAAATGTCTACCTTTTATTTTATGCTAAATCTATACTATAATTTTAGGACAGTGGAAATTATACCTGAAGAGATATTCAGCTCCAATCGTTGAGAATATGATCCGCCTTTGATCCCTTAACCAACTCATTTGAACCATCCGGTTTTCCACCCAACCATATCCAGGGAGAACTCCTCCCCTGGAACCCCCGAGCTGTAAAAGCTCACAAACAGTACCAAAATACAACAATAGAGAGAGAGATGCAAGGAAAACTAAGGAAGATAGTTTTCACTTCCTCTAAATACCACTCATGTTCAACCTCAATAGATACTTAGTAGATTAGTAAGAAATTCAGATTTTTTTTGTTTGGAAGTAATTGGATACTCTCCATATCTCTCCCTCTCACAATATTCCTCAAGTCTCTTCCACTTTTGGCATTACCCCCTTTCCCCCAAATGAGAATGCATGAGACTCATATATAGGATGAGCAACAAATTCTTGTCATAAATGAGGAGTAATATGCATGCATTGTATTCCATTTAGAGGAGTGTAACTTATGCCATTAAGGAGAGTTATGCATGCCTTATTTAAGGAGAGTGTAACATATGCATTAAAGTGAGTGTAAGAGGAATATTTTATGACATATATTTAATGAGTGTAAGAGGAATATTTTATGTCATATATTTAATGAGTGTAAGGGGAATATGCCATTCCTTGATGAGTGCATAAAAGAGAGTGTAATGTAATATTTAAAATAGAGAGAGTTACATAGAGCCATGAGAGTCATGAAGGAGAGAGGTGTGAAGTGATTGAGGAGATATAATTTCCTTTTAATAATAATATCGTAGTCTCATAAAAGATAATAATAATATTAATAATATTAAGAATATCGAGGATTAAGTCGATATTGAACTATTACAATTGATTAATCATAAGTTAAGTGATTTTCCTTCAAGTATACTTGTTTACCCATTGATTGGAGGTGATTTACTATTTTTGGAAAGTCATACTTGAAATGGTAGACATGACTTTCTATTTTTATAAAGTCACTCCAAAATTGTTAGGAATGAGATTATTAAGGAAATTCATCTATGAGTTGCCCATGAGTGGTATTTTTCTTCCGGAGAATAGGGATTCCGCACCCCTATTGTATGCATCTTCATGCCTTAGTAGATTGAGGACTCTGCGCCCTGATCTACTCTAAAGATCCAAGATTCCACACCTTGATCTTTTTAAATATTCAGGACTTCGCGCCCCAAACACTTCCTTATAGATTCAAGACTCCGCGTCTTTATATTTCATGGATTTAGGACTCCGCATCCTAATCCTTTTATCATATATCCAAGACTCCACGTATTTATATTTCATGGATTTAGGACTCCGCGCCCTAATTTCCATGGCTTCTCATCTATTATGCTTTGAAACTCTGCGTTTCACCTTAAGGTACTGATTGTGAGCTCATACCCATCTGATGGTTCGTTGGTAAGGTCTTCTTCCAAGACCTGCACACATCACAATCTCATTGATCAAATAAATCAAATGAATTTCATAATTAACTTATTCAAATTTTACCAAATATTGTGCATGACTTCCACAGTCATTTTGGTTTTGGAGAAATGACTTCCGCAGTCATTTATAACTTGAGAATCCCTGTTGGCAATGACCAAGTCCCCTGCCACATCATGCTTAGTACAAGACTACACACATATAATCATACAAATCATGTATCATCCATAAATAATAATTAACCATATGTTCCACATAACTATGATCATCCATGGATCTGTGTCTCAATTATGAATCACCATTCATGTCATACACCTATGTCCAAAATAGGATACCAAAAGATAAAACATCGCTTATATGCTCTTAACCAAAATCAATTCTTGTGCACGCAAACATAGATATTATCATAAGCACACAACAACCAAGTGACCCAAACCAGGTCATAGCATATCAGCATGTACATAAGTCTTTCATACATAATATTATATCATTATATCAAAATCACCATCTCTAAGTGTCATCAAAGCTATCTCACTAAGAAGGGACACTACATACTCCCCCTCTTGGGCTAAACTTGGCCCGAAGTTTTTCCTACGGTCATAAGATACTTAGTTTTTTTAGATTCTCCTATCAATAATTTGCTAACCTTATGTATATATATTTGATATTTTTTTTTTTTCTTAATGCCAATCCATAGTTTAATGTTTTCTATATTGGAAGCAACTCCATGAAATCTAAACATACCATTCTTAATCAAGTAGAAAATATATCCATGCCATATTAGACATGTTTTGATATAAAATACCAAATATTTTTATCAAAACCAACCATACAATTTATAGTACCTTATAAAATAATATTGTATGTAATTGATATGATATCTACTTAATTTATCTATAATAATTTGATATTCTACATGTTTTTCTTTCTCATAGTCTATATGAATCCTACATGTGTCATCTTCAAGGTTCTATAGTATGTTGAGCTTGCGAAGCTATAAATAGAACACACATTGGTTGTATACACAACAGTGATGGTCCATCCCATATCACAATCAAATTGGCATACAATAAGCATAAAATAATCCACATACAATTGCGAGTGAAATTATGCAAAAAAAACATGATGTTATATATAAAACCCACTCTTACAAAACAAAACATGATGTTATATATAAACCACACTCTTACATCCCACTTGATTTATGTCTTCTCAATCCAATTTTCCTCTTTTCATTCCATAAGACATCCTTGCAATCGAAATATTTAGGATTTATCTTTAGTTTTTACTAAACGTTTACTCTTTAGGCAAAAATACAATTTGAGGTTCAAGGCACCATTTTTATTTTTGTTTTTGTTTTTTGTATTTTTGTTTTTGTTTTTTGTTTTTTTTTTTACTAACAACCTAAGGTTAAATACAGTCCTCATTGACCCACTTATGTATTATAGATCATTCCTTTTTGTTTCCATAATCTTCATTATTAGTCACTTCTCTAACTTGAGAATCAATTTTGAATGAATCTATTAGAAGATCTTCATCTGAAAGCAGATTAGTGATATCTTTTTGAAAATGACTTTTAATCAAGAAAAAATCTCACAATTATGCAAATATGGTATCTATATTACTGAATCTACCTTGATAACTCTAAGTCAAATTGTTTTCCAACTATGAAATCGCTCATGATTTCTATTCAATAATTAATCAATTCATTTGCTTTCATGTCTTATCCCTTACTATTAATACGTACGCAACAACAAACTATGAAAACCATAAATTTCTCAAAATGTGATGAATCTTGTCAAATTTAAATAAGATTTAGACTATCACAAGGGAATTTCTAGCCTAAAGTTAAACCCTTTTTCTTTAAGGAGAATTACCACCCTCTCAAATTATTACAACATTCTGTAGGACTAATAAATACTCATACAACTATACATCCCAACACAAAATTTCTAAATCAAACAATCTCCCCCATTCCACATACAATACAATCATCATGCAATAATTCGAATCAATCAAAATGTGATTTCACTCTCCTTGAATTTCTGCCTAAAAAAATATCACAAGCACATATTCTTGTAAAACAAGAACTCAACTAAACTTTTCATTAATCACATGCTTTTTTTTTGTCTTTAATTTCAAATAAAACAAGTTTTCACCACATAAAATATTTACCTTCTAAACATGTTATTTGAATTTTGACGCGATCGCCTAACTAACAATAGTTTAGAGAAATACATGAGTTCAATCCTCATAATTTCTCTAATTAATTTGGTTAAATAGAATGCAACCAATATTCAACTGATAAGATCATTAAAGAGACTATTATGGCTTTCCTAGACCTAATTTGTCTTAAGCCAATAGAAAAGTTATTTCATCAACTTATCACAATAATATTTTTCTACATTTCAAGAATTTGAAAGTCATTTTAGTTCTACCTAAATTCAATACATACAAAAGGATTACAATACTAGAGGATAGATATCTAGTTCACACTTCCATATATCAAAGTCAATTATTCCAAACATTCTAAACCACCCAATGGTGTTTAGTATACCAATCTTAGTATTTTCATCTGTAATAAAAATAAAATAATGGATTTAAAGCTCAAGAAAATTTGTGTTACAAATCTCTATCCATTTAACTTTAATTACACATAATCATTCCTTAATCATGAATATCAGATTCCATCAAAATATTCTAACTAGAAGAATTACTTAGCTCATAGATATATTTTACTTTGGATTCCACACCCATACCTTACCTCATTACTTATCTCATAGATATATACTAGTATGGATTCCACACCCATACATTTTCTCATAGATATATGCTAGTATGGTTTCCACACCCATACATTAGATCATAGATATATGTTAGTATGGATTTCACACCCATACATTTTCTCATAGATATATGCTAGTTATGTATTCCACACCCATACATTAGCTTAAGGAAAACATAACATTCAAGTGTTCCTTAAAATGGTTTCCACAACCCATCATGCACCAATCATTTAAGCCGCTTGTTTATTAGGAAGTTCATACCTCAACCTAGTATTTGAGTAATTTAAAGTTATTTGATGCCTAATGTCAACCCAAAATACACAAAATCATGTCAAAGAAATCAGAGAAATTTCATTCTTACTCATTATGAATGTATTCCCAAATCCTATTTTAACACATCTACTTAATACACATACATTACTCTTGAATTTACATTCACAGTTAAAAGTGACATCTTTCAAGGTAGCTTTTGGTTAAGTTTCCTTTAGTGTAGGTACGAAAAGATTCAAAATTATCATGATGAACTCAATCATCACGTTAATGGAATCTCAGCCTTACACTTGTTACTCATTCCCAAAGCATACACACCAAGGTCATCACACTATAGTCCAGATTAAGCCAACATTCTTCTTGGTAGATATGATTTCAGCAAGTAAAGATGGCTACTAAGCCCATATCACATTGAAAATGATGCACTAAAAATATATGAAACCATGCATTCACTCCACCTATCTCACTCATTGATTGAAAATCAAGTCATTCACATACTTGGGTTTAACCCCAACTTTCTCAAGCACGTCCTTTCCCAACATGTCTTTAAGCATTTTAACATATTGTTAATAATGTGTCTTAACAAAAATATAAAGGAATATAAGGGATTTTTTTTTTTTAATTTTATTTCATGAGTCACTAAATGACATAATGATAATAATATCCTCTATGCAACCAATATGCTTCCAAGTCAAGATATACAACAACTCAACATGCATGCAAAATCAACATTCATACATCATAAACCTACAAGTAAGCATGTTGGCCCATTAGGCCCTAGCATTGTAACTGGCTCTGATACCATATGTAAGGTCCCACCTTACCCACCATCAGTAAGATAGAGAAGTAGATGTCACAAAATCACTAATACTCATTCCCACAAAAATCCTAAATAATTAGTCACTGTAAAATTGTTTCCAACAACAAGCCCTTTTTTTTTTTTTGAAAGCTTTAGATAATACAAGAAACAACTATCTTATTCACACTTCAGCAAATTATTAAATTCATTTTCACATTCATACCAAAAACTTGTAGACATAGGAAGCTACACCCATTAAATAGTTTATTTATAATTTATAGTAACATAAAAACAATAGTAACTAATAATTTTACACTAACAATTTATATGCACAAAAGCTACAGCCATTCAGGACTTTTGACAAACACTTTGCAGACATGCACCCTACACTCATTGAGTCCTTATGACAAACACTTTGCAAGCATGCAATTAAAAGTCATTGAGGCATTTTGTCAAACACTTGGCAATAATGAATTTAAGATTATTCTTCAACATATTTATCTCATAAAATTCAGAAATTGAAAATTTAAATATTTCCATCTTAAAACAGGGACTAAATAATCTTAGTCTTTCATCAAATACTCAAAAACAGGCGCACATAACTCACAGCAGCAATCTGCCAAATCGCCCAGATTTCCGATCTGGGTTCTGAAAAGTATTTTTTTGGTATGAATGTGAAAATGAATTTAATAATTTGCTGAAGTGTGAATAAGACAGTTGTTTCTTGTATTATCTAAAGCTTTCAAAAAAAAAGGGGCTTGTTGTTGGAAACAATTTTACAGTGACTAATTCTTTAGGATTTTGTGGGAATGAGTATTAGTGATTATGTGACATCTACTTCTCTATCTTACTGATGGTGGGTAAGGTGGGACCTTACAGAAGGTTATTGATATACAGTAGGTCCTAACTCTATGCATGTTGTTCTTTATGAGAGAAGATGAAACACAGTAAAAACAGAAACAAAATGACAAATTACAATGAGAAAAACATCATTGTCCACATAGACCAGGATCCCATAAATCAGCTTGTATTGATGCTCCAAACCAGTTACAGCTTTAAGTCCAATGCTTTAGTTTAGCAAGCATCTACTCATCTCAGCCTAACTTATCTATCACAAGAAGAGCTCCAAGGGCCAGTGAACACTATTTACAATCAGAATTTTAACCTCAAATGTATTTCAAAGTTCTACAACCAAAAGTTTCTCATCTTCTACAGAGGTACTTATAGAATAATGAGGTAAGATCTGATAAAAGATCTTAATTACAATTAATACAGACTTAATGGTTTCTTGGCCTTTGGGGGGCTCGATAAGAAACTTACATAGGTTTCCTCTATATTAAATGTTTTTACATAAAGATTAAGCTCGGTGGGAGCTTTTGTTGACCTTTGAGGCTCTGTGTGGTGTCGGGGTTACTCTGCAGATATTTTTTGCATTAATTTTCCCTGCAGAAGTAACTCTTTGGCTGCGCTAAGGTGAATATCTTCATTTGATCAATAACTTCGGCCCCTGATTGAATACTTTGAGGCACAGGTGGCATTTCGGTAGCTGGGAGGAATCAATTTGCCTCAACTGTGGCGGTGGACGCTTTCTATCAGTTAAACACTTATGATTTCTTTTGACTGTGTTTTAATCCAGGGAATTAGGCTTTTGATAATTATTCTTAGCCGTAATTCCCCAAATCTGTCTTCAATCTTCTTCTCTGTTGCGCTCTGTTCTTCAAACTTATACTCTTTTAAATCGTGTTTTAAACACAGTGTCTTGTCGATGTGCAGGGACGTGCAGGGCTCTTTATGGTATCGGCGCCCATAAAGCATTGATAAAAACGTGGAGTGGAGCCCTTGTGATGATTTTCTTTAGTGAATCAGAGGCAAGAGGATCATCACCCTCTGTCTCTGAAACTTCTTGAGTCATGGCAGAGAAAACATCGAAACCCTACAAAATACTAAAAACTATTAAAAAATCCTACATATATAGGTTTACTACTTCAGAAGGCACGTGGAGAGAGCGTGGCCATTGGATGGCATCATCCAACGGTCAGGATTTGATTAGAGGAGTCAAAGGGAGGGCGACAGAAAACTTTGAATTGGGGTCGTCGATCGCGCAGAGATCGACGGTCGGGAGCGGAAACGGGAAGTCAAATGAAAAACGTTGACATGGGTGATCGAAACAGGGTGATGTACTGTGGGTCGTCGATCTGCAGATCAGATCGACGGCGGAGATGCTTTAATGACCGCGCCGTAGCCTGGTTATTTTTCGGGCATCTTCAGTGAACGATAGCTATTGGATGGTCTGCCCTAGATCGGACGGTGGTCAGCAATATCGCGTCGGGTCCACGTCCGAATGTTAACGCACGATGGACGGTAGTTTGGTGAACAGTGCCCAAGACGCGTGTCATGCGGTGAATGGCATCGTTGGCGATCGGGAAAAAATCACCCGCGCTCAAAAAGCGGTGTGATGGATACCGCGCGGTTTTGGAAATGGCAAGTGGATGGCGGGGACCACCGAGGTGAGGGACTCCGCACCGTCAATCTGCAGATCATATCGACGGCAGATAATGATTTGAATTTCGAACCAGCGGAAAAATTATGATATAATAGAAATCGAAAAATTAACATAACCAAAGGTTTATATTAATTTACAATGTGGCTTGGCGCCCGACTGCGGGGCCAAAGGTTATATGAAGGGTAGTATGACCGGGGGCTTATATAAAACAAAGGGCCAATCGCAATCAGAGCCATCGGGATCGGTCTTTCAATCAACCCATTGGATTTCTCCGATGCGGTTGCGTGATCGGTTCCTTTTGATCTAACCATTTTTATTTAACACGTGACTTTGGCACATTAGATCAAAACTTTGGATAAATGGGTTTTTGGGGGTTTCGCTATAGTTTAAAAGGAGTTTTAAACTATGCAAGGTGGATTATATGAAGGGGAAATGAGGAAAAATGGAAATCAGAGGAAAATGATGGGGAAAAAGCGAGTAAAAATGAAGGTTAGTTTTGAGTGGGAGAAGGGGAAAAATGATGGTTTTTCAGAAGTCTTTTCTCATGAAATTAGCAGAGTTTCTGAGTATAAAACGGGAACAGAAATGAAGATTTTGGATAGAGACATGAGGCCTTCCAGAGCCTTCAAGAGACAACAATTTTTAGCAATGAAATTTGTTCCTTGAAGGCTCAAAAAATTCTTAGCCACCTTTTGCTATAACAAATATTATAGGTGGCTAGCATCCCGGAAACCAGATTCACAACGTAAGCCGAAGTACCCCTATCTAATTTGTGATGAAGACCACTACACCAAGGATTGTCCTCGACGGACCGAAGTTATTATATTTCTCAAGGGAACTCAGGGTACTCCTGTTGTTCTTAATTAACCTTTTCCATCTCAGCAGACCCAGATGGTCGAGCAATCTCAGTCATCTGCTCCATTTGGTTCTCAGGTGTTCATGATGAATGGTTCTGCATCCATGTCTATCACTACTCGGTTGAAATATTATGTTGGGTCGTACCATGGAACAAGGAATGAGATCACTGATGGTCCTCCTCTCACACCTGTTTCCAGCCCTCTTAAGATTGAAAGGCCCAGTGCTGAACTCGTAGTGCGACCACCTTCCAAAATTGTTCTCCAGAAGTCTTCTTATAATCCCAACGCCCATGTTTCTCAACATTACAGTATTGTTGAGGATTTGGCACAGGCGCCGTCCACAATGTCTGTGTTAAAAGTACTTCAAATTTGTATTTCTCAACGGAAAGTTTAATTATCTGTGATCGGTGGGGTTGATCCTGCTGATACTAGCCTTGTCACTTTCGATCTAGATAATTTCATCCCACGACTTCCACACCAGATTGTGCTCATTATACAAGTCATTATTAATGGTCTCAACATCCATCGAGCCATTGTGGACGAAGGTGAATCAACCTGCGTCATGTCAGCTTCTTGCTAGAATGCCATTGGCTCTCCGACCCTGAATTCCTCACCAAATTCCCTTGAAGCATTTGATGGAAGGGAATCAAAACCTTTGGGTGTTCTCGCAAGTTTTCCAATTACCTTGAAAGGGAACACAGGAAATGTTGAAGTAGAAGTAGTTGATGCCAAACTCAATTACAATCTTCTACTCGTTCGTAGTTGGACTCACGCTATGCTTTTCATTCCATCCACCCTCTTCCATGTTTTGAAATTTCCACACGAGGGAAGATTGTTACTGTCGATCAATTGTCATTCTTCACCTCTTCTTCCGAGAACAACGTTTCATATGTGGATAAGATCCCTACTCCCTTCGAGAGCGTTGGGCCAGGTCTCTTCAAGGATCCAGCCCTCATGGGTATTTTTCCCCTTTCACCACCAAAGACTATTCAAGTTAATATGATCTCTCGGTCCAATGCCCCATGGATTATTCCTTCACCCGAACAAGTCAATTCATTTTTTGATTCAATGCCTTTGAGTCCACATGAAATCGATTATTGTGAACTCATTGCTACATCAGATACTCCACCCTCTGATGGTGCTCCTTTGAGTTTGTCTCTTGACGTATATTCTCAATCCCCCTGGCTCGGCGATTCAGACTCGACTGATCCTTTGAAAGAAGTGTTTCCTTCCGATGAAGCCATCGCAGAAACCATGTCTCTCAAAGACCTGCCGTGGGATGATGGTCATCATTGTTCTTCATTTATGCCTGGCCTTGGGGCTATGTCTACATGTCTTGAGTGTTATGTATCTCAAGTTCCTTCTCCTCCACTTGAAACGCCAATCCTGACACATGAAGTCACACAGACGATGCCTATTGACATTTCTGTGAAATCGGGAATTGTTGAGAACATCCATGTGGAAGCTACTCTCCCGATTGAGTGTGAAATACCTTCGCTCAAGTTAGCTATGGAATTACTGCCAAACACTTCACCAAAAGAAGAGAATCTCCTTTACTTAGAGAGGTTGGATGAAACTCATCGCTTATCTGCTTTGGTCATCGAAGCACAAAAGAAGCGAGTCAAAGCTCATTTTGATCAATCAGTTTCACCTCGTTCTTTCATTGAAGGAGATCTCGTCCTCCTGTATGACCAAGGTCATGATAAGCTGGGGGCAGGAAAATTTCAACCTATGTGGCATGGGCCATACATCATTAAACGTGTGTTGCAAAATGGGGCCTATGAGCTAATTGACTACAAAGTTCATCATTCATGCATAACAGGTGTACATAGGTGTTATTTTCATTTTTGTACATGTTTTTGGGTTTGGTGTGCTTTGTGAGCGTTTTCCTTCTTATTGGGTCTTTCTTATTGTGCAGATGTCTATTACCCCTTATGTCGGTTTCGTGGATGGTGCTTCCCGCAGTACCAGGAATTTGTCTTCGGTAGCCTAGGTAATTTATGATCCTGCTGGTGAGTTGATAGATCTACAAGGTATTTGTCTAGGACAAACTACAAACAATGACGTTGAATATAGCGTTGTAATTGAATTATTAACTAAGGCAATCAACCTCGGCATACGCGCATTGCTTGTAAATCTAGACTCACAGCTTGTTCTTCTGCAACTCAATAATCATTATTCGGTTAGAAATCCACACATTCTGATATTGTATTTACATATTCGTTTGTTGGAAAGACATTTTAATTTTATTACTTATCAACATATTCCTAGATGAATGAACACATTAACTGATACAATGGCTAACATTGTATTAGATAGACATTTGCATCATTTGTAAAAGTATCATCATATGTAAGAGATCTATGTAGGGAAATAGATGTGTATATATATATATATATATATATATATCACATGTTTGCAACTATTATATGTATGTTTCTGTTACATCCTGAGACATCATGTCTCATAAAATATGCAGATAAAATAAACCTAGGTGTCTAATCAGCATGGTGCTTGTGATAACATGTCACGCTCTGTACTAGCCGCCTCAGCAAGCAGTGAATTCGGATGGGCACCCCTACAATATGTCTCTAATAGGCGCGAGGAACATCATCAAAACGTGCATAATCTAGGACTCCTCGGGTGATACCCTCCAGGCTGTGCACTATCTCATCTTCCTCGTCGCCTTTTCCTTGGGGGTCGAAATCGTGAGGGATTCGCCTCGCTATCGGTGACATACCAGCAAGTCTCTCTGGGCCAATAATCTGCATCACATGCATTTAATGTCAAGAACATACATAAATAAACAAAAAAAATCATAATACTCATAAAACTTAAAAATTGAGTCTCACCCAAATCTTCATCCCAATATTCTCCCTCCGGGAGTGGGAGGTCCGGATCATCAGTGAAATATGTGCCAGAGTAGGGCCAATCCTCCACGACAATCAGTTGTCGACAGATCCAATCAAAAAAATTCGGCCTCCAAGACATTTGTTGGCCACCCCCTGCCCTTGGCATCAATGCTGCCCATCGAGCCATCTGTTGTTCTCTCATTGGTCGTGTCGGAACTATGACCTCCTGTCACTGAAAAATTGGCAATCATTCCAAGAAGAACGATACCAGGATGGATCCATAACCAATTTTTTTCAATTTGGTCTTCTTGCATTTGGTTAGTTGGTGCTTCATGTTTATGGTCACAGCCTCTGCCCAGTTGTATATGGTCGGTGCCATGCAGTCTACAGCAAGAATCAACTGTGTCTTTGTTTCTTCGTGCGGTGCTTGTGATCCCATAGACCATGTGATGGTATGCAATACCACGCGTGGTGTCAAATCAGGGATAGTTTGTATATCAACTTTCCCACTACCTGAACCTTTATGTGCTCCTCGACATACCCTGTCTATCACCATGGCCATGTTTTCCATGCAGGGCGGGTGTTGGTTAGGAGTGGTGTTGCACCCCTCCGCGATAATATTGTGATGAAGTACACATGAGAGACATCAATCTCAAGTTCTTGATCCCGTAGGATGAATTTCTCTTGATTTTCGTCCCATATACTAATCAGATATTGTAGCAATTCTGGTTGGGCTCTGAGACATGGTGTTAGAAATAATTTTAGCAAGCCACATTTTCTGAGGGATTATATAACTCCCTCATTTTCCATGGCTAGCTCATCTTCTTCACTATGTTCCCGTTCTTTCCATTCAATGGCCATTTTGCTCCATTCTACCTGCAAACAGACACATATGGGTGGTATTAGTCAATGTTCATCCTTAAATTTGTAAACAATTAGGACATTTGGTGCATATTTTTGCTAGAAATTGGTTTGCATCATTGGCGCGACTGTTTCTAAAACAATTTCACCAATGGGCGCGCCCTAGTGTAAAAAATTGGGCGATTGGCGCGACTCCATGCCCGAAACCCGCGCCAACCGCGCTGCCCTAATTTTTTACATTTTTCTCCCCCAAAATTTGAAATTGACAAATACAGGAAGCAAGAAATAGCTTAAAATGACAAGAGGGATCTCAGCTCTTACCTGGAGTTGACAGATTTGCGATTGATCTACTATATTGGCCGCTATCGTCGCCACAAGATTGCATAGTTAAATGGGTAATTGTTGCTCCACAAGAGTTAAAAAGTGAAAAGTAATTATTTTTACCATTTCTGGCATTTTATAACTTTTTCACGACCCTAATTAGGTTTTAAGACATTTTTTTCAATTATTTTATTATTATTTTCGAAAAATAGGTTTTACACATGTCTCTTGTGCAGCAACAGTTTTTTTCATGTGACAATGAAGTAACAAGTTATATTTTATACTTTTTTTGGACTCGGTGAAAACACGAAAAAGTCACTACTGGAGTCATCTTTTAGCTCTTTTATGACTCTCTAAAATTGAAAATATCGCCAAGACGCTTGTCATTTTGAACTCGTTAAATGGTTTCGAAACGATATCTACCCAGTATACGTTCACCCCTTTTTCAAGCTGGGATGGATTATTTACAAAAAATGAATACCTTAGCCTATCGCGACTAAGAGGTTCTTTTAGACTTTGTTTTCTACCTTTTCAGATCTGTAAGACTACCTACGAAAAGGGACTACTGGACTTTTCTTTTCTACCTTCTTTTCAAACTCTCTAAACATGAAAAGATACCAAGTTTTTCCTTTGTCAGACTCGTTAAACTCTAATGACATCGGACTTCATCACCATGACGTTATTCGAGTTCCTCCTTCCTAGGGCTCGTAAAATGTACTAGGATGGATTTGTCCAAAGGAAAAACTTATAGTGCAAGCATATGCTATGCCTTTCAAGCTTGTTTTCAAAAATAATTGGGGTACTCGCCAGAAATGGTGGGGGAAAATGGAACCAGATTTTAGTTGTGTTGGCAGTATGTCACTCTTGAACATAGCACCTGTCTACATTCGTGTCGAGTTGGGGACATCTCATTTCGTCATTTTTGCTTCCATGGGTTTGGGTAATCTCTTTTGACCTCTCATTTTCTCTTTTCCATGTCATCATGACCTCATATCCTTTGATGTCAAATACTTCCAAATCCAATGTCGTGCTGCTGATATGTTCAAGATAAGTTTGCCTCTGTAGTTTTCAACCTCCCTCTGATTCTCTATTGGTCCTGATTCACAAACATCATATTCCTCTATCTCGTGTCGATGATATGGGAAACATTATGGCCCACCTTCGATCAAGTCACTTCCTGTCAACTTCAGCTCATTATCCAGGAATTTGATCTAGAGACTCCCTTCTGGTACCTTGGAGCCTGCATGCCTCAATGGCAGGTTTTTTGCATTTGACGCAAGGTTCACATCATTGGCCTTCGATCGAATGATTCTGTGGATGTTCAACGTCAGATCATTGTTCTTATCCGTGGATTGTACCTTGAGAGCCATTATCATTATTGATGGTTCCTCTCGCGTCTGTTAATAGCTTTCATCATTGGCTGGTAATCAGACAATTTTCTTGCATGTTCGACTTCAGCTCATATATTCGCATGCTTGAATTTGTACTTGTTTGGATCGAGATGGAGCGCAAGACCCTCGATTTTTGTCTATTAAAATCCAGGCTACAGGTTCTTTGTGCATTATCATGATTTATTGCATGACTCTTTGATTGGATGGCTGCGACCATACCTGAGTCTATTTGTTGATATTTATTGATGGATGGTTGCGTCCATACTTCGATCTCAGTTTTTGTGTACTCTATTATGGATGGCTGCGCCCATACCACATGTTCATGTATCAGAGATATCAGTTGTATTTGTGATTGTAGGTTTTCCAACAGCAGTTTTTGGTTTGAACGCGTTCTCATAAAGCATTTCACCCCTCCCTCTCCCTCGGACCTCATGCTTTAGGGGGCATCTGTTACACAGCATTTTGTCACTATCCCTGCAATCCCCATCCCGCACATTGGAGGGTCATTTATGTGAATTATGAAAAGTTTCATGCCTTGCAAAGACCTTCATTGCATCCTTCTACATAAAGGTAACATTCCTCTTGGTGACAATTTCCTGAATGGAGCTTCAAAAACCCCTGTTTTTGCCTTAGTGTGAGTAGCCAGTTCTACCCTCGCACCGATGTGGAAGATTAACACTAGGGCCCGCACCACCTGGTGCTCTGTCCCAGTGTAATACCCATGCCAAGTTTTTTTGGGAATGTTTTTTAAAAATAGAGGTGGAGGTACCATTCCAACTGCCTCGGGGATGAGTCATTGGGAGTGGTTGAACTGAAACAACCACGGACTCCTTCCTTTAGTTAGTAGTTTCCACCTCCCTTAGAACACTCCTAAAGGAGCCTCCCTTCCACCTTTGTAGGGATCCCAACCTCCTCCTTTTCATCCATATAAACAAGCCTTCTCCCTTTATGAAAGTTAGCTGAACAAAGAGAATTATACAGCTGAAGTGTTGAACTTGGAGAACTGAACTATAGCTGAATAACTGAGTTATTGAGAAGGTAGATCAAGAAGGAACTCCATCGAGAGGGCCCTCAGCCCGTCTGAATTCCCTGACGAGCTTTGAGACGTGCTTCGCCCGAACCCCGCTGGAGGAGACTGCAACGTCAGAGCATGGTTGTATCTCTTCTTTATACCTAATAATATAAGTGACTATTGTCTGGTTCCCATCTTATATTTTGTCTTTATCGAATGCAATATGCTTAGTCTTCTCTGACTGAATAGTATTTTTTGGATGAAATTAGTATGTGGTACATGGTTATCGTTTTATGATCTCTGTGCAGGTGTCCAAACACAATAAGCGAAGGGGTTGTGACTTGCCAAATCAGGAGTGAGAGGGTCTCATCACCACTACGATTGTCGACGACAGCATTGGACCATAGGTAGGCCATCTTATTGCGTCCTCTTTCATTCAAATGTCTAGGAACCTACACTCTAACATGATTCCTTTTTACTAGACCCACTCTAGGGCTAGAGGGATCGTCTCTGTCCGCATAGAGGATTTACCTACATAATAACTCCATTTATGATAAAATATGCTACACACGTCATAAAGACTCGATTCGGACCCGACAAGGGGAAAAAGGCAGGGCGAGGCTGAACGTCACAAGGAAAAAGACAGAAAAGGTTGAGTCGGGCATTGATGTAGAGATATAACAACAAATACTAATGGGGCAGCAAGGAACATCATCACCAGCATCAATAAATGAAATTATCCAGCATTTCACTAGACTTAATTACCTAACGTTGATATTTTGAAAATGCAGGACCATATGTCAGAGTCATCAAAGCGTTTAGATCCATAAAGAGCTTCTCAAAATTAATTTTACAGGCGATATGTTGTCAGAGATTTTCTATAGATTGGTTTTTCGTAAAAATATTCAGCTTGTTTGTGCCTTAGGTCTAAATTCTGGCTTCCAAAATAATCTTTACTAGATCCTATCCTAACCCAAATCCCCTTGCAATAGTTAAAAATCCAGAGAAAATCCTAAGAGAAACTCCCAAATCTGAGAATCTAACTATTAGCAAGCCTATTCACAAAGCAAGTTCCCTCCCTGAAAACCTTGCAACCTTGCAGGATATCCAGTTTTACTTACGCTTTAAGCAAAGCTTGTTTAGGACCAAATCTCAAAATTGGATATCCCAAACAGTTTTTGACCCATCCATCTTACAGCAGAGTCCTATTGGGGAAGTATCTACCTCCACTCAAACTAACTTTCAACTTCTCCAACACTTTGACTCCCTTCAAGGTCTGGTAATAGAGCTCACCTCAACTATTGATGATGCTTATTTTCAGTAGTCTGTAAAATTATCAGCTCTGACTGCAGCAGCTCCTTCTGTTATTTCCAACGCTTCTAATTCTTAATTAAATTTCTCAAGTGTATCTACAGCCCCTACCATTTCCTTGAAATTTTCCCACCAGAGTGCCTCAACCTCCACTCATACACCCACTGTCCACCTTCCTCCTTTTATCCCTCCATCTCCCTTGATCAACCCTCCTCTTAGCAACCCTCCTTGGGTTCCCCCACCACCAATCATGGTAGCTCGGTATGCTCCATTAGTGCTACCACTACCTATGGTGCCTATGCAACAGGATTATCAATCCAAAATCCCACATTTTGATGGAACTGGTCCTGAAACTGCTCAACAACATGTGGACAAAATGAATGACGCTTTTAACTACCAAGAGATAGAGGATGAAACTATTCAATTGAGAATGTTTGCTCAAATTTTAGGGGGAGAAGTAAGAAATTATTTTAAAGGCCTAACCCCTAATAGTATACATGACCTCCCTACCCTTCACCAGTTGTTCATAAATAAATGGGAAGTTAAGAAAAATCCTCTCCAAATCTTGTCAAAATATGAAAGCATTAAGAGAATTGTTGGAGAGAGTGTCCAATATTACTATACCAGGCTCAATAGTGTATACAACGCCCTCCCTCCTCACATAAAACCCCCACAAGTTTTAGCCCTAATGAATTTTCCAGATGGTTTCGGCAGAGAGATGGATTATCAGCTAAGAGAAAGAGATCCTCCTACCTTAGAAGACATGCAAAGGGGTGCAGTAAGTGTGGAAGTAAATCTGATTGAAAAAGGGGCTAGAATGAGAAATGAGAAGAGATTCACTATTAGGGAAGAGCCGACAGCCTCCACATCTTATGCTAAGATTGAGAGTCTGGTTAGAATCATGGAGAGGATTATGGAGAGGATCAACCTTAATGAGAGAGTTGTCCTCAGGGAAAATCATCCAGCTCCTCTGAATAGAAATCAAAACTTTAAAAGAAACCCCCCTCAAATAATACAGAGAGAACAAAGAGGACCTGACCAGCAAATTACGCCTCCATTCCAAGAAAATTTTGCTGATGAGGATGAGGGGGTGGTTGAAGAACTCGAAGAAATTCACATTAATCTAATGGGAATTTATAACGAAGATATTGTTTTCCTCACCAAAGAAGAACAAGATTTATTCTCTTTGACTCAAACTGAAGTAGAATTGGAAGAGTCTAAAGATTATAAACAAGGGTTCGAGAATGCCATCATGGAGGTGCATAAATAATATAACCTCTAAAGAAAGAAAAATTTAGATATCCAAAGAGAAATAATTCTGAAAACTCTGCTAAAAAATCCCCTGAAGCTGATCCCAAGAAAACAATAGAGAATTTAAAGAAAATTGTTGAAATCCATCGAAAGAGTGATCTAGAAAGCAGCACCAGCAAGACTGTTCCCACTGATATCTCTGATACGAGTCGACGGGTTGTATTTGCTGCAAAAATGGTGCTTGAGAATACTAATTCTAATCTGCCAAAAACACAAATACCATTCAGCATTGAGAATGAAATATCCAAAATAAAATTCTCCATCCCTCTCACTGAATTGGTGAACTGGGATGTATATAGGTCCCAAGTCCTAAAAGCGCTTAATATAGGAGAAATTATTGACTCTGTCAATATAAATGATGACAATCCTAAAATTTTATTTGGGCCAGAAGTAGAGGGTAAATTCCAGGAGGGAGGTGCTCCCCCGTTTTATGTCAGTTTGAATGTTCATGATAAGATACTCCATAATGCCATGTTAGACTCAAGTGCATCTCACAATCTCATGCCAAAAGAAATTATGGAGAGTCTTGGCTTGGAGATAACTAAACCCTACAAAGACCTGTACTCATTTGACTCCAGCAAAGTGAAATGTGTAAGCCTCATTAAATATCTATCTATTACTTTAGCCCAGACACCAACCAAGAGTCTAGTGAGGGACATAGTGGTGGCTGACATCCCTCCTAAATATGGTATGCTTTTATCATGCACATGGGGAGCCAAGCTTCAAGGCACCCTCCAAATGGATATGACTTATGCTACCATAAAATTTTTTGGCCAACAAAGGAGGTTGTATATGGAAACTCTAATGAAATACATGGTGAGAAGTCCAGAAAAGCCTCATAACTACCCCCTTTACTCTGTCCATTCTGACCTTGATTCATTTATTCTTTACAATGATGAAATATTGATGAACAAGTAGTTGGAGAAGAAGAAGAACAGAAGAGAGAACAGTCAGACCAGATATAAATTGTGCAACACAAGTCTGAACCTGAAACTTTTTGGAACATGAGTTTTGATGGTTCTTGTGGCAGAGTTGGCTCAGGAGAAGGAGTGTGGGTACGCAATACTAAAAATAACCACGCAAAAGGCATTCTTACAAGTTAAACTTTCAGTGTACCAACAATATAGCATAATATGAGGCACTCCTCTTGGGTTTGCAGCTAGTAAAGAAATTAGGAGCCAAAAGGATCTTTGTTCATGGGTATTTTGAGTTGGTCATTAAACAAATCAAGGGAGAATATTTAGCTAAGCATCCCAGATTGAGCGCTTACAAAAATGTTGCCCTAAACCTCCTAAAAAAATTTGAAGAATGCGACCTTGCTACAGTTCCAAGAAATCAGAATATCCTGGCTAATGGGCTAGCATTTTCAACCAGCACTTGTCATTTTCCTCATCCTAACAAACAATATAAAGTGCAAGTCAAACACCGCCCAGTAGTTCCTGACAATATGAGGTATGGGAAAGTCTTTGGAGATGACAAACAGGTTGAGAATTTCTTTCAATTCAAGGGCGAGTTTGAAGAATCCAATTTGGACCTAGACTATGAGGAAGGTTGCTCCATGAAAGAAAAAATGTGCAGGGGGAAACCTCCTCATGATTCTGATATTATTTTTTCAGCAGATGAAGACCTACTGATGCAGGAGCATCAGGCCATAATTCAAACTCAATGCTATGAAGGGTGAAACGTGGACAATCATTGTAAACCGGGGCAAATTCTGTTTAATAGAGCTAAATTGATGGAATTGATAAGTCTCTAGAAGACTTGATTATCTTGTAATTACCTGCCATGTACGTGAATAGAGAGATTTAGGGTTGGTTGAGCGATTTTGGGAGGAACTTATGGATCTTAAATGATCCACTCCCTTTGTAATTTTTATATAATGTAATTTTGTATTGTATGTGAGGATAGGAGGGTAGCACAATGTAGCCACAAGGATTGAGTGTGATTTAGGCCGAGAGGCCTTAGACTGTAACTCAAGCTTGGGGAAATAAATGAAATTGTGTGTTATCATATAACCAGGGATAATCTGGATTTTAGAGTATCTAAGTATTATTTGATTTTGATTTTTATGCGTATATATATATATATATATATATATATATATATATATATATATATATATAGATATATATATATATATATATATATATATATATATATATATATATATATATTTCTGGTTTCAATCCTGTTATTGATAAATTTGTGTGATAAGAGTGCGGATAATGAAGTTAACGTTTATGGCAGAACAGGAGTTATTGAAATGTGATTCCGCCAATAGAGATCAGTGCAGGCAGAATGAACAGTCGTGATCACATTGCATCGGCGATTGTTTTAATTACATATTAAGATTTCGCAAGTTAAATTATATAAATCGCGATGTGATGAGGAGGACCACGTGTCAGTGGAGGTCTGAGCGCTATCGTACTTTGCAAGCAATAAGTGTTGTGGTGAATGGTGGAAAGTTAAGTTTTCAAAATTGCGAAAAGTTAATTGTCGTGAATTGCGAAATGTAATACTTGCGATCTGTGATAAGGGTTTTCGGCCAATATGCGATATATCTTATATTACGACGGCAAATTTATTTGATATTACGAAGTCTCGTAAAATGGATCCGATGTTGAAATGCTTCTGATGTATACGTGGGCCCATAACCCACAGTTCCACACGAGAATATGTTAAATGCAGTTTTTTGTTGCATCAAAGTGGTATCAAAGCAGGGAAAGATTTCCTGTGAGAAAGATTTTGTGTGAAAAATAAGGAGGTACAGTTATGTTGAAGATTGGTGAGTTTGTGGTTTTCATATTTTTGTGTAGGTGAGAAGATTTCAGCAGGATAGAGCAAGGAGTGCTCAAATGGTTCTAGAAGAGAGAACCAGAGAGATGTCGAAATACTGAGCTCAGAGGAGAGAAGCTTGGTGAGGTATCGTGTAGCAGGGAGGACTTGTTACTGCAAACGTTTTGTTGCAACTCACAAAAATATCCTATAGGCAATTCCACAAAGGATGTGGGTATAATTGCTAAGGGATGAAGGAGGCATATGACCAGGGGGTCATAGAAATTTTTGTACCTTGGGAGTCTGATGCAAGAGCATCGGGCCATAATTCAAACTCAATGCTATGAAGGGTGAAACATGGACAATCATTGTAAACTGGGGAAATTTTTGTTTAACAGAGCTAAATTGATGGAATTGATAAGTCTCTATAAGACTTGATTATCTTGTAATTATCTGCCATGTACGCAAATAGAGAGATTTCGGGTTGGTTGAGAGATTGTGGGAGGAACTTATGGATCTTAAACATTCCACTCCCTTTGTAATTTCTATATAATGTAAGTCTGTATTGTATGCGAGGATGGGAGGGTAGCACAATATAGCCGCAAGGATTTAGTGTGATTTAGGCCGGGAGGCATTAGACTATAACTCGAGCTCAGGGAAATAAACGAAATTGTGTGTTTTCATATATCCAGGGATAATCTAGATTTTAGAGTATCTGAGTATTATTTGATTTCGATTTTTATGTGTATATATATCTTTTTGGTTTCAACCCTGTTATAGATAAATTTGTGTGATAAGAGTGCGGAGAACGAAGTTCCTATGAACTTCATTGTAGATTAACATTTATGGCAGAACAGGAGTTATTGAAATGAGATTCCATCAACAGAGATCAGTGCAGGCGGAATGAACAGTTGTGATCACATCGCATCGGCGATTGTTTTAATTACATATTAATATTTCGCAAGTTAAATTATATAACTCGCGATGCGACAAGGAGGACCACGTGTTAGTATGAGCGCTATCGCACTTCGCAAGCAATAAGTGTTGTGGTGAATGGCGGAAAGTTAAGTTTGTGAAATTGTGAAATTTTAATTGTCACGAATTACAAAATGCAATAGTTGCGATCTGCGATAAGGGTTTTCGGTCGATATGCGATATATCTTATATTATGACAGAGAATTTGTTTGATATTGCGAAGTCCTGTAAAAGGGATCTAATGTTTAAATTCTTCTGATGTATATGTGGGCCCATAACCCACAGGTCCACATGGTAATATGTTGAATGCATTTTTTTGTTGCATCACCTACATTAGACAGAGATGCACGATGATCCAGAAAAGGAGGAATTTGAAGTACTATAATTCAGAGACAACACCTTGCCTAGAGGACTTGTCTATTTTATTTCAATGATGTGGCTAGGAAACCAAAAATGGAATCTACAAAAGCAAGTATCGAGGAGTACAATCTGGGCAGTGAGCAGGAGCCCAAAATGATGAAGTTATCAAAAACACTACCCGCATCCATGAAGTAGAAATACATTGTTTTGTTCAAAGATTTTATTGATGTGTTTGCTTGGAGCTATGAAGACCTGAAATATTATGATACTGATATTATCCAGCACAAAATTCCATTCAAGGAGAACCAGAAGCCTTTCGAACGGAAACTATGCAGGATAAATCCTATCCTAATGCCTCTGGTCAAGAAGGAGGTTAAGAAAATGTATGATACCAAGATAATAGTCTCAATTAGGTACTCTAAATGGGTTTCCAATAATGTATCTACGAGAAAGAAGACAGGTGAGATCAGACTCTAAATTGACTTTAGAAATCTGAACAAGGCATCACTTAAGGAAAACTACCCTTTATCAAATATGGACCACATATTGCAAAAGGTGGTGGGCTCTAAGAAAATCTCTCTGCTAGATGGCTTTTCAAGGTACAATCAAGTGTTGGTGCATCCAGATGATCAACCTAAAACAGCTTTTACTACTCCTTAGGGCACCTTCATGTATGTAAAAATTCCCTTTGGATTAATAAATGTTGGTGCCACTTTTCAAAGAGCAATGGATATTATTTTTTCAAAATAAATTGGTCTATTCATTGTGATCTACCTCAACAATATTACAGTGTACTCAAAAAATGATGAAGAACATTTGGCCCATTTAAGGATAATTTTCGAAAAATGAAGAAAGTACGGTTTATCTCTAAATCCTAAGAAGTCATTATTGCTCTTGAAAAATGAAAGCTTCTAGGCCACATCATATCTGAAGAAGGGATCAAGATTGATCCCAAAAGGACTGAGGGCATACTACAAATCAGTCATCCCAAAAACATCAAGGAGATGCAATCTTTCATTGGAAAGATAAATTTTTTAAGAAGGTTTATACCAAACCTCGCAAAACTCCTAAGGAATATCACTAACATGCTTAAGAGAGACTCAGGAGTCAAGTGGACCAAGGAGGCTAAACAGTCTTTTGACCTGGTAAAATAGGCACTCACTAAAGCACCGGTCCTAATCAGCCCTGATTTCACCAAGGTGTTAATCAATTTTGTCATTGATGTCAATATGGCATTGACTGAGATGTCAATATTCTTGAGATGCTTGGTTCCAGATGATGATGTCATAACTCTTGTTTGATAAAAATTCCATCAATTAATATGTCAAGCCACTAATGAAGAAGTCTTAAGAAGTGTCAATCATATGCCTTGTTTTATGATCTAGATCTTAAGTACCATTGAAGTATCTAATAGCCCTTGATGACATATGGAGGACTACACTTGATGACGTCATCCCTTGATGACATATGGAGGACTATGCTTAATGATGTCATACACTTGAAAAATGACCACACTTGATGAGGTCTTATGGTTGGAGATCACTTGATGTCATATGATGACATTGTTGGAAGATTTCATTTAATGATATGGATGGTGGTTGGAAGACTACCTTGAAGCTTTCTTGATTACAAGTTAATAAATGTTGCACTATGGTTGATGACATATCACTGCACTATTACATGATGTCATGATGACATGGATAATTTACATGATGACACTATGATGAAGAACTTGGAGACACATTGATAACCTCTTATTGTCCTAATCATCAAGCCCTAATGACCTCTTATTGTCCTAATCATCTTTTGCACTAAATATTTCAGAATCAGTCACAAAGAAAAATAAATTTGGACACCTTGGATACATCCTTCAAAATGAATCCTGCACCATCTTAAAGAGGATTTTTTCCTCTTTCTAATGAGCCCTCACTTGCTCGAAAAATCCTAGTAGTTAAAGAGAAAATGAATTTTTAAGTTGAGAACTATATATTTTATTGCAAGCTGACCTAAGTCAAACTACATATGTCGTATCTCACTCTACAATAGTCACATCCTTTATTTAAAAGACAAAATTACTATAAATACAAGTATGTTTTCATCATTAAAGGACAAAAAATTTCGGTGAAAATTATAGGAATACAAGGAACAACAACTAAGAACGAGAAGGGTTTTTAAATCATTGTTTGGGTTGGATTTCAACAAGGTGACCTTACTAAAGTTTTTATTTTTGGTCAAAAGACTATGAAAAAGTGCAGGAGCATTAAAAGAAGAAAACAGTGAATATGATCTTTTGTTGGGTTAATTGTTTGGTTTTTGTTTTTCAGAACTCATATTACAGCCTAGTATTAAGGCTCGGATCACTAGAACCAAACCTCATCTCTGTGTTACAAATTAAAACCCTATATTAAGGCTCGTATCCATGTAATAGAGCCTACGAACAGAGCTCAGGTTTAGTTTTGTGGGTATATCTGTGATATAACAGTGCTACTATGGATGACAAGAAGGGTTATACTTATTTCAGTCATCCTTAAAAGAGCTCTAGAAAGGTTCGGATATTGAAAACATTGACCAATTGGAAAACTCAAAACATTAGGACAGTCTTGTAGAGAGATCGGTTGAACAACTAACCTATAAAGGTGTGAAGGAAGTTTCAAACTTTCTTATCATCAGTGAAGGAGATAGCTACAGCACTGATAATAGCATACAATTCACCACTTTGTGGGTTCATTGATTTAGTGACTATGGTGGCATCATCAAGCTTACTATGACTACATATGCAGTTAACCTTGAAGTGAATATTTCGAACCTTGAAAGTGTTTGGAACCTCGAGGCAAAAAAAAAAGTGAATTTTGTTGATGAAAGTTTGAAGATATCCTTGTAGCATACACTGAAGAAGTCTTGGAGTAAATCTAGAAGCATTCATTAAGATGAGTCTTCTTTAGCATTACTTGGAGCATTGATTGAAGACTTGTTGGAGTTTTCATTGGAGAATTTTTGGAGACGTATTGAAGCATCCTTGAATTAGTGATGTTGAGGTACATTAAAGGATCCTTAGAATAATTATTTGGTGCAGGCTTTGAGGCTTAGTGCAGTTTATTGTAGACACATTGTTGAGAAGCCCTAGTTGTCCTTGGAGCTAATATTGGAGACCATGATGCATTAGTCATCATGAAGTAACCTTGGAGATCTTTCTTGGGTATGATGAAGAGCAATGGTGACACCTTCTAAGAGATCAAGGTTGTCATTGATGAAGTGACATGAAGGATAAGTGAGGGAATAGTTGGAGATTGTTAGGGATCATTGAAGAAGACATTGGGAGTTGTGAAGTATAACCAAATATATCTTGATGAATTGAAGTAGGAGGTTGGAGCCTCATAGAGAAAATTTTGGTGCCTTGGAAGATAGGGTTGGAGCCCTAGAGGATAGGAGTCCTCAAGAGACCAGGTTGGAGCCTCTACCAGATATAGGGTTGGTGCCTTAGAATTGACAAGGTTGGAGCCTTGGAAGTCCAAGTCGGTGCTTGGAAAATATAGGTTGGAGCCTGGGAAATTGAAGATTGGTGTTTTCATCTAGGGTTGGATCCCTACGCATTATTTTACTTGATTTATTGTAAAGAAGATATTAATAAAAGCATTTACTCTTATTTTTCATTTTGCGTTCTAATTACAAGTGATCTAACTGGTAAAATAACAATTATTTCCAACAATCAAAATCACCCCACTCTTAGTATTTCCAACAATTACAATCAGAGCCAGTACCTTCACTCAAAGCCTAACAGCTTGAAGGTTGATCATTAAAACACAAATGACAAAACCAAGGAAAAAAATCTCCAATCCTCCTAAAGATTTGTATTCCTCAACCATCGAAATTGAAGTCAACTAATTTGTGAAGGCTCCATTGTTCAATGGAAACTTTGATATATGGAAGGAAATAATGAGGAATTTCTTAAAGACTAAAGGCATTGAAGTCTGGAAATCGGTGATTACTAATAGCATGATGGAAGGAGAATCCAAGGAGTATAATACAAGAGCAATGAAAGCAATCTTAAATGGGCTACCTGATTCTATGAAGGCAAATTTGGAAAAATGTTCATCAGCAAAAATCATATGGGACAAAATTCATGATCTTCACTCAAAAGGAGCATTAACCATGACCCCTAGTCAAGAAGATGATGAAAATTAAGAAGGAAATCTAGAACCCATCAAGGAAGTTGAAAATAAGAATGATGACATCAAGACCAAAGAAGACCTAGAAGAAGAATAAAGCAAAGAAGACTTTGAATAAGATATCCTGACTAAGCGTATAGATGCCATGGAAGAGATTAACAATTTGAAAAATGAAAATGAGTAACTTAAGAAGAAAGCGCAAGATGGTGACCAAGAGAAGAAAAGGAAGGAAGTTGACCTTTTCAAGCTTCAAGTACAAATAAATGAGGAGCTCGCCAAACTTAAGGAGGAATTTCATCAAAACAAAATAAAGCATCATGAAGAATTCATATCTATGACAAATCAATTGGATAAGGCAAACAAAAGGGAAGAAAATTTTTCAAGCCACCTTGAACAAAGAATTTAAGAGCTTGAATAATCTTGAAGCAGAGATTGGGCAACACAAGGAAGAGGTCTCCTCTCTTAGATCTCAACTAGAAGAACCAAGGAAACAAGCACAAGGAGCCGAGAAGGTGATGGAAAATTTGGCATTCATAGAAGGATAAGTTGATGAAGCAGAAAAGGAGAGGATCACCATGAAATGCCAACTAGAAGAAAAGGATGAATAAATCTTCAAATTAAAATCAGACATCAATCTTCTCAAGGCCGAAACATGTGAAGCTACAAGAATAAAAGAAGAAATGGAGAGAAGTCTAGAAAAGGAGAACGAAGAAATCTTCATAACGAAATCAAATATCATCTCTCTTAAAATCAAAGCACATGAAGCAACGAGAATGATGGAAGAAATAAAGAAGCAACTAGTCATGAAAGATGAAGATTGTGAAAAAATGAAAGGAGAAATTGTCACTCTCAAAAACGAAGTTGTCTCGCTAAATAAGAACTTGAAAAGATCTCAAACCCTAGATGTCATCCTAAGTCATCAAAGGTATCCCCTTGATATTTAGGTCTTGGATATGTAGGTGAACCCTCAAGCAAGAATAATAATGCTTCAAATAACAATGATGTAAGCAAGTCAGAAAGAGATGTTGATGTTCCCAGTTCCAGCAAAGGCAGGAGTCAAGATGACAATGGAAGAAATCCTACTCCAAGGAAACTTACAGATGATGTCAAGAATACAAAAGGTAATGAATATCATCGAGGAATCCCAAGGCAAAAAGACTTCGGAGGTACATCAAGGAAATCTTCATCTCCCAGGTACTAAAGTATATTTCTTGGTTATTGCTATTCTTGTACAAACTTTGAGCACATGGCAAAATATTGTAGGTCATATCACAAAGACAAATATAATGGTCCCTGTCAATATTATAGAAACAATTTTTCAAAGAGAAGTCATGATTACTCATTCATGAACAAGAAGGAGTGCTTCAATTGCCATAACATTGGACATATGGCACGTGAGTGTAACTTGACCTGGGTCCCTAAAACCATGACAACCATGCCAAAGAAAAAAGTTACACAAGTATGGATAAGGAAGAAAGTTTAATCTGGAAGTCTCTTGAACACTCCAGCCAATAACACATGTTGTTGACTAGATGAAGTCATCCTTGATATTCCAATTATTTGATGGTGAAACCTTGCCAAAAAGAGACCATGCATACAATTAAGGGGAGTTTTTTATTCTTGAGTATTCTTGCAAAAAGTGATCCGTGAGTGATCCCTATGAAATATTTGATGAGTCACCCATGGACATTAATCCTTTGATAGATCATCTATCAGGAGCAGCTCCATTGAAGAACATGATTCCAATATTGACTTCTTCCACCCGATCACAAGGCAACAATATTTCTTGAAGCTAGAGGAAGTTATGTAGGCAGGGGGAATTGGTTCATCACATGAAGAAATGAAAACATATCATGGACCACATTGCTAGAAAGAAAGAGAACCATGACAAGGGGAGTAAGATACCTATGAAGAATTACTATTTATGAAGAAAAGAAGCAACTCGATAGGGGGATTACTTGAGGACCCTGTTTTCCATTTATGTCAAAGGGGGAGAGAATATTGGAAGGGCAAGAATATTGCCATCAATGACAAAGGGGGGGATTGTTAATCAATGTTATCATTGATGTCAATGTGGAATTTACTGAGATGTCAATATTCTTGAGATGCTTGGTTTGAGATGATGATGTCATAACTCTTGTTTAATAAAAATTGCATCAATTATTATGTCAAGTCACTAATGAAGAAGTCTTAAGAAGTTCCAAATGCCAAGTTTCAATCATATGCCTTGTTTGAAGATCTAGATCTTAAGTACTATTGAAGTATCTAAGAGCTCTTGATGACATATGGAGGACTACACTTGATGACGCCATCCCTTGATGACATATGGAGGACTACGCTTGATGATGTCATACACTTGAAAAATGACCACACTTGATTATGGAACTTGATGAGTTCTTATGGTTGGAGATCACTTGATTTCATATGATGACATTGTTGGAAGATTTAATTTAATGATATGGATGGTGGTTGGAAGACTAACTTGAAGATTTCTTGATTACAAGTTAATAAATGCTACACTAATGTTGATGACATATCACTGCACTATTACATGATGTCATGATGACATGGATAATTTACATGATGACACTATGATGAAGAACTTGGAGACACACTGATAACCTCTTGTTGTCCTAATCATCAAGCCCTAATGACCTCTTGTTGTCCTAATCATCA
Organism: Pinus albicaulis; assembly: GCA_034641835.2. Taxonomy (NCBI): domain Eukaryota; kingdom Viridiplantae; phylum Streptophyta; class Pinopsida; order Pinales; family Pinaceae; genus Pinus; species Pinus albicaulis. The sequence continues at coordinate 2,033,498,495 of CM076575.1, read as the reverse complement.
AGCCCTAATGACCTCTTGTTGTCCTAATGATCTTCTGCACTAAAGATTTCAGAAGCAGTCACAAAGAAAAATAAATTTGGACACCTTGGAGGCATCCTTTCATAATGAATCCTACACCATCTTAAAGAGGATTTTTTTCATATTTCTAATGAGCCCTCACTTGCCTGAAAACTCCCAGTAGTTGAAGAGAAAATGAATTTTTAAGTTGAGAACTGTATATTTTATTGCAAGTCGACCTAAGTCAAACTGCATATGTCAGATCTCACTCTCCAATAGTCGCGTCCTTTCTTTAAAGGATGAAATTACTATAAATACAAGTTTGTTTTCATCATTCAAGGACAAAAAATTTCGGTGAAAATTACAGGAAGACAAGGAACAACAACTAAGACCAAGAAGGATTTTTAAATCACTGTTTGGGTTGGATTTCAACAAGGTGACCTTACTGAAGTTTGGATTTGTGGTCAAAAGACTGTGAAAAAGTGCAGGACCATTAAAAGCAGCAAACAGTGAATAGGATATTTTGTTGGGTTAATTTTTTGGGTTTTTGTTTTTTCAGAACTCGGATTACAGCCTAGTATTAAGGCTCGGATCACTGGAGCCAAACCTCATATCTGTGTTACAAATTACAACCCTATATTAAGGCTTGGATCCATGTAATAGAGCCTAAGAACAGAGCTCAGGTTTACTTCTAAGGGTATACCTGCGATATAACAGTGCTACTGTGGATGAAAAGAAGGGTTATACTTATTTCATTCATCCTCAAAAGAGCTCTAGAAAGGTCTGGATATTGGAAACGGTGACAAATTGGAGAACTCAAAAAATTAGGATAGTCTTATAGAGAGATCGGTTGAAGAACTAACCTGTAAAGGTGTGAAGGAAGTTACAGATCATCAGTGAAGGAGATAGCTATAGCACTAGGAATAGCATACAGTTCACCACTTTGTGGGTTCATTAATTTAGTGACTATGGTGGCATCATCAAGCTTACCGTGACAGCATATGCAGTCAACCTTGAAGTGAAGATTTTGAACCTTGACAGTGTTTGGAACATCTAGGCAAAAAAAAAGTGAAGTTTGTTGATGACAGTTTGAAGATATCCTTGTAGCATACACTGAAGCAGCCTTGGAGTAAATCTAGAAGCATTCATTAAGATGAGTCTTCTTTAGCATTACTTGGAGCATTGATTGAAGACTTGTTGGAGTTTTCATTGGAGAGTTTTTGGAGACATATTGAAGCATCCTTGAAGCAACAGTGTTGAGGTACATTAAAGGATCCTTAGAAGAATTATTTGGTGCATAATTTGAGGCTTTGTGCAGTTTATTGTAGACACATTGTTGAGAAGCCCTATTTTTCCTTGGAGTTAATCTTGGAGACCATGATGCATTAGTCATCATGAAGTAACCTTGGAGATATTTCTTGGGTACGGTGAAGAGAAATGGTGACACCTTTTAAGAGATCAAGGTTGTCATTGATGAAGTTATGTGAAGACTAAGTGAGGGAATAGTTGAAGATTGTTAGGGCTCTTTGAAGAAGACATTGGGAGCCGTGAAGTATAACCAAATATATCTTGATGAATTGAAGCAGGAGTTTGGAGCCTCATAGAGACAAGGTTGGTGCCTTGGAAGATAGGGTTGGATCCCTAGAGGATAGGAGGCCTCAAGAGACCGGGTTGGAGCTTGTACCAAATATAGGGTTGGATCCCTTGACATTGGTGCCTCAGAATTGACAAGGTTTGAGCCTTGGAAGTCCAGGTCGGTGCTTGGCAATTACAGGCTGGAGCCTGGGAAATTGAAGATTGGTGTCTTCATCTGGGGTTGGAGCCCTAGACATTATTTTACTTAATTTATTGTAAATAAGATATTAATAAAATCATTTACTCTTATTGTTCATTTTGCGTTCTAATTACAAGTGATCTAACTGGTAAAATAACAATTGAAAAAAATATTGATTCACCCCCCTCTCAGTATTTCCAACACAATGATTTCATTATTTCCTCCTTTGAATTAGTGCACACAACTGTTGTCGTATTTCTGCAGAAAAATAAGGATGGACAAGAGTAGCCCATAGCATTTTTCAGCCAAGCTTTAAGAGATGAACCTTTGAAGTACAATATCATGGAAAAGCAGGCGTATGCCTTGATCAAAGCACTGAAGGATTTCAGAGTTTACATTATGCATTCACACATCATTGCATTTGTGTCGAATACAATTGTCAAAGACATCCTAACAGAGGATCTCGATGGAAAAAGAGGCAAGTGGATTGTTGTCATCTTGGAGTATGACTTAGAGATCAGACCCACCAAACTGATCAAGGGACAAGGATTAGCCAAATTGATGGCTGAAAGAAATTTTCAAGCTCTAGATATTAACATGATTCATTCACTGGATGAACAAGAGGAGCCGGTGACTCCACCTATTGAGGAAGCATTCCTAAATTCTCCCTGGTACGCAGATATATTATATGTTCTATTTAATTTAAATACTCCTCCTATTTTTTCTAAAACAAAAGCTAGATTCTTGAAATTGAAAGCTGTAAAATTTTGCATCCTAGAAAATATTTTGTACTGGAAAGATTCTGAGGGCATATTGCTTAAATGTTTGCTTCAAGAAGATGCATATAGGGTGATAAAAGATTTCCATGAAGGGGATTGTGGAGGCCATATCTACTGGAAAACCACTACTAATAATATCCTTAGAGTTGGTTTCTATTGGCCTACTCTTTTCCCAGACACCCATAAAATTGTAGCCATGTGTCATAAATGCCAAATATTTGAGGGAAAAAGAAAGTTGTTGCCTCTGCCTTTACATTCAATCTCTGTTGAAGCTCCTTTCCAACAATGAGGTTTAGACTTCATTGGAAAAATCCATCCTTCCTCCTATGGCTAGCATAAATGGATCCTTACGGCTACAGACTATTTTACCAAATGGATAGAGGTAATTCCTTCCACAACTGCTACTGACTCAGTGATCATCATATTCCTTGAAGCCAACATCATCTCCAGATTTGGTTTTCCTAGGAAAATCATTACAGATAATGTTGTTGCTTTTAAATTCAAGAATTTGGGGCATTCAACAGCTTATTACCCTCAAGGTAATGGACTAGCTGAGTCCTCCAATAAGAGCCTGGTCAAAATCATCAAGAAGTTGTTGGAATAAAATAAGAAATCCTGGCATAACAAATTGGTGCATGCTTGGTCTATGGAATGGATGCAATTTTCCCAACATCCTTAGGAGTGCCAGCCATGAAACTCATTCAAGAGGTGAAGGCTGAAGGAAATTATATACAAAGAAGAATAATTCATACCATTCATCTGCAACAGTCCAAAGAAAAGGTGTACAACAAAACTCAGGTGGTGCAAGAAAATATGAAAAATATCTTTGACAAAAGGACAAAAGAAAATGATTTTAGTATCGAAGATAAAGTGCTGAAATGGGATTCCAGAAGAGAAGATAAGGGTAAGCATGGAAAGTTTGACAACCTGTGGAAAGGCCCATACATTATTCATTCTTCCAGAGGAAATAATGCATTTTTCTTACAAGAGATGGATGGAACAAAGCTGATTGGGGGTCCTGCCAATGGTAGGATGCTAAAACATTATTTATGTTGAGGAATTATATTAAACTTTCCTCATTGTGAATACCATAGCCTTACAATTTTCAATAATCCATTGGACAAGGTTGAAGCCCGAAGTGAAGGCCATAAGCCTAGCTAATAAGAAGAAAGAAAGCCAGACGCACACACAAATTTGAAAGTGTTGTGAATCAAAATGCCACTACTATTTTTAGAAGGGTTATGTGAAATCATACAGTTCAAGCATGATTGTACAATTTTGAATTTTCTATGGATAGGTTATAAAATGAAGATTTGTTGAACCATTTAATTTTGACTTATCAGGTAGATAGGTAGAAAATGACATTGGTTAAAACAGCTTAATCTTAACCAATAGGAGGAATAAGGGATAGGTGATAAGTTAGAAATTCAAAAAGGAGAAAAAATGATTAGAATCATAGATTGGATAGGTAGGTGTGAAAATGAGCTCAGTACATGGAGAATTTTTCTAGTTTTTCAGTTTCAGGTCACTTTTTAGCTTTTGTGTGTTCCATACTTTAGTTTGTAGAGAATTTTGACTTTAGCTTGAAGGTTTTCAGCCACAGAGATGGTAGCATATCAAGTTGCAGGATGGGATTGGCCCAATGGAGCAGGCCACTAGTCTACGGTGTTCTTGACACCTCCTAAAGGAGCTGCCATCCCCAGCTAGAGCCACTGTTAGACTCCTATTTTTCATAGTATCACCAGGTGACTGATTATTTCTTATATTTCCATACTGAAAATAATATTCCATGGCCATCATTTATTTTCAGGAAAAGGGGAAATCCTGACTGTCAAGAGCTTCAAAATAATCTATTATGCCTTTTAGTTCAGTAGAAGGTGAAAATGTTGTTGGTAAGTCAAAATAGGAGCAGCATTATACCATTAGCAAGAGAGAGGAGAAAAATTATAATCAAAGGAAGCAAGGGAAGCAGAGAAGCAGTTAAGGCAGAAAAACAGCAAGGGAGCAGTGAGGACCATTGATCCGAGCTTCGGTCAACGCCGGAGATTAAAATCACAAATCACAAAGGATAAAGGATAAGTTCTAAGGAAAAAGGTAAATACAGCGGGATGTGAAGTGCGACACTGGCACGGATGCGATGCGGCTTCATCACTGAAATATAAACATTTTCAGGTCCAGGTAAATGAGTTGTTTACAATGTTTCATGTAGAAAGGGTTGATTATGGTCCCACCTTACCTGCCACATCATTTCCTTCTCCTCACCGCCCTCCACCTTTCCTCCATCTCCACTCACACCCTCATATGATGGTCCTTGTTTCATTTCACACCCCCCTTCTATATAACCGCTTACCATTTAAGACCCCCTTCGAAAAGTTGTTTCTATCGTCCTTCATTTCATCCACGTCCTCCAATCGCCATCCCTCCATGACTGGGCATATAAGGCTTATGCGCCATTTATGAGAAAATAGGCTACACATGACATAAAGACTCGGGTCGAACCCGATAAGGAGCAAAATTCAAGGCGAGGCTGAACGTCACAAGGAAAAAGACAGAAAAGGTTGAGTCGGGCATTGATGCAGAGATATAACAACAGAGACTGATGGGGTAGCAAGGCACATCAGCACCAACATCAATAAATGAAATTAGCCAGCGCTGCACTAGACTTAATTACCCAACGCCAATCTTTTGAAAAAGCGATACCATATTCCAAAGCCATCAAAGGGTTTAGATCCATAAAGAGCTACTCAAAATTAATTTTACAAGCGATATGTTGTCAGAGATATTTTGCTCAAAGCCTTGTGTGGCCATGCCTGTTTAATTTCAGTTGTTTTGTAATAAATGAATTTTTTCCCAAGTAGGTTAGGGCAACCGACTTAATTTTTAGTTAAATAATGCTCAAATTTTCATTATCAAAGGTTGGAACCTCGTTAGACTCAGTGTTGTAAAAGATCATTATATTGGAGCATTGTAACTGTTTTGAGCTAGGCATCAATAACAAAGAGACTGTTCACATGATTCATGATCTATGTTAATGGTGATGTTATTTCCTCCATGTTAATTTTTTCCTCTATCTTTTCATGTCGTGCATCATTTTCTCTGATTACAAAACAGAAGTTTTAGATTAATATTCATTGATAGAGCACCTTAATTCTGTGTTTTTTTGTTATCCTAATGCTTTCCTATGAAGTATAGTTAAATAATTCTTAACTTCTCTTTAGCTATTACTGAACTCTTGCTTTCTTTCATCTCATATTCACACTGCCAGTAAGATCCAGTCTGCATAGTTAGCTTTCCCTGTGAATGCCCCCTTGAAAAATTTGATGCACAATTCAACCTCTTATGACTCCATAACCCAATGGATTAAGCTTCACGGCTCTATCTGTTCAACCACCCAACCAATCAAAACCAAAAGTTCTCATAATCTCTATAACTAGCCTAATATCAGAATTATAATCATCCAGCTAAATCATAAATCATAAAGAAAAGAAAGAGCCCTCGTTGAGTCTAGGAAGGCTAGGTCCTGGACTCCAAAGTGGTTTGATGTTGTCCTCTATCGTTTTTTCTTGCCAATCTTACAAATTACGGAGAGCTAACATTTTCCAAGGAGAAGCTTAAATTGAATGCATGATTGTGCAAAGGAGGAACAAGATTCTCGGTGGGAATGCCATCAGTTAGTTTTCCAAGAATCGAGGTATCGCTTTGGTATAGCAAGGTGTTTAATCAGTCAGCAAGTAGCCAACAAGTGTTGGATTAGGTCAGCAGCGAAGGGAGTACATTGGTTGAAGTGCCAAGCCAATTTCAACGCAAGGCATGTAGTGAACCCAAGTGGTTGTCATGGATATTTTTCCAAGTAGAATCAAGTTGATAGAATTGGGAAAGAGAAGAGTATTCAGCTCTCATCACATAACCAACTTTTGTGGGTCCAAAATCCTGTCAGTGGGAAGGAGTGATCAGAATCTGGATTGTGGGAAAAAAGTTTTCTAAAACTTCAAAGTGCTCATAATAGCTCCAAAAAAGAGTGACCGGATAGGTCTCATCACTAGGAATCTGGCAGGTTTTATTTCACTCAAAACATAGTCTATATGTGGAAGATAGATCATGTTGTTCATTTCCCTAAACAGCTAAAAAATTTGTAGAAAAGGACAGAAAGGTGGCATGGTAGCCTAGTCGGAAAAAAGGAATATCTTGGGAATATTCCTTAATTTTTCCCAATGACACTATGCCAAGTGTCAATTCGTGGTTGGTGGTTAAGTGGGTGATTTGTTGTGTTTTCATTGGTCTAATTTTAAGCTAATGGGAAGAGGACATATGGCAAGCTCGGAGGCCGCCACATGCCCCCCCCCCCCTCAAAGGCCAAATTTGGTTAAGTCTGGGTTGAATTTTATTAATATTTTGTGTAGAAAAAATCTTTACATTGGCAGAAGGGTGGAGGTCGGGGTTGAACCCGCGACCTCCCCCACACTAACCACAAGCACTACCAACTAGCCTATGCATTCGATCTTAATAATATATGCTAGCAAAACATATTTATGTTTTAGTAAAGGTTTGGGCAGATTCAAAAAGGAGCCAGACCCTTACCACAGGACCATGCCCCAGAACTAGGCAGAGCACCCAAACTAATGGCAGGTTTAAATCTTAAAACGTGTTTATTTAGCCACTAATCATATGTTATGTGCGCTAATCTGAATCTAATTTGGTTTATGTTAAAAAACACTTAGAGCGCTAAATTCCCAGTTAAATGCGCTTAACCATAAACTAACCTGAGTTTAATATGGCATCTAGTTTGGCAGAGACTGCCATTTTCGGCGGAGCTCCATTTTTGTCGGACTTAGCTAGAGTTTCTCTAGATTTGGAGGAGTTTTCCTAGGGAAAACTGAAGAGGCCATAACTTTAGCATATTTCGACCAAATTGGGCTCAGAAAGAGTCATTCATAGATTATTTGGATGCTCTGAGCATGATGGTGTAGGTTATACAAGCAAAGGATCACTTCTGTAAGTGATTTTTCCACTTTTAATATTACAGACGGACAAGGCCAACAAGGGAGGAGGTCATGCCTAGTTCACTTGAAGACCATTTGCAAAGCCAGAAAATTCTATTTTGAGGTTTTTGGGTCTTCCAAAACCAATAGAGTAGGTTTCAAAGCCACTGGAGAATTTTAAGGGCATGTAATCATAGAATTGAGCATTAATCCAAAGAGAGCCTAGCCATTGAAGTAGGTCCATGGAGATGTAGCCCAGGAGGGGTGAACTTCGTTATCAGCTATTGTGTATAGTGTTTTATGTGTTTTATTTCTCTGAAATTTACTTGTTTTACATGTGTTTTTAACATTTAATTAACTCATTAATTTCTCATTAAAAAACACAAAACTTGACACATAAACCCTCTCTTAAATTGAAAATTTGGGACAATCCTAAACATATTTATTTTATACTAATGAGTGAGCTAGAATAGCAAAACTAGTTTGCCCATATTCATATCATACATCCTCACCTCATCTCCATTGTTAATTGAACTTAATTGAAACTTTTTGCATTGTCAGGTTCATTCACTTAAGGTGTGGTCATATTTTATTTCATGATTCATCATGTTTTGAAAACAAGGAAAGAGGAAGTACATTATGCATGCTCGTGAAATAAATATTATGAATTTGCATCCTTTGAAAAATGTTTGGATTCATCAAGTTTAAGTGTATTTTGGTTTAATACTATTGTATTACCACATTTCAAGAGTGGTGTTATTTTAGAGTGGTTTCTTTATCAAATGTGTATGGAGCCTCAAATTTGTATGTTCACATGTACTTTTACATTGTAAATGGTCGCATTTTTAGTTGAATCCAACACCCTTTATTTTCCAACCTTGAGAAAATGGAAAAAAATTATGGATTATTATAGTTTCTAAACACTCTAATCCTATAAAATGTTAACAACACAATCAAAATCAACAAATTCACTCTCTCCTACATTTAAACCTTTTTACAAGATGCAAAGGAGAAAATTGAGTTTCTCTAGTTCGAATATAAACTCCAATGAGATTAAATACATTATAAGAGTAGTCACTCTCAATTGGTTCTTGTTTAGAACAATTCTCTTTTTTAGTTTGAGACAGCTTCACAATAGCATCCATCACCTGATCAAATCAGCAAGGCCACTTCAGGATTAGATTCACATGAGGATGTGGTAGTTCAGCTTGCACTTCCCAAGCCAATCATCAGACCTTGGGAAGAACTTATCAGCAACAAGAACACAACTAGTCTCAAATATGAAAAGGATGTGTCCTTTCACATTTTGGACTACTCTAAACCCATCAATTTTTATACTATTGTGTTTCTTCAAGACAACTCATCTTATCTTGCTCCTCTTCCACAGCCACTTCAAATTGTCAAATTTCAACATTATGATCGGGTTGGCCATGTGAAATATTAGTGTTTTAATCTTCACCTTTTTGAGTATTGTGGAAAACATAGCCATCATTCAAAAAAATGTCATAGACATGAGACTCTTGCAAGAGAAAATATTCACCCTGGTTGGTGTTTAAAAATGTGTGACTAGGTTCGGTATTCATAAATATGAAATGTAATTTTGATTCTTGTATTTTTTAAAATGAAAGAAATTTATTTTTTTAGCATGGGTTTCATGCTCAGAGCCTTTTATTTTAGAGTTCAAGCACCCATTGAGTGCTTCTAGGGTTTTTCCTAGGTCAAGAAGTCAAAAATTCATTGTCATAAGTTGAAGACCCCATCGGACACATTGTAACTTGTAAATAAATTTATTTTTGTAATTAAAAGTGTCAAAATATCCTTCAATACCAATTCCGTCTGGAAGCTGGGAAGTTAGCCTATTTTGAGGAGCCACTTCCACCTTGAGAATCCTATATAAAGGAGGGAACTCGGCCTCCTTTAGACATATTCATCATTCACTCATTTAAGTGAAGTAGAAGAGTGAGAATACTAGCGAAGAAGGAAGATGACGAAGAATATTGTTTCTGGGACACGCGCGAAAAAGTGAAGCTAGGGTTGGTGCTTCAAGGTCAAATTTCTCCATCTATTGGAAGAGGATCAATTTTGTTTGAAGAAGGGTCTTCGAGGTCACCTTCTATCCATAGACAAGGAAGCAAGGAAAATGAAGTTTTTGGGAGGCCTTGGAATGCTAATTTAGCTCACGTTTGGTTGCATAGGAAATTGTAGGGGGAAGGGGGGAATTTCATACTTGCGGTAGAGGCCAAAATTCTAAAGCTTGGAGTCGAAGTTGTGCTACTAGGAGAGATTTGACTGGGTTTGACTAGGACAAGGGAAGCACATCACCAGAAAAGGTTTGACTTGGTCTTGCAGGGTATTGGTCGTGGTCTAGAGGTCTTGGAATTCATCAATTGAATAATCTATAAGAAGATAATATATTTTGTGAGTTTTCCTCTCAAGATGAGAGGTTTTGGCCCTAGCTTGCAGCCTACATTTTGTGTTCTTGTGTTCTACTATTCTTTTTTTTGTAGTTTTTTTAATGATATATGAACATAATAATAAGTGAAGAAGCTAATAAGTAAAAAAAAGTAAAAATACATCACAATCAGTTATCATAGAAAGAGAAATCATCTAAAATATTACACTATAGATTCTCAACATGGTATCGGAGCTAATGTTGGATGAGGGAATAGTGAATATCTATACTACATTGAAGAAGTTCCTAAGGAAGCGTATGAAGGTAGAAATTCATCTCAAGAAGAGAATCAAAGAAGTATGGGATCTCTTATTTTCGAAGAAGGAAGTGACCAAGACAACTACAAAGGATGAAGGACTATTTTCTGCACTAACTTGCACATTTCAAGATGAGAATATTTGGGTAATCGATAGTGGGGCATCCATACATATGACAGGCCAACACAAGAAATTGAAGGCGTTATCAAAAGGGAAGTCCTCTTACTTCGTAGAACTTATTGACAATAAAATTTACCCTTTAAGAGAAATTGGATAAAATTCACTTGAGGTGGAGAATGGAGGAAACATTCATCTCAACAATATCTTACTTGTTTCAAGTTTGCACAAAAAATTACTTTCCATTTCATGTCTAGAATACAAGGGTGATAGTGTTGCTTTCAATGATGGAAAGGTTGTGGTATGGGGTAAAAATTCAAGCATAGAAGATGCAAGAATGATTGAGATCTATGAAGGAAGAATTTACATATTGTTAACTCCCCTCGCTCAAGCTTTGGTTCACATTGAGGCATCCCATGTCAAATTTGGCATAGAATATTTGGTCATCTTCACTACAAAATATTACCAACACTAAATTATATAGTGAATGGCATCCCCGAACTGAAAGAAGATCATGAAGGAGTATGCAAGGGATGTGCATTGGGTAATAACACCAACAGACCATTTGGAAGCATTGCTTCAAGGTCAAAAGAAAACTTGGATATTATTCATTCATATGTTTGTGGTCCTATGAATCAAAATTCCCTTGGAGTTAATATATATTATTTCACTTTCATATATGACCATTCAAGTAAAAATTTGGTTTACATAATGAAATCCACGGACAAACTATTTACCAAATTTCAAGAATTCAAAGCCGAAGTAGAGAACCTGATAGAAAGGAGAATTAAGATATTAAGGTCTAATAATGGAGGAGAATACACATCCAAGGAAATTATAGCTTTCTGTAAGGAATATGGGATTAAGAGGGAATTTATAGTCCTATATAATCCCAAACAAAATGGATTTATAGAACAAAAGAATCGATCCATTGAAGAAAGTGTAAAAGTTATTCTACATTATCAAGATTTTCCGAAATTTCTGTGGGGCGAAGCAATAAAGGTAGTTTTATACATACAAAATCAAAGTCCCCACGGGTAATTAGATGTCACGACTCCTGTAGAAGTATTCACTGGGAAGAAATAAAGCGAGGATCATCTCTGAATTTTTTGTTTCCCTATATATATTCATATACCTAAGGACAAGAGAAATAATTTGGATCCATCAGGCATGAAGGGAACATTTGTTGGCTACAGTAATTCTTCTAAGGTCTATAGTATATACGTAAAAGAATGACACTAAATAGAATTCAGTCAAGATGTGATATTTTACAAAAGTATTGCATTCAAGAAATCAAAATATCTCCTTATGGACTCTAATGATGAATAACTTCCAGTATTTGAAGAGGAAGTTACTAGGGACCAGGAGGAATCAAATCATAAATATGAAGGTCCCAGTGAACCTATACAACTTGCGGTAATTCCTAAGACTATAAAGAGACCTGATTGTTTAAAATATACTCTATTATATGCAAAGGGACATGGAGCGGATAAAGGCACATTTAGGGAAATCGAGAAGCCCAAAAGGTATTTTGGTTATGAAACATATATGAAAAAGCTAATAGAAGCATAGCCATACACCTTTGAATAATGTGTCCCTCATCATGAATGGAAAGATTCAATGAATGAATAATATCAATCGATAATGAAGAATGGGGTTTGGGAGATGGTACCTAGGCCTCGAGACAAGTTTGTAGTAACTTCCAAATGGATTTACAAGATAAATCATGCGTGTTGGAATATTGTCATTGATGGCAAAGGATATGGCAAAGGAAATGGAAAAGGTCAGCAGAAAAGAACAAAGGACGAACAGAAGCAGCAGAGACAGAATGGGAAGAGTACAAAGGCGCAGCAGAATTTTGGTGAACAACAACACGCATTCAAAAAGGAAGGAAGAAATGTAAGGATGAATTAATTGTTATGGGCCGCAGCCACAAATTGCAGAGGAGAGTTGATTATGGTGTTGGGCAGAGCCGTCTTTACAGTGGAACGCATTTATTCCCGTAAAATCTAATTTACGGAGGAGTAGAGTTATTCAGACAGTCATTTCGGGAATTTAAGCCCTCAACAGCCAAGCATGAAGAAAATTTATGAAAGTATGCGGAAAGACTTTAAATATTTGAATGTGGCAGGACAAGTGGTCCCTACCACTTGAGCGCAAATCGCAAAGCGCAGTTTTGAAGCTTCAAGTGTCTTGGTGATATGGATTATTTGCGATATGCGATCATCGCAATATCGCATTATCGCAATATCACATATTTGTTATTTCCGCCATCGCAAGTTCTGTTGTTTGCGATATGCGATCATCGCGCCATCGCAAGATCGCAATATCGCATATTCAAGTGTTCCGCCATATGTTTGATCGCACCATCGCAAAATGGCCATCTGCGATGTGGGCCCGGGGTCAAAGAATGAAATTTGAATAAAAGAAATGTTACGAGGACAGTGTAAAGTTTTAAAATAACCATTGGGGTTATAGTTATAATATTATATGGTGGAGATAAAAGATTGAATATTATTGAAGATCCTGAATGGGATGATTCGTGCATGGAAGAACGGAGGTTAGGGTTTCAAATTGGATTGGCACGATTATTAATACAAAACGATTGAGATGTATGGTTGTTCCGCTTGCGGAACTCACCACATCAACAAGACACTTGCGTATGGAAAAGCGTTGGATATTGTTTATAAAATCCGAAGGGTTAAACTTTGGGTTAAAGGCTGGGCGCACATAGATAATTTGAATCTCCTCATTTGAATAAAATAAATTAAAAATAAATCGAAGAGCCCCAGGGATAAAATAAAATAAATACCATTAGCGGTTGAGTGGTTTTAGACTTATGGTATTGAGAAAGACGAGATCTATATAAAGGAGAAAGATCATTATTCGATGGTGGTGAGGTGTGAATTGGTGAAGAAGGAATTCCTTTAAGGAATATCCATATGGACAGATAACGCGCTTAATTGATGATTCTGAGTCCATGATGCACCCTTCGAGACATTGATCTAAAATTTGATGAGTCGTGAGAGTATTCAACAGAAGAAACGATGAAAAGCAAGCGGATGTCTACTGAAGAACACATATGGATCCGGTGCATATGACAGTTGGAGTTTCTGAAAGATAATACACACAGTAGGATACACGGAATGTTGAATGCATAAATTCTCTGAAGTCTGGATTACAGTGGTCTAACTATTCTGTTATGTAGAATTGGAGAAAATATGTTTGTTAATTGAATAACGGGTTGCGTCAGAGGGTTGAAGCCTTCTGTATATAGAAGCTGATGTTATGATCAGGGGGTTGTAGCTCCCTTCCAGGAGAGGCTGGCAAACGAGAGAAGGTTGTAGCCTTCTGTAGGTGGGTGCCTGCGTGCTGGTATGAGTCTGCACCAGCATATATTGGAAAAGGTTTTCTCTATAATAAAATATTGAAGACTGAGATTACAACAGCGGTGGTTTTCTCCCGAATTGGGTTTCCACCTTAAATCCTGGTGTCCATATGTGTTAATGGTTTGTTCTGTTATTTCAGTTCATGCTTAATTCTTGTCTGATGCAATTCTCTAAGTAAAGATATAATAAGATATCGGGACATACATTTTGAATGCAGTACTGTAACATATGGTGTTTTAAGAGAAAGGAAAGAAAATTGTTTAGCCTTAAAATATTGATTCACCGCCCCTCTCAGTATTTTTCCTAACAATTGGTATCAGAGTAGGTCCTTCTGAAAAGCTTAGCCGCTAGAAGGAAGATCAAGCAAGATGAGCAATCAAGATGGAATAGCATCTATCAGGCCTCCACTTTTTAATGGAAACAATTTAATTTTCTGGAAAACAAGGATGAGATCTTATCTTCAGTCTCTGGGAGCAGAGGTATGGGCGATTGTTGAACAAGGATATAAATATCCAGCTGCAGTACCAACAGATCCAACGGAAAGAACGAATTATGAAACAAATGCAAGGGCGGTCAATGCTCTATTAGGAAGTCTAACTGAATCAGAATTTGTCAAAGTCATGCAGCTGAATACAAATATGGGACAAAATCATTCTAAGCTATGAAGGTGATGCAAAGGTAAAAAGTGCTAAACTTCAAACTCTCAGAATCCAATATGAGAATCTTAAAATGCTTAATGAAGAAAGCATTGCAAATTTCTTTCTACGTCTTGATGATATTGTAAATCGCATGAGAAATCTGGGAGAAAAAATTACCGAATCCACTTTGGTTGAGAAAATTTTAAGATCTCTAACAGCAAAATTTGAGTCAAAAGTTTCAGCTCTTGAAGAAAAGCAAGATCTTCAAAATATTACTGTGGTACAACTTTATGGCATACTAACTGCATATGAAATGAGAAGAGGAGGACCATCTGAAGTCAAAGAAGCAGTTTTTAGAACTTCTACAAGAGGAAAGGAAGTACAAATAACAGAAGGATCAGGATATATCTCAGAAGAAGATGAGATAAACTTCGTAAAGAAACTTCAACTTGGCACAGGACGATTCAGAGGTAAGCTTCCTTTCAAATGTTTTGATTGTGGAAGAGTTGGTCACTATGCTGCTAAGTGTCCTTATAAAGAAACACATAAAAAGGGGAAGGAAGTAGCAAGAAGGAATAAGAATCATTTTAACTCTAAAAGGAGTTACTATACTCATGAAGATAGTGATGGGTTATCTGATAGTGAGGAAGAATGTGAACAAGATCTGAGACTTCTCATGGCATTTGAAAAGGAATCTAGAGAATAAGAGGATACTTTTGTGGACGCTCTAGAAGACAGTGATTTTCTTAATGAAAACAATAAACTCAAAATTTGCTTAGAAGAGAGCAAAATAATCATAGAAACTCTAAAAAATCAGCTTGAAGATAAAGAGAAACACAATGAGAAATTAGAATGTGAAGTAGTAGATCTAAGAAAAGAACTTGGGAAAGTAAAGACTTTGAATCTTAGATTTGCTAAAGGGTCTGAAACCTTACATGAGATTATCAAGGTACAACGTTCTCCTCTTATAAAGACAGGTCTTGGATATATTGGAGAATCTTCTTAAGCATCAGCACCAAATTATCTAAAAGCAGTTACAGCTGGTTTACAACATGCTGCCACTCAACAAGGGAATAAAGAATATTTATAGGTAAAGCATGATCATTTCAATTCAAGAAACACTAACAGAAATGTCTTTCAAAGAAACACCAATCAACAGATAAATTCATATAGAAGATCTTATGATCGCAGAAATTTCTTCTTCAATGGACAATGTTTCTCATGTCACAATTTTGGTCATAAAGCTATTCAATGTGTAGCATATAAAACTATTATGACAAGAGAAGAAAGAAAGAAAAGGACTGATATTGAAGCAAAGAATAATACTTATAACAACTTTTCTCCTCTTCAAAATGAAGTTGAATGCACTTATTGCAATAACTTTGGCCATGAAGAATCTGAATGCAGGAGCAAAGTTTAGCCAAAAGAACATGTTCCTTCAAGATCCAAAGTATGGAAAAAGAAGGAGTTACAGGTTGAAAATTGTGGCATAGCATTATTTGCAGAAGATGAAGAGAACCAATGGTACATTGATAGTGGATGCTCAAGACACATGACAGGTGATAAAGACAAACTTATTGCATATAGTGCTCTAGAAAAGGAGAAGAATGTTACATTTGGAAATGATACTCCTGCGGTAATTAAAGGTAAAGGGTCTGTCTTCCTAAAGGATAAGGTGAAAGCTAATGAAGTCAGTATGTGGATGGATTAAAGCATAACTTGTTAAGTGTAAGCCAAATGTGTGATCAAGGAACTGAAGTTGTCTTTAGTTCAAAAGAATGTGTGGTACGTGATCTTGATACAGGTAAAGCAATTATAAAAGGAAAAAGAACTCCAAACAACCTGTATATATTGAAGAACCCCCAAGAACAATGTTATTTGAGTAAATCTTCAGAAAATTGGCTATGGCATAGAAGGTTGGGGCATCTGAGCTTCTCTCAAATCAACAAATCAAGTAGACTTAAAGCTATTCGTGATCTTCCCAATATTACTCTACCTGAAAATATCATATGCAAATCTTGCCAATTCGGTAAGCAAACCAGGGTACAATTTAATGCCAAGGAAGGATCATCAAGTAAGCCTCTTGAACTCATTCATACTGACATATGTGGACCTATGAGTAAAAAGTCACCTCATGGTGAAGAATACTATATCTTATTCATTGATGATTTCTCTAGAATGTGTTGGATTGGGCCGCTTAAACACAAAGATGAAGCATTTGAGAAATTTCAGATTTTCAAAGCACTAGTGGAGAATGAATTAGAATTAAAAATCAAGTGTCTTAGATCTGATCAAGGAGGAGAATATACATCCAAAGAATTTCTTGAATTCTGTGAACAACACGGCATAAAAAGACAGTTCTCTGTAGCTGGCACTCCACAACAGAATGGTGTTGCAGAGAGAATGAACAAAACAATTCAACAAATGGCTAGAGCTATGCTTGATGATTCCAGAACACCTGACACATTTTGGGGAGAAGCAGCACATACAGCAACAAACATTCTCAACAAAGCACATGTTCGTGTAAATAGTGATAAAACTCCCTATGAACTCTGGTATGGTAATCCTCCCACTATAAAGCATTTTAGAATTTTTGGGAGCAAATGCTTTATCAAAAATAATGATGAAAAACTTGGCAAGTTTTAACCCAGAGCTGATGAGGGAATATTTCTTGGATACTCCTCTTGGAGTAAGGCATATAAATGTTACAATAAAATACTTCGAAAGATTGTTGAATGCATTGATGTTGTTATTGGTGAGTCTACTGCAGCCCCAAAAGAAGAAAAGTAAACAACAGATGAAGATGATGAGGACACATATCCTCCTACATCAAACAGTAATGATACAAACAGTACACCCAGTGAAGAACCTGAAGAAGAGCTGTCTGAAAAGGCTCCATCTAGATATGTTCAAAAGAATCATCCAGAATCTCAAATCTTGGGAGAAAAGGAATCAGGTGTACAAACAAGAAGGACTCTTGTGGGATCTTCTAGCAACCTGGCATTTTTGTCTACGGTTGAACCTCACAGTGTCAGTCAAGCTAGCAAAGATGAATGTTGGATTCAAACCATGAATGAAGAGCTTGATCAAATTGAAAATAATCACACTTGGGAGTTAGTACCAAGGCCTCATGACAAAAATGTCATTGGAACTAAATGGATATTCAAAAACAAGTTAAATGAGAATGGGGATGTTATAAGAAATAAAGCTAGACTTGTGTGCAAAGGGTATGCTCAACAAGAAGGTATAGACTTTGAAGAAACCTTTGCTCTTGTAGCCAGACTTGAAGCCATAAGAATGTTTCTTGCGTTTTCAAGCTTCCAACAAATCAAAGTTTATCAAATGGATGTTAAATCTGCTTTTCTCAATGGTGATCTAGAAGAAGAAGTTTATATAGAACAACCAGAAGAATTCATTTTGGGAAATGATGAAAAACTTGTTTGTAGACTTAAAAAGGCTCTATATGGTCTCAAACAAGCTCCAAGGGCATGGTACTATCGTCTTGACAAATATCTTCATCAACAAGGATTTTCAAAGGGGTCTGTTGATAGCAACTTGTACACAAAAACTAAAAATGACAAACTGTTGATTGTGGTTGTATATGTCAATGATATAATTTTTGGAAGTAACAAAGAGTCTATGAGTCAGAAATTTGCTTCTGATATGCAGCAAGAATTTGAAATGTCTTTACTCGGAGAACTAACATTTTTTCTTGGCCTGCAAGTGCAACAAGCAACAGATGGTATATTCTTATCACAAGCAAAGTATCTCAAGCAAATCCTGAAGAAGTACGGCATGGAAGATTGCAAACCTGTAAGTACACCAATGATAACCGGATGCAATCTCAGTTCTAATGATGATTCCCCCACAGTAAATCAACCAGAATACAGATCTATGATAGGAAGTCTACTTTATCTCACTGGGACAAGACCAGACATCATGCATGCAGTTGGGATTGTTGGACGATTTCAAGCCAATCCAAAAGAATCTCATCTTCAGGTTGTGAAAAGAATATTCAAATATCTACAGGGAACTCAAGACTTTGGACTATGGTATCCAAAGAATGATGATCTTACTCTTCATGCATACACTGGTGCAGATTGGGCTGGAAGTGTTGATGATCGAAAAAGCACTAGTGGTGGTGCATTCTTTATGGGGCCCCGGTTAGTATCTTGGTTCAGCAAGAAGCAAAGCTCCATTGCCTTATCTACAGCAGAAGCGGAATATGTGGCTGCAGCATCAGGTTGCACTCAACTTCTTTGAATGATGCAAACCCTACAAGATTTTCAAATCAAATGTTCACCTCCTATCTCCATTATGTGTGGTAATACAAGTGCCATCAGTATCTCAAAGAATCCTGTTATGCATTCCAAGACCAAGCACATTCCCATCAAATATCACTTCTTACGAGAACAAGTGCTTGAGCAAAAGGTGAAATTAGAATATGTTTCCTCCAAAGAACAAGTTGCTGATATATTTACCAAACCTCTACCCAGGGAAGCATTCGAATATCTCAGACAGAAACTGGGAGTAGTCTCTGCCATGCAGAGGATCAGGTCTACTTAATTACAGAAGACTCAATTGGTTATGAGGTGTTGTCTGAATGCACAGGATTAGGGGGAGCATTGGTCATGTAAAAAGGATGAATTGTTGGTCATATTATGTTTGAAGATGCAGCATGATCTCAGGGGGAGCATGGGACTGTCGGTTCAATGGTTCTTAATCAAACTCTTTGCCATTGATGTCAAAGGGGGAGGAAACACAACAAAGGGTGTCTATCAGGTCATCAAAGGTAGAGTATTGCCATCAATGCCAAAGGGGGAGATTGTTGGAATATTGTCATTGATGGCAAAGGATATAACAAAGGAAATGGAAAAGGTCAGCAGAAAAGAACAGAGGACGAACAGAAGCAGCAGAGACAGAATGGGAAGAGTACAAAGGCGCAGCAGAATTTTGGTGAACAGCAACACGCATTCAAAAATGAAGGGAGAAATATAAGGATGAATTAATTGTCATGGGCCGCAGCCACAAATTGCAGAGGAGAGTTGATTATGGTGTTGGGCAGAGCCGTCTTTACAGTGGAACGCAGTTATTCCCGTAAAATCTAATTTACGGAGGAGTAGAGTTATTCAGACAGTCATTTCGGGAATTTAAGCCCTCAACAACCAAGCATGAAGAAAATTTATGAAAGTATGTGGAAAGACTTTAAATATTTGAATGTGGCAGGACAAGTGGTCCCTACCACTTGAGCGCAAATCGCAAAGCGCAGTTTTGAAGCTTCAAGTGTCTTGTTGATATGGATTATTTGCGATATGCGATCATTGCAATATCGCATTATCGCAATATCACATATTTTTTATTTCCGCCATCGCAAGTTCTGTTGTTTGCGATATGCGATCATCGCGCCATCACAAGATCGCAATATCGCATATTCAAGTGTTCCGCCATATGTTTGATCGCGCCATCGCAAAATGGCCATCTGCGATGTGGGCCCGGGATCAAAGAATTAAATTTGAATAAAAGAAATGTTACGGGGACAGTGTAAAGTTTTAAAATAACCATTGGGGTTATAGTTATAATATTATATGGTGGAGATAAAAGATTGAATATTATTGAAGATCCCGAATGGGATGATTCGTGCATGGAAGAACGGAGGTTAGGGTTTCAAATTTGATTGGCACGATTATTAATACAAAACGATTGAGATGTATGGTTGTTCCGCTTGCGGAACTCACCACATCAACAAGACACTTGCGTATGTAAAAGCGTTGGATATTGTTTATAAAATCCGAAGGGTTAAACTTTGGGTTAAAGGCTGGGCGCACATAGATAATTTGAATCTCCTCGTTTGAATAAAATAAATTAAAAAGAAATCGAAGAGCCCCGGGGATAAAATAAAAGAAATACCATTAGCGGTTCAGTGGTTTTAGACTTATGGTATTGAGAAAGGCGATATCTATATAAAGGACAAAGATCATTATTCGATGGATGAGATGTGAGTATTATTGAAGAAGGAATTCCTTTAAGGAATATCGGTATGGACAGACAACGCGCTTAATTGATGATTCTGAGTCCATGATGCACCCTTCGAGACATTGATCTAAAAGGTGATGAGTCGTGAGAGTATTCAACAGAAGAAACGATGAAAAGCAAGCGGATGTCTACTAAAGAACACATATGGATCCGGTGCATATGACAGTTGGAGTTTCTGAAAGTTAATACACACAGTAGGATACACGGAATTTTGAATGCATAAATTCTCTGAAGTCTGGATTACAGTGGTCTCGTTGTTCTGTTATGTAGAATTGGGGAAAATATGTTTGTTAATTGAATAACGGGTTGCGTCAGAGGGTTGAAGCCTTCTGTATATAGAAGTTGATGTTATGATCAGGGGGTTGTAGCTCCCTTCCAGGAGAGGCTGGAAAACGAGAGAAGGTTGTAGCCTTCTGCAGGTGGGTGCCTGCGTGCTGGTATGAGTCTGCACCAGCATATATTGTAAAAGGTTTTCTCTATAATAAAATATTGAAGACTGAGATTACAGCAGCGGTGGTTTTCTCCCGAATTGGGTTTCCACCTTAAATCCTAGTTTCCATATGTGTTAATGGTTTGTTCTATTATTTCAGTTCATGCTTAATGCCTATCTGATGCAATTCTCTAAGTAAAGATATAATAAGATATCGGGACATACATGTTGAATGCAGTAATGTAACATATGGTTTTTTAAGAGAAAGGAAAGAAAATTGTTCAGCCTTAAATACTGATTCACCCCCCCCCCCCTCTCAGTATTTTTTCCCAACAATGCGGTATATGGAAGCATTGACAAGGAAAGATTTTTTGATAGGGACTTCTCTGGCAACAAGAAGGCATCGATTATGAAAAGACATTTTCTCTAACAGCAAGGTATACAACTATAAGATCCTTGGTATGTTTGGTAGCATCGATAGGATATAATATACATGAAATGGATGTCAAAACTACATTCTTGAATGGCTCAATTGATGAGGAAGTCTATATAGAGGAACCCTTGGTATTTGAAGTCAAAGATACAAGACAATATGTTTGTAGATTGAATAAGGAATTATATGTCCTTAAGCAGGCACCAAGGGCATGGTATGCAAGGATGGATATATACCTACAAATATTTGGCTTCACAAATAGTTATGTTGATCTAAATATCTACATCAAGGTTATAAAAGGTGAACATATGATTATTCTTTTGTATGTGGATGACCTTCTCTTGACAGGTGTAGAAGGTCAAATACAAGAATGTAAGAAGCATCTAGAAGCAAAATTTGACATGAAGGATCTTGGGTTGATTTACTACTACTTTGGACTAGAAGTATGGCAGGGACCTGATGAGATCTATATAGGTCAAGGAAGTATGGGATCAACATGTTGAAGATGTTTGACATGATGGATTTCAAACCAATGACAAAACCGATTATCACAAGCTTAAAAAGACTAATGATTTATGAATCAAGCCCAGTGGATCCGGCTAATTATAGGTAATTGATCAGCTTACTGATGTACTTGATGAATACTCAACTAGACATATGTTTTGCAGTAAATGTTCTCAATAAATTCCAAGTGGAACCTAAGCATGACCATTGCATAGAAGCCATGCACATTCTGAGATATCTGCAAGGAACAAGCCACAATTGCCTGAAATATCAAAGGAGGAATGATGTACACTTAATTGGATATATATATTTTGACTGGAGAGGTAGTGAACAGGATGGAAGAAGCATTACAGGAGGATTTTTCAGTTTGAGATCCTCCATGGTCTCATCTATTAGCATGGAGTAAGAATCATTTCCTTTGATTAGTTCTAAATCCGAGTATATTGCAACCTCTAAAGTAAGCAGAGAAGTTGTCTAGTTGAGGAAGTTGTTTTTTGACTTATTTGAAGGACCAATGGACCCTACAGTGATACATTGTGATAACACCAATTGTATAAGACTGTATGAAGACCTAGTTTTTCATGGAAATACAAATCATATAAAAAAAAAGTATCACTACATTCAGAAGCTAATACAAGATGGTGCGTTGCAGCTACAACATATCTCCACCAATGATCAGGTAGCTAAAATATTGACAAAATCTCTTCCTAATAATAAGCTTGTGTATTTAAGTAACAAGCTTGGTTTGGTTGATATATCCTCCTTAGTTGAGAGGGAGAGATAGGAACATCATTCTTGTCTTCACTTTGGAATATAGAATGGAGGATTGGGTAAGCATCTAGCATCTAATACTCTTTGAGGATGAGGTAGGGAATCCAAGATAAGAGTATTCAAGGACCGATATTATATGAAGGCTATTTATTCAAGATAGTAATAGTATAAGGAAGGACATACTCTTTGAACAACCAGGTGGGGTATGTACCTTGAGAGACAATGATGATGGTGTCTATAAATCATTGGTCTTGCCAGCATTATGCTTCGATACTATGGAGAGATAGAGTTGTTAGTCAAGGCCTTGTTATGTAACAATGTTGGTTGTTATGATGCTAGAAAAATGGGTTATCAATCTGACTCTTCTTATGAGATCTCTTCATATTGAGAATGTCCATGTACCATTTATGAATACCTCTCTAGTTAAGAAGGAGTGTTGAAAAACGTGTAAATAGGTCTGGTCTTCATAAATATGAAATGTAATTTTGATTCTTGTAATTTTTAAAATGAAAGAAAAATTAGTATTATTATTTTTGAGCATGGGTTTCATATGCTCAAGGTCTTTTATTTTATAGGTCAAGCACCCATTGAGTGAATCTAGGGTTTGTCCTAGGTCAAGAAGTCAAAAAATTCATTGTCAAAAGTTGAAGATCCCATCGGGCACATTGTAACTTTTAAATAAAAATATTTTTGTAATTAAAAGTGCCAAAATACCCTTCAAGACCAAGTCATCTTGGCAGCTGGGAAGTCGGCCTATTTTGAGGAGTCACATCCACCTTTAGAAGCCTATATAAAGGAGGTAACTCAACCTCCTTGAGACATATTCATCATTCACCCATTCAAGTAAAGGAGAAGAGAAATAAGGGTAGAAAAGAAGGAAGAAGATTGTTTCTGGGATAATATTCTCTCACACGTGCGAAGAAGTGAAGCTAGGGTTTGTTTCTTCAAGGTCATATTTCTCCATCTAATGGAAGAGGTTCAAATCTGCTAGAAGAAGGGTCTTTGAGCTCACCTTCTATCCCTAGGCAAGCGAATTTTTTGGGAGGCCTTGGAAGGCTAATTTCATTCACACGTGTGGTTGCAGAAGCGGTTGCATGCGGTCAAAAAATTTAGACCTGTAGTTGAGGCTGAAAATATGAAGTTGGGAGTCAAATTTGTGCTACCGAAAGAGATTTGATTGGGTTTGACTATGAAAATGGAAGCACAAAATTAGGAAAGGTTGGAATTGGTAGTGGAGGGTATTGGTTGTGGTATAAAGGTCTTGGAATTCGTCAATTGAATAATTTGTAAGAAAAGAAGATATTTTGTGGGTTTTCCTCTCAAGAGGAGAGGTTTTGGCCCTGGCTTGCAGCCTACATTTTGTGTTCTTGTGTTCTACGGTTCTTATCATTTTAGTAATTGTTTGATGATATACGAACATAATAATAAGTGAATAATATAATAAGTAAGAAAAGGTAAAAACACATCACAAGCAATTATCATAGAAAGAGAAATTATCTAAACTATTTCCCTATAGATTTCTCAACAGTTGGATCGTTTCTTGGAAATGGTCTTCAATAGTCAAGAAGATATATTAATCATACTTTATATTTAATTCCTAAGTATTGACACATCTTGCAGTGAAGACACCTTCATATTCTAACCTTGTATCTGACAAGGGGGAATTGATGGTTAGTGACTAGTTGTGAAGTTATATCAAGTGATCATGAGCAACAGCATGAACTAGAGCCAACTATCAAAGCCTAGAGCTAGTTTCATCCAGTTCCAGAGTCACAGTTGTAGCTAGAGATATATTCATGTTCCATGAGCATTATTAGTTGATATGCAACCTTAAACCACCACTTGTATGATACTTCAGCTTCTACTACCCATCACGTTGTATTGTGTAGATCGGAATCAAAGATAAGCACGAATTGTTATTTCATTAAAGTTGATCCAAATATAAATACAATTTTCCAACTATTGGATTCAACTTCCAAGGTCTCTTGGACTCCCTAACGACTCACATTCCACACCATAACCCTAGCAGATTAGTTGCCAAACATTCCCCCCTTTAATGCAAAGGGGTGTATATGAGTCCAAGCAGAGAGATGAGGATAGTTGTTAATGGATAAATGTGTTCTCTGAATCTGGTGGTTTAAGGAAGGTCACAAACCAAATGGGTAGTGGAAGTCAAAGTATTCTAATGGGGGTGGTTTGAGGCTAACCACGAACTCGAAAAGTGTAGCCAAGGTCGAAGCCTTCCACTAATGGCGGTATAAGGTTGACCATCAACTCTAGAACTTGGCTCAAAGTAATTCCTAGAATAATTCCAAATTTGGTTAGAATCTAATGTCTTCTATGAAATGGATGTGCTCATCGATGATGGTTTAAAGATAACCATAAACTAATAAGATAGTGGTTTGAAGTTAACCACAACCTATTGGAACTTGGCTCTAAGTCTCAACCATTCCTAGAACAATTCCAAATTTGGCTATAAGTTTTCTTTTGTTGATTGGAAGTGCTCACAAATGGTGATTTGAAGATTAATTCACGCTGATGTCAATTTGAAGATGACTGCAAACTGAATCAAGCTTGTTTCTTTGATTTTGGCTACAACTTTGATTCTAGGGATTGACGCTCTGGTTTTAGATTTTTCTTAGGCTCTCTTGTACATATTTGATTGATAGGTTTTCCAAACCATAAGCGTAATTTTTAATCATTGATATCATTTCCCCCTCAAATATAAGGTGAGGTTGAAAAAAAAATTGCAATTCCCACGTGCGTGAAGATAAAAAACTATGATCGTCCATGTGGAAAAATCAACATGGAAGTTGTCTTCTACCAAAAATTCACCCTTTTAAAAATAAATTTAACTAAGAAACTTATAAATACACTATTGGAATTTACCATTATTATGTTGTTTCTTACAAGGCCAAGTGTCGCCTTATTGTTCCATTTCATGTAAATGTTGCTTTCATCGCTTAACTAGATAAGAAAAAGCAATTGTATTAAGTTGACAATTTTCTCATTTTCCATACTTGAGACTTCGTGCTTTAAGATGCAAGCTTCCATCATGCTGAAACCACTAAATTCAACACAGATAACATCATAACATGGTATGCATTTTCTAACTCATCCACTATTTTTTGACCTCTTTGAATTTTATACGGAAAATTCATAGAAGACAGCATTAGCAGAGTGAGCCGATTAAAGTTGTTGTCCATTGGCCATGATTTTGAAGCAACCTAAAACACCCAAACAACTAAAATGTCACCATTATCTAGCTTATATCTATCTTTGAAAATAAGAACAAGAAAAAATTTATCGACACGTTCAATGACACCTCATAGCATAGCCACCACTTCACCATTTAGATCAACGATTCCATATGTTATCACTCACAAAAAATGAAGCATCATTTGACAAATTCCTAGAGGATCATGTGTCAAAGGTAGGGTTATAGGATTCATTTTTCATTACTTGGTCAAGAAAATTTTTAAATTTTCTTATTTAGCTTATCCTAAGGCCTAAACCCCCCTCATTCAAATCCTCTCATGTCACATCAAGCATGATTTTCTAACATTTTTCATTTCCCAAGGTTATAGCACTGAAAGAGTCATATTAGCCAAGAAACCACACTTTCGTAGCGAAATACACAGAGAAAATGCACTTTTCACTACGAAACTACTAATACTTCCATAGCGAAAATGCCAAGAAATACACTAGGTGCGCTACAAAAGTAAGGTTTCCTATCTATCATGTCAAATTAGCTATTAGGCGTCAGAAAATTATTTGAAAAGGATAAGTTAGATGCCATTTTAGTCAGTTAGGGTAAATATAAAGGTACATAGTCAGGGTTGAAGTCATCATCACCATTTTAAGCATGTATGAGTCATCATTATGATTGAGTGGTCATCGAACTTCAAAATATCTCCAAATTGATTCATTTTTCATTCTCCATTCCTTCTTTGCGCGTTATTGAACTCTCGAGAGTTATTCCACTGATTCCAAGTTGTGGTTGGTATTTTCAAAGGTTTGCAGGTATCATTGATCAAGCAAGGCAGAGAACACATTAAAGCACCATGGTTTCAAAGAGGAAGACCAACAAAGGTGGTCACTGTCTTAGATATGAGCCATTAGATATGAACTTGATAAATGAAGACCCAACAGCTGTAGAAGTTTTCAAAAGAACAGGATGTTTAGAGTTTTGTGAAATATTACAAGGATTCCATGTACAAGTTTCTAAATAATTTTCCCTAAACTTCAATGGAACAGCTACAAAAATGGGAATGTTGAATCTCACTATAACACCAGAGATCATTGCAACAACAACAGGGATTCCAAGAGGACAAGAAAAATGGTTCAAAGGGTTCAAATTAAACATGGAGGAATGTAAATAGTTTATCAAGCCAAAAAATAGTGAAGTTGACCTTATAAATGCCATTCCAAGGAGCTGCATGAAGGATAATTTCTCAAAGCTACTCCTTATCATCCAGAAATATTTCACTTGTGAAGGGAGATAACATAAAGTCTATTCTTACCATTTCAAGCTTCTCCTACACTTTGTTGGTAAGATATCTCTTGATCTACCTTTCTATTTACACAGAATCATAGCAAAAATGGCTAAAAAATTTCAAGCTAAATCTGAGGGAAGTGAAACCTCACTTTTTCATCATGGCTTAATAAAATTGTTGGTTTTAGATGAGTTACAAAGACTAGGCAGAGACTGGTCTACTTTTCTGTTTGTTAATGGTTTTTAAATAGATACCATTACCCCTAAAATGACTCCTAAACCTTTTGGCATACCATCACCTTTAGTGGCAGAACAAAGTGAACCAGTAGGGGCAGAGCAGAGTGAACCAGTAATGATGGAAATAGAGCAGTTGTAGAGATTTGATACAACCACTGTTCCACCTTCAAAACAAAAGTCAATAATGAGAAAACCTGTAAAACAAGAGCCAACTGTGAGTAAACAAGGCAGCAAAAGGATTACAAGGAGCCAAACAGTGGCTAAAGGAAATTTAGAAGACATACTACATGCTATTGATATATAAGAGACTCCTATAGTCTAGGCTGAGGATATAGATGAAGGTGGAAAGAAGATCAAGAAAGCTAAATCAGCAAAGAAGTTAGAGTTTGAAGGTGAGGATGCAAGTTTTATGTTTCAGGTTAGGAATCCCATGATAAGACATGATAGAAAACTTTTGGAAGGTAGTAAAGAATTTCATCCAGCCATTAACACTATCTAGCCACCACAAAACATTATTGACCTTTCATCTCCTGTAGAAGAAAATCCAGTCAGCAAGCAAAAGAAAGGAAAGGAGAAAGTCATTGAAAAGACAAAGTTTTAACTCCTTGAAGAACAATTGAGGTTAGATAATCATAAAATAGCAGTCATGAAAAGGGAGACAAGGAAACATATTGTTTAGAAGATTCATTTTGAGAAGATGAAAGAGGTTTGGGAAGAGCTGGTTGACAGTGTATCAAAGACCCTAGATAGCACACAGCAAATAATCAAATGGACTATGCCATTGAGGAAAGAGGTGAAACATGTCAAAAGAATGAACCTGAACTTGAAATCTACCAACATAAAGCTAAAGGATCAAGTTAAAGACCTCCAAGAATAGCTAGAATTGATCCATGAGGAGCTGGAGAAGAAGGGTCTTAAAATGACAGTAGTTGAGGAGCCAATAGCTCAACTCATCATCAATGAAGAAAAAACACCTCAAGACTCTTAGTTTGAGTTGGTTTATATTTTGAAAGTTCAATGGCATGTTGAAACCAAATTTACACAGCAGGAAGGTACATTTTTTAAACAAGGCAAAAATCTGGAATTTACATAGTTTTCCACAGTTTCGTAGTGTTTCCTAGGCTTGAAGCCAAGAAAACACTATGAAACCACTTGTAGCTGTTTTTTTTCTTATAAAACCACTTTTGTTAGCTTCCAAGGAGAGGAAATGATAGGGAAGATGTGTCAGGACATGATGAACACAATGCAAGAGGAAAGAAGCAGATAATTTGATTGCAAAGGTCATTTTTTGTACGCTACGAAACTGCTATACTTTCGTAGCGAGTTGTTTTGAGGGTTTTTGAGCAGGTTTATGAGCAATTTTGGACAGGCGGACACTTTCAAAAGCTCAAGTGACTTTTCCAGCAATCATCTAAGAGTTGAATACCATGAAATGAAGACAACTCATCATCCAAACCATTCGTTGAAGATAAGGACCTGTTTTCCTGAAAAATAGGGTTTGTTCCATAGGTTGAGGAGAAAAATTAAGATGCCAAGTAGTGATCAGTTCTGTAATAGCTCATTCAAACATGTGAATCATTTATTGTCAGATGTGTAAGTGTTTCAAGAGATAAGGTAGTTGATGTAATAATTAGCAGTTTGAGTCCTATTAGGAAAAGGATTGTTTAATAGAATAGTTGTCATTTTCTCATTAAAGCACATGTTTTCTTGTTATGCAAGGTGTCATTAGGAAAATTTTGATGAATCTAGCCAAGACGAAGATCATCTCTCATGTAACAAGGTATATTAAAGGGAAGATATTCGAAATTGTAAAGGGTTGGAGAGTTTTTTCAATACTGCAACTTTATATAATTTGACTGATATCAGTAATACAGAGGAATTTTTCTTGACCAACCTGAGATTCTCATGGAGTTTTTAGTGCTTATCTAATCTATATTTTCTATGTGTACCATTTGCAGTGGTTTTTATATTTAATTCTCAGAATTCATGGTGTATGCTCTGACTTCCTTTATTGATGAAATGGTTGTGTTCTTTCATGTTCCATGTGTGATTTACCTTTGCTAAAAACTCTTACTAGTAAAAGCTTCCATGTCAAGAGACCTTACCACTGAACTACTGATTTGTTGACTCCATAAGCCCAATGGTTGCAAACTTGTACTCTCTTCAACCTACACACATCACAAGCAAGTTATTTTCCAAGTAGAGTTATCCATCTAGTTTCATCATTATAAAATATCATTAAACCCTTTGAGAGAGCCCTCTCAGAATGAAGAGGCTAAGCTTCAGTTACAAGTTGGTTTGAAACAATTGCATGAATTTTTCTTATTAGCAGCCAATCAACTGCAATTTTGTGATAAAATTTTGGTGTGTCTTACGAGAGCCTGAAGATTATACTTTCTCGAAATTTTGAAGCTGAAATTTTGAAGGTAGCAGGAGCTCAGAAAGTTATTCGAGGCTGCATTAACCTTGGTGACTCCATTAAAAATTCATATGATCAAAGGTGGCTCGAGAAGGAGATACACGAGGATTAATCCTGACCTAGATCCACCTACCATTGTGGACAATCCAAACACCATCTCCAGAGGCAGTTAAGGCATTTCTACAATATCAGGTACTCCATTACATACAAAATCCTTGTCCTCTGAAGTTTTAAGAAGTCCTGAAGATAAAAGTTTTGGTGATAAAATTCAGGAAGTCTTGTTTAG